>OZ025294.1:350668486-350809486 GCA_964019185.1 Maratus speculifer
AAAATTTTAAAGTCCCCGCATTGAAATTAAAATAACACCCTCATACTATAGTACACCAAAAAAAAAAATTCTAACTCCCTAAAATTCCCGCTTAAAATTAAAAAAAAAAAAATTTCTTATCTAAAACTAAAGTGCACCGAAAATTTTAAAGTCCCCGCATTAAAATTAAAATAACACCCTCATACTATAGTACGCCGAAAAAAATTCTAACTCCCTAAAATTCCCGCTTAAAATTTAAAAAAAAAAATCTTATCTAAAACACACTCATCCTATAAGATGACGTCATCTTAACCTTGCGTGACGCCCGATGACCTTCACCCCACCCCCCTCTTACAGCTCGAGCACCCGATGACCTTCACCCCCCTCTTAGAGGTCAGCACCCTGCACCCGGTGAGCTGAAACCCCTATTACTATACTACTAGCGGGAGATCTGTGGACGGAAAAATGGGCCATACTGAGAAGGTAATTATTTATAAATCAAATTCTAATGAATTGAGCGAAAAAAGACATCACATGGCACCTTCTACGTCTCTTCAAAAATCCGCTCAGCAAGTTTAATGTTTCTACTTTTAAAAATGTGTTTGAAATTGTATCGGGAAATTTCGAGCTGTTGAAGATGGAAAAGCGTTTTTTCGAATACACCCTTAATTGCCAGTGCGGTCTTTCCTACATTGGACAAATGAAACGCTTTAAAAAAAAAACGTATTAAAGAACATAAAAATTATATTCGGAACTGTGACTGGCTACACAAACAGTTTCACAATGTAGTTAAACGGAAAATCACTTTATTACACTAAATAGGTTCATTTGTGACTACAAAACAGGGGCGGATTGTGTGTCGTAAAATTACCCAACTCTCATACCTCATCCTATAGGGAGACTTAATTCTGATGGATTTTACGCTTTTATGTACGATTTTTCTAAGATTTAAAATACATGCAGACGCTTGCAATTTTAATACAAATCTATACGTGCAGAGCTAAGCGCTGCAATTTCATATCGCAGCAAAATTTTGTTGCCTCTTCTATGAAATTTACTTTTGCCGATATGTGTGCCATTTTATTCTGGGTGAGCGATACATAAAAAAAGTGCCTGGATTAAACATTCCTTCCAATCAAATGTTGATGATGTTTTATGCTTGCAGGTCCTCCAGGTTATAATGGTTTGCCAGGTTTTCCCGGACCACCAGGACCCAAAGGAGATGTCGGTAGAGATGGTGAACCTGGACTTCCGGGCTTGCCAGGGCCATCCGGACCTCCTGGATTGCCCGGACTTGGAGCTCGAGGTGGAGACGGTAAGGAATGCGTTTCAGAGTTTCTACCTCGAATAATTTTATATTTAACGCTTAGGGACCTCAGCTATTTCAACCACATTTCACCAAGATATTTTTTTTATTATTTTTTTATTATAAACTTCAAACTATTCTTATTCATAATCAAAGAACTATTTTTAAATGTACTATAAATTGATACATTATTGGAAATAAAGCATGTTATTTTTAAAAAAGTTTTGCATAACAAAACATTCTTACGGGCTGTGCATATATACTGTTATAAACTCCTCTATTAATTTTTCATTCGCTAAAAATTAATCTGTATAAATGATAATTAAATACTTTTTTTTCAAAAAGTGTTATCTCTTCCAGTTTTTGTACCAAGGAAAGGAGATTTGCCTCCAGACGAAGATTATCAAGAAAATATATCTTTGATGCAGGTGATGTCTCTTATTTATGACAGTCTAGATTTTTCAGCGATTTTTATCTCCTACATTCAATTTGCCTCGATTTCCAAATGGTAATCCTTATTAATCTTTTAAAATAATTTTCTACTATTAAATGAAGCGAAAATTATTATTCAGAAATAGAAATAGTGGAAAGCTGATCCTGCTTATTAGTCGATTTAAAAAAACCGACAAAAAACTTTATTTTATTTTTTTGTTAACAGAAAAAATTATATGCAAAAGAAAATAACATCCAAATACAAATGATAACTTCAATTCTAACTAATGCAAGTAATTAAGAGGTGTACATTTTTAACTTGTATATATATATATACTTGTTTAATTTATCCCATTGTTGAACGCTGTTTTGTCATAAGGAAAAATTAGTCACATTAACATTTAATTGATATAACAAAAATAAAAATTATCACATAACTACAGTGAAGCTGTTTGTAAGAAAACTCCATCGAAAGATGAATAAATGACACTATTAACTGATAGATTGGTGTTTTTGTAGTAAGTTTTTTGTAAAGGGCTGTTATAATTAAAATTCATCTATTCAAAAGTGTTTATTGATATAGTACTAAAGTTCCAAATGAAACAAATTTTCAGTAGTGTTTGTAGTTAAACTATAAAAATTAAAAAAGCAGCGATTTTTGAGACCGATAACATCAGTTAAAGGTTAAAATTCAATCTGACTTTTAAAGTAGAAAATTATTTGAAAATTGTGTATTAAATAAGTAAAAAATTGAGAAATATTATCAAATTTACTATATGACACTTTTAAGGGTGTTCTCAACTGCTCCGCTCAACAAGCGCAAAACGTTTTGACACATTTACAAATTAGTTTTTTAACAGAAATATATAAAATTGGAAGGCCTGACTATGGAAGCGATTTCGAATCGAACTTATTTTTCCCTTTTATGAAAATTAAGTTACCTATCCAGTTCTAAGCTATTTCGACCACGTGATCACCCATTTTTCTCCTACTTTTCGACCGGTTTTTCTACTTTCGTCGGGAAATGTGTTCAAAAATGTCAACTTTGAAGGCTTGTTATGAAAGATCTATTGTGTTTTTTAAAAAACAGAACACTGAGTACCATTAAACAGTTTCTGAATAACAACACCTGCTATTTTCATACATTTCCGATCAAAAATAAATTAAAGCATGTGTCACAAAGTTGCCCTTTTTTATTTAAGAACACCCTTACTTGAAATTCGTTGCAGATTTTTTATCTAATCCCGCATTTTTGAAATTGTAGGTCATCTTAGAAAGCATGCAGAAAACAAAACAAGATATTGAAAACCTAGAAGCAAGGGTCAGCATACTTGAAGAATCTCTTCCAAAGATTTTAGGTAATGCTTCGCTTATTCACTTTATATTACAAGAATGGAAATAATGTTTAATACTAAACTATGCAGTTTATTAATTTAAATTGCTTCATGACACAATGTGTTTCGGGGGGAATTACGCCCTGTTCAAAGTAAAAAGATGATGGTAACCAAAAACTTTGTCATTTTATAATGAGTATTTGATACGTGATTTATCATTCGCTAACTAAGCATAAAGTTATCAAGGTGAAAAATATCCAAGTAGGGGGATCGAACCCGAAATCCTTGAAATAGTGCTCAAAATTCTCAACTATTTAAGCTACGAGGACGATGCCCAGTTTAGCATTTTTCACTCTTTTTTTTTTTTTTTTTTTTTTTTTTTGTACTGCAACTGCAACACAAGATTAAATCGTCTTCATGAGCATACAATCCTGAGATGGTCACAAACAAACCAAGCATCGGTGAATACATATGAGGAGCCCAGAAGCCAAGGGGTACAAGTGACAAAATGTCGATTTGGAGTAAATTGAGTTTAAAGATAATTGATGTTAAATTGGAACATCAATAACAATTGACTAAATTGAAATAGGAAACATCTGCTTGTTGCATTCTAATCTTTGAACTCTCATTTCAACAACTGTTAAAAAAATAGAGTACAATTTTCTTTAAATGTATAATTAATCAATATTGTTTGTTTTTCGAAAAAAGTGGTTTATCTCTATATCTCCACAAATAATCAGAAAATGACCTATATTTCTTTACCTGAAATGAAAAAAGCATATTTCCAGATACCCTGTGCACTTAACTCAATTTTTTCAATTTTGTCACTTATACCCCTTGGCTTCTGAGATCCTCATATACAATCTTTTAACTCATTTTCCAATTCATTTTCAGCAGTGCATTACACTTGAAATTATTGGATATTTAATACTTTACTAGGTGATTTATGACTTGCTAACTGAGCGTAGAACTAATAGAGTGAAAAATGTTTAAGCTGGAGATCGAACCCGGATATTTTTTAATAATTTCAAGCATAATTACACTCTGGAAAATTAAGTGAAAAAAATTTACATTAAACTTCAAAAGTTAATAGGAATTTTTTTTCTCTCTCTCTTCATTTACATTTAGGTTCTAGACACTTTGGTATTTTATCCAGATGTGCATCGTGCATGATTGAACAAAAGGTTAATTTCAAACTCAAATTTTAATTATTCGATTAAAAGCACATATTGTTGACATTTTAATTTAACATTATTCTCAGTGGAAATAAAGTACCCTACTTTATTAATGTTTTTAATAAGAAAATTCTTTAACTTAACTAATCTCATAAGGATAGAGTGCGTTCGGCCTTTAGAACATAAAATAGGAATGCAGGATGATTTACCCTTTGTTTTGGACATTTTGCGTGTTGCAGATGTTTTAATGCGAAAAATTCTTGATTGGAGATGAGAAAACAATTTCATAATACGTTTCCGATCACATTTATAGGCCAATGTTTTTCAGAGGGGACATAGAATTTAAAATTCAATAGTAAAAAATAAATAAATTTCATGTCAATTTGAAACATTTACCAGTTATAACAGAAGGGCGGCTTAATTTTTTGAAATAGAAATCGCGTTTCAATTTTAAAAAGAGTTCAGAATTTTTTTTATTATTATTATTGTGGTCACTTGATAACTTAGCCATTTGTCACAGGTAGTATACGATGGCTATTTGTTTAGCAGCACCCGAAGGGCAACCATCGCTACTCGAGTTGACCAAATAATTTAGAAACTAAGATCAGGTGACGAGATCTTCACCTGAGTAAAGTATCGTTTTCACTAACAAAGTTGCATGCCTTTCACTGACCTTTAGAAATTGAAACCGTCTTTCTGCGATAACATGAGGCAGAAGAGACCGCACCATATTTTATTTTCATGTCTTGGCGAAGGTGAGTGTGAAGGTCATACGCCTCTGTTAGTGAAAAAGAGCATAGGCTCCTACCATTGACTTTCTAATATACGTATATCTATCTAATACGGTATCTTACGTCATTGGCTCCTACAGAGGTATAATTCATAAGTAACTTGGAAGATTTTGTATTCACGACGGATTTTACAAGCACCAAGCGCCATTAGCATACATGGTGGAGAGCCTCGAATACCTGACCATTAGCCCACAAGTCTGGTAACCTACCATCAAGGCCACCATTGTCAAAATTTAAAAATGACTGTGCGCAGTTAAAAATTCATATAAACATGAAAAATTCATCATATTTTTCATGAAACATCAATATCATGAAAATAAACATCAAATTTTGTAGACGTATTTAAAAAGAAATTAGAATAAAAATAGAATACTATGCAGTTATACCTGCTAAAACAGAAAACTGTTTTTTTTTTTTCAGATCCCATTCGTTGTGTTTTTACAAGTTTTACTGTATTAAAAGAACATGAGATGTAATAAGAAATGCATTTGCTCTAATTCATTAAAATTTTATGTTTTGAATTGGGACAAAAAATCATAAAAAAAAAAAACATATGTATGTACTTTTTCGTTATACCAACGTCATGCCAAAATATATGTATCATTTATTTCGATCCTGGCCATGCAAAATTTTTTATTACAGACTGTCCCAAAATATTGTGACTCTCAATTTATATAATGTAAACATTTTATTGTTATTACTATCATTAATTAAGCGGAGTCGCGTAATACATCTTAAATTGCTATTTTCGAATAGAAAAAATATTTTTCAATAAGTTATAACTTAGTTTTCTCTGCGTTAAGGTGGTGGATTTCTATTTGGCAGGTTATCAGATGATAATGATGCTACAATAAAATTGTTTCAAACCAAAAAAAAAAAAAAAAAAGTGTTTGCGACTTTTGGCTTTGAGCATTTTACAATAGATAACAAATATAAGTTTGTTGGTTTTAACACAATATGTCATACCCAATCTTTTTATTAATGAAAGACAGTGTGGCATATGATCGTCATTATTTACAATCCAATTTCAAAGAGTTCATGAGGCAACATCTTTATTCAACAAATAAATGTGTATAGCAATGCTAAGAAAAATTTATAATTTTATACCTGCAGTTTAAGTTGTTTTCTTTTATTGTATAACATTTATTTGTTCTTTTTTTTTAAGAATATATTTATATTGATATAATAAAATAGTACGCGAAAATTTGTAATTTTGAAATGTTATATTTTTTAAGTCATCACTTTCGCTCATAAATGTCAATTTTTTTTTCCACTATACGCTGAGGGACAATAATGTTGGTATAACGAAAAAAGAGTATATATATATATATATATATATATATATATATATATATATATATATATATATATACAATATAAGAAAGTAAATAAATAAGGAACTACTTCAGTCACCTGGAAAGATTCGCTCACCAATGCCAATCCTATGGAAGAAGTTTTATCATATCATGAGAAGTTATCTCATTTGCATTTTATATTTTTAAACAATTTTTTGCTTTTGATAGCTGAGATTGATCTCTAAACTGCCCTTTTTTTAATTTTTCTATTTTGTTTGCGAAATTTCCTCAAGAGGATGCTTTCACTTTAGAAATTGGTTCCGAAAAACAAAGTGTCCTAATTAAAAAAAAAAAAAAAATCTGTAAACAAAATCTAAAAGTAAAAAACGCCTTTTATACAAATCGACCTCAGCTTAGCCAATGCAAAAAGAATTGTTTAATCTCTTGAAGGGCAGTGGAATAAAATATATCCTACTTAATTTTAATTGCAAAATGCCACACTGAGACCAGAAATTTGAAATGAAATTTTTTATTTTATCAAGAACGTGAAGAAAAGCTTTTATCTATTTAAAATGCATTTGTTTTTTAAATTTTGGAGTCATTCAATTACTTCAGTATTTTAAAAATAGAATTGCTTTGCACCTCAAAGGGCAAAAAATACTAAAATGCGAGCGAGGTATCTTTAAACATTTCTTCCATAGATTAGCGGATGTATCTTTTCGCTTTGCTGAAGTAGACTCTTAAGATATTCCTAGATTTGTATTCGATTTGTAAATGGATGATTCTTAAGGATGATTCTGTTGTTTTATTTTTTAATCTGAAATGTACTATTAATACATTTGTTATTCTTGTTCCATGTTGTCTATTTTTCAGAACAAAAAGCGCATCCATCAGCGTTTAGGTCTCCGATTCTAGCTGATGACCATGACCAGTCTGGTAATAATCAATTCTGATTTATTTAATGGGACTCGTTTCTAACAAGATTTTAAGTTTTTATAACAAATTTTTGTGCAATTCGTTAAGAAGAAAACGATTTTGTTCTTTCCTGTAGTAATTTGTAATAAAAAAAAGTTGTTGTTCGTGTCTGTCTTATTTTTTTTATTATTTCATTATTTATTTGAGCACAATTTACGTATTTAAAAGCGGGTATTTTTCGTGATTAATCGTCATGCGTAAAACTTCATAAGCAGAAGTATCGTTTGGAGCCGTTCAAGTATTATGTAAGCGTAATTTTTGGTCATTTTATCCCCTCCCCTTTGAAAGGAAAAATAAGAACAAGCTAGGACCCTAATCCCTAGATTTTATGACATTTTAAAATGAACACTGTTTTCCATTATAAAAATTAAATTTAGCGTAGTTTATTATTCTTTTACATACAATTTCCATAAAACTTATAGTTAGCTATAAATTTCATTATTAATTCAGCAAATTCACATAAATAGACATATAGGGATTGTGGTATCAAAGGAAAACAAAATCGGTATAATATATGGTTGCTTATTGCATTAACCAATTCATAGAATACAAAATAGTTTTTAATATTATTTATCGCATTGAACAACAACAGCAACAAACTTATGCCTCCCCCCCCCCCCTTTATACTTAACCATGGTTGCAAAAAGTCTATCCAAGCCAAGACGGAACTTTTTTTTAGTATAAGGAAAAACCGAATTAAAATAGGTTAGAAGATTTCTATGCCATATATTTTAGCTAAGAATTGATCACTTACAATAAAAGAAAATAATTAAAAGTCCTTGATCGTAAAATTGCTGTTACTTAAGTATATAAAGTAGAATTTACTATCAATCAAAAATTTCTCCAAGACTGAAACCAGTCCTGAGATTGAAGGTCTTGCACCCATGTACTTAACCAATGAATCTGCAAATCTAATCAGTGAAGCGCCTTATTAAAATAAACCGATATACGAAATTTGAAGCAAATCGGACAATTCTGAAAAAAAAAAAGATTTATCTAAAATTAAATGAGGGGGGGGGGGGATGAGTCCCCTTTATACTTAGCCAATGAACCCCAAAACTATTCAGGGAAGTGCTGTCAATCAATCAGAATTAACTTATATCCAAAATTTGAAGCAAATAGGACATTTCTATCAAGGGTTATCACGTTACGCACATACATACATACAAAACCTGTGGACACATTAAAAAGAAAAACAAATTCAAGTCTTATGTTGCACAGTCTCAACCTATCAGCTAAAAACAGGGCAATAAAAGTTAAGAATTTGGCCACGTATTTCCCAAAGGTTCTGTAGTCACCCCCTTCCCCCCCCCCCAAAAAAACAGGTTTGTAAGCAAAATGCAGAAAATTTTTACCATTTCTTTTCCAAAAGTTCTATAGTCAGCCATAACTTTTTTACTTTCCAAAGATTTGAAAGTTAAGTGCATAAAATTAACAAAAGAAACACTTTCAACATTCTT
This sequence comes from Maratus speculifer, assembly GCA_964019185.1. Lineage (NCBI taxonomy): Eukaryota > Metazoa > Arthropoda > Arachnida > Araneae > Salticidae > Maratus > Maratus speculifer. Next base: position 350,677,234 of record OZ025294.1, read on the forward strand.
ACAGGCTAGGACAATGCAGTGCCACTTATTAACGAACTATTTTTATATGACTGTACAAAATACTTATGAGTTTCATCTTTGTTATAGTTTTCACATTTTTTAAATTTATTTTTTTTTTCTTTCTTAAATTTCAGTGTTTTGTTTGTTTGAAACAAAAAGGAAGAATGAAAACAAAGAGAAAAACATAAATTTTTTCCTATTTCAAAAAGCAAATTTCAATAAATAAAAAAAAAACAATCTTTATTTGTCATATTTTATCATAAACAATTAGAAAAACATTTTATATACAGAAAAATAATTAGCTTCAACTATAAACTTGGTTTAAAGCTTCTACTACAGAGGATGAAATGCTATCGGACGCACTTGAACCATTTGAAGGATTTTCGGCAGAAATAGAAGAAACTATAGAGTCCGAGCTTCTTGATGATGATGGAAAAGAGACTGAATTCTCAAACGACGAGGAAACTTCTGTTTCTGTTGTCGATGAGGGTGCCGCATGATCCAACATTTGCGTATTTCGAGAAGCTGCGCATGTTACACAACTCTGAAATCCATCTCTGCAGCTTGGGCAGATATTAAGACTGGCAGATCCGCAGGTACTTGGTAGGTAGCTGCTTTGATAGAGGGGCCATTTGTTTGAGTAAAAACTCAGTGAACTGTAAGGAGGAATAATTGGAAAGTTTTGATGGTGCATGGGCAGCAATAATGGTGCATAATAGGGCGGGTGATCAAGAGGTGCATAGGGTGATGGACAGTGGATAGTCAGTGGTGCAGTCACAGGAATTCGTTCGCTTAATATCGGTGTTTCGAATCTTCGGTAATGAGGCAGTACTGGCGTTGTAAATGGGTCATTTCTGTTCACGAATTCTATTGGCTTGGGGTAGAAGTTGTTTAAATTTGGCAACAATGAAGATGGAGGCGATATTTTTCCAATTTCTGAATTATCCTTTTTTGAGAAAAGTCTCTGGATACTTGTAGGACTAAAATCAGATTCCATTCGAGGTCTTTTCGAAGTATCTATTGGAGGAAAAAATGTATACATCAGTTACGATACTTAAAACAAAATTTAAATACAAAATAACAAACATAGAGGATGTATTACGATCATAATTCAAAGCATTACCTCAAAAACTTATCTTTAACTGAGAATTTCATTGTTTTGGCTTGAACACAATATAACTACAGTCATGAGTGCAAGAAGTCCATCTGATCCAAGACTTAAAACTTTTATTAGATACCGAGTAACGGTTGTACAAACCATCACCTCATCGAGTTTACTGAAATTTTAGAAATAGTTAAAACTAGATTTCCATATCAAAATGTAACTGATCTCTAAACCATTGTCTTGATGGAAATCACCTGCAGATCCGACTTTAATGGTTGACTGATAAGTTTAATTTTGCGTTTTCCAACTCCTAGTCCATGGTTTCATATTTTTAGGTGCGGAAATACACAATGTTAAATCTATTAGTCAACCGCTAAAATCGAGTCTGCGAGTGGTTTCCACAATGGTGTGACTTGGCAAATCAGTTGCATTTTGATATGCTAATTGAGTTTTAACTAGACCTAAAGTTTCAAACGTTGATTCGATGAGGTGGTGGGTTGTGCCAACAGTCCCTGTCCCTATATTATATATCATGAAAATAGGGGATACTGGTTGTGTAGCCGCCTTCGGTTTATTAGAAAGGAATAACCAGAAAGAAATGGGCCAGAAAATGCATTATGGCTATAAATGGATTTCTTATGATAAAAGAAAGTCCTTAAACTTTCTTGATAATAAATTTGCTAGAATTTAAGTACATAAAATACAATTTATTTTCATTTAAGTGCGTAATATTTCAAGCTCATTGGTGCATTAATTAGTACGTATCTTTAATAAATTCTTTGATGAAGTTTTGCTCTGATTTCACTAGGTGGTCATCTTATGAAAAAATTGGTCCTGTTAAAAGAAACATATGTAAAATTAATGAATTCTCCTTCACTGGGTTCTCCGAATCCTTGACATTTTTGCCTATATTTCGTTATTTACTTTTTGTATTGAACGATGAACCAAATAATCTGTTGGAGTCCAGACACATGCACCGCTCGCTTCCCCCACCCCACCACTAATTTCGACCCTGACAGTACCTTCAACGATGAAAACCCGTCTAATACATTTTTTTTTTCTTTTACTCTGATTCTTTCTAGCAAGTTTTACAGTGCAACCTTTTCCAGAAATATGAAATTTTGCTCCTGCTGTTTAGACTAAAACTTTTTCTCTTCTGTCTTAATCTGGGCGCATGTAATATAAGGCCGTTCATAGGATCGCTTCCTATATTGTAAAACCAGTAGTAATCTGCTCTCACATGTTTGGTATATTAATGACAAAATTTATAATTTAACCAAAACAATTGTAAGTTATGGTGCCTTTGCGATTAAATTTATATAACTAATCAACTAAATTCACAGTTTTTGTAAAAATTGTGCGTTGTTTATTGAGAATATTATAAGTATTTTTCACGAGATACACATCCAAATACACTGTTAAAAATTTTTTCCTAGTTTGTACCAGATTTTGTTGCTCAATAGCTGCTACCATAAGATGGTGAAATCTTGAAACAATATTTGGAGCTACTGTTGAGGAATAGTTCCAATAGTTGGAACGAGGGTGAAATAGGAAGCTGGTTGCGATATTGGTACGAGATTTCCTCATCTTATGGTAGGAGCTATTGAGCACTAAAAATCTGGTTCAAACTAGGACAAGATTTTTAACAGTGTACTTTTAACCTGCTCATCCTGATGTCGCTTGTAGGAAACACTAAAGAAACTTTTTAAATTAATTGAAATGCTTTTTGAATTGTAAAAATTGCTTCTGGATTTTTTTGATAAATGCATGCACATCATGAGGATTGATATATTGACTGGTACATCGGTGGAGATGTTTTAGAGCAATTAAACCTTTTTTTTTTCTTTTTTTTGTGATCCGTTGTAAAATTTGCCTCACGACTGAGATAGTTAATCGTGTTCTTTAAAAAACATTTTACTCGTCTAAACTATCTGACTTACTTATGAAGTTATGAATTAATTTTAAACAAAAAAGCTTTGAAGTGTTTTTTTTTTTTTTTTTTTTTTTTTTTTTTTTTTTTATCTTGAATTATCAGCGATCCTTATCGTACGGTTATCGCGTACAAACTAGGTTGAAAATAAATAATTTTGACAAAACTTTTTATAAAAGATCATTTGCCTTCATTAAAAACTGGAAAACAATATTCGATTTTATTCTTTTTAATCAAGGCCTTTCCAATTTCATACGTTTATGAACACAAATGAATTTAGGAATATGTTAGGAAGTATCCAAGTTGAATTTGAGACTAGTTTTAATCCTTTCACGGGCAAAGTCCTTCTTTTGCTGAAATTTTGAAAAATTGACTGATAAAGGGTTTTTAAGCAAACTTATTTGAGATTAAGTAAAAAAATTTTTTTTTCATGTACATTATACAATCAAAATATTATATTAAAATCCTGTCATTTTTGTGATTTTTCGGGATCACAATTATGTGGGATATACACGTATCACCGCCCATCAAGAACCTAACATTCATGATTTGAAGAGAAAAATTTTAGCTCTATAATTTTTTCTTTACTATTACGTTATTGCTATCCAAAAAAACGAATTTCGCTTTTTCTTATTTTTCTTATTCGTTTATTCATGATGACAATTTTCGTTAAGTTCTCAACTGATCTGCTCAACATTCGCAAAACGTTTTGACACATTTACAAATTCATTTTTTTAACGAAAAGATATAAAACTGGAAAGCCTGAGTATGGAAGCGATTTGAAATCGAACTGATTTTTCCATGTTTTGATCAATAAATTACCTAAAAGCTTTTTTGATCACGCGTCAAACACATTTTTCACCCCAGTTTGAGTGGTTATTCTTCTTTCCCGCAGAAATTCTGTTCAAAACACCCAGTTTAACACTATTTTCTGAAAAATCTATTGTGTTTGAAAAAAAAAGGGGGGGGGGAATGAGTGTGATTAGGAAGTTTCTGCACAATAATACTTGCTAGTTTCATGCATTTCCGAAAATAAATAGATTAAAATTTATGTCATAAAGTTGCCCTTTTTGATTTAAGAACAGCCTTAAATGCGATTTTTAATCTACTGTAGATTAAGAAGGCAATAAATCTATAACTAATAATTAATGGGCTAATATGTTACGCGTAATTTAATTATGTAGCTCTTACCAGTGGTCTCTGCCATGCTTCTTTTTGTTAAATTTTCTTTCATGCTATGGTACATTTCCGCAAATTGTTTCAACCTGAAATTAACAAAAAGAAAAATAAATAATTATAAACAATCCCACTTTTAACTTAAAAATGACCAAATTTATTTAAAAAAAAAAAAAAAAAAAAAAAAAAAAAAAAAAAAAAAGTTTTTTAAAATTATTATAATTTACAAATTTACTTTCAAATGTTTAAAATATTTCTCTATTGCAGTTTCACAGTCAGTTGATCTATTTTCGCAACAGTTGTTTAAAGCATCATCAAAACCATTGTTGTTATAACATGCATGCAATTGTAACGATAAACTGGTTAGATGTGCCGATCCCAAAACTTTCTTCTATCTCATACGTACATTTTAATGTTTCAAACAGTAGGAATACATGTTAATATTTTAATATTATTATTTCAATACTACACCAACTTTGATTTTCATCTTAAATTTCTGCTTCAGTCCATTAATCGGAGTAAAACCGACTAATGTGGATTATGATATTTATTAAAATCAATAAGTTTTCTTCCCATATTCTGTAATGATTAGCTGTTTGCTAATAGCCGGCTTAATAGGACGCGATTTCTCGTCTCTACACGGGCCAATGGACAGTAGAACGACGAACAATGAGTAAATGATATGAAAAACGCTATCAGAATGCTCCTTCCCCCCGAAATACAGTCGAGTCTCTTTACAACGAAGCTCCATACATCGAATTTCTCTATATAACGAATTTTTAGTAGGAACGGTCCCCTTTTCGCATGATTACATTAAAAACAGTCTCTATATAGCGAAATATCTATCTCCATATAACGAATTTTTTCATAAATTGGTCATAAAAAACAGTTTTAAAAAGCTTCGATATCATATGGAATCAATTTTCCATCACTTATTTTTAATTTATCGTCAGTGCTGAGTGTTTATATATATATATATATATATATATATTACTTCTCTCAATGTTCTTTAAATCCAACGAATTCATCCCACCTGCCACACACCTTTCCACATCTTTCTCAAAACAGTGTCAGTTGGATTGATACACATGTAAGAGAGGAATCAATGAGAGGCACATAAGAGAGGCCTTCAAATGGAGGAAAATGTTAACTACATTTTTTCATTCCTTGGTAAAATTTGAACATTTTTTTGAGAGCGTAACAATTTAAAAAAAAAAAAAAAAAAAATACGAATTTCTTCGTCTGAAATTAATGCAAGTCTTCCTTATTTGATTTTCATTAAGCTTTCAAATAAATGTCTATTCTCTTTTTTGAAACAGCTTAAATAATTAAGAAATAAAATGTTAGGTTAATATTTACTGTTAAACACTTCAAATTCTTAATTCAAAATATCAAAAATAATATTTGTTCAAATTTCACACATTAAATACGATTTTTAACATCATTCTCTATACATCGAATTTCTCTATATAACGAATTTTTTACTGGAACGGTGGATTTCGTTATATAAAGACTCGACTTTATTTCCAAATTCAAGAAAGGTCTGTTAGCTGTAGCCAAAAGCATACACAAAAAGTTTGGTTCAATTCTGTACATAACTTACACTTTTCGGTGGTACAATATTGAAAATGACACAAAAATCATTATTGCAGCACCCGCTTCCGACATTTTTTTTTTTTTTTTTTTTCAAATTTAGGGAGGGCCAACTTGCCGTAGCCAAACATTTACACAAAAAAAAAAAAAAAAAAAAAAAAATGGTTTAATCCTATGCATAACTTTATCCCCTTTTCGATAATACAATATTGAAAATGGCACAAAAATCACTATTACAACGCTTCCTATTGGCGGAATATTTCAAAATTGAAGGAGGACCTGCTTGTCACAGCCAAAAACATACACAAAAAACTTGGTTCAATTCTATGCATATCTATGGATCGCCAAAAGCCAGCGAGAAGCCTGATTTTAATAATATATCACATTTGTAAATTCTTAAAAAATCTTTAATAATATTAAAATTCCAAAATTTTTTAAAGCGAGTTCTACTCGGGGATAAATTTAGTGATCTGAGAATTAAATGCACTGAAAATTGAAAACTTGAATTAATATCATACCAAATTAGATTAAAATAAAATAAATAAAAATATTTATACTCACTTTTTGTGGCGTACTCCTTTGGCATGAATATTAGATGCTGTTTTCAAGTCTTTTACCTAAAATGAAAAATAAAATTACACTGCAAATAGTTATACATATGTTACATTTTAAGTCTTACTTATCTATTGGGTGTGCTAAAATGGACTGGATTTTTTAAAAATTAATACATTACAAATAACGACAGCTACTTAAAAATATATTCTTGTAGAAGGGTTTTATAAAATGTCTGGAGTCTTTATTGCTGCCAGGGGTCTACAGAAACTTTACTTCCAGGGTCCTGTTTTTGAGAAACTGGGAAAAGTTTTTTACATTTGTGAAAAATCTAGTCCCAATTTAGTGAATTTGAAACTATCGTTATAGGGTAACATCCCCAATAATTGGCATGCACCAATAATTGGCACATCCTACAAACATGTCCTAAAATAAGATTTATATCCAGTCTTTTAAAAATGCAAGACCCTATACCAGTTATATGCTCATTTACTTTAAAGATTATAACTTTGATTTATGCTACTAGATGACAATAGTGCCTAGGAAAGAGAAACAATTATGGTTTGTATCAAATTAGCCATTTTTGTTGCAAATTCTTCTTCTTTGGCTTAAGAAAGGCATGCTTTTCAATTCATTATTATCTGATTTCTAAATATATTTTAAATTTTAATTGACAAAAGTTTTGTTTAGTTGAAAAGGATTACTTTAATTGTGTAAAGGTTTTTTTGACACAAATATTTGGATTTCTGAATTAATGATAGATGCCAATTAATGGTGCTTCAATTTTGATAGTTCCAAGTAATTGGCACCTATTCCAATTACAAATTACAAGGGAATGGCATGATTTGAGATTAAACCACTAATTTTGGCAGTACACTAAGTTAGTTTTGACTAATTTTGTTTATCAGTTGTTTTTATTTGAAAATATGAAATATTATCAGTAATTGGAATCCATTAAAGCTTTATATGACAATTACTGGGTATTAACATAGATATATTGTATTGTTTTAAAGTGTTCACATTTCAGACTAATATGCTGATTTTTTTCTTTCAAAAACCTGAAATATGGCATCTTCAAGTACAGTAAATTCATTTAAAGCGATTAAACTCAATGCAAAATATAAGGTTCTTTTTTTTTTTTTTTTTTTTTTTTTTTTTTTTTCCAATATAAACATGTGCCAATTACTGGATCACAATGTGTCATACATTGGTGCTCTAGGTGCCAATTACTGGTGACAACAGCAACTTTTTATAAATTTATTTTTATAAAAATACTTTTTCGAAAATTTTTACTTTTAGTGGGTAAAATACATGCACAGATATGTATTCTTTGATTTAAAAATATTTGCAAGTTAATATTTTATTTCTTGGCAATGAAAATTGAAGTAAGTTTAAAGACAAATTCTTAATGTGCCAATTACTGGGGATGTTACCCTATTCAGGATCTTGTTTATACATTTTTAAGAAGATATATTTATGTATACATTCATTTTTCTTTTATGTATAAGTTACAAATCAGATTTTACCTTTAAATGATTAAGATTGTGAAATGTTCAGTTTAGAGATGGAAAAATTTTGTGAAAAGACAAAGAATTTTGTGAAGGGTCCTGTTTCAGGCGAAAATTTTGTGAAAGGCACTTCAAAGGATCCAATTTTTTCCTAAACAGATCCTTGGCCGCGATTCCCGACTTTATTTCCAAATAGCAGCTATAGGTCGGCAAGCAACAGACGCTCAATCGAGGTCAAAACAGAAATCACTTATCATTGATGTGAACGAATGAGGTTAAAATATATGGAGTATATCTCATTCACCAATACAATTTCGTTCGTAGAGCCCGATTCTAAAATCATACTATCTATGATTAAGTTCAGAATTAGGTCCTAAGAACAAGATTGTATTGGCGAGTGTGATCCATCCCTTATATTTAAAATCAAACTGCATTGAAAAAAAAAAAAAAAAAAAAAATACCTGGTGATTCTGATATGTTGTCACTGCTATGAAAGTTGTCTTGATGAGTGGGAAAGAACGAGTCAACTGTGGATTTCGGTAGGTCAGATCACTTCCTTCTTCAACGTGAATAATTATCATGTATTTAAACATCGAACGCAAATAAACCTGTAATAGAAACAACAAAATTTATTAGCATTAAGGCTCAATGCTAATAATAAGAATGTGAATTTTTCGTATTTCGAAGGATTTTATTTATTTTTTTTTCATATAAATTTTATACCCCCCTTCCAAAATTTTGTTTCCTCCTTTCCTTCCTTTTATTTAAGCATTAAAAATTATTGAAATTCTTTAAATTCTTTCAACCGTAATATTTCGTTATTTGTCCACCCAGCACACATGAAAAAAAGTACTTCTTTACAAAACCCTATTCGTCTTTGACATTTATCTATCTGTCCGCCACAGAGTCTGCACACAAAAACTGCATAAGTCAGAGACTTTAAATCTCGTTCACTTAAAGCGTTGTACCTAGTGTCACACGACAAATTATAAAATTTTGAAAAAAATTTATTACTTTAGTTATTTTTTTTTTTAATGCCATTCGTTCATTTTTGCAATTTAAATTTTAAAAGATAACCTAAGGCTGGGAGCGAACAGCACTAGTTTTTATTACACTAAAAGAGCAATCAATCAATCTTTGTTTTCGAACGAAACAAGGGTGAAATCTCTTTAAATGATTTTTGAGGGACTGACCCTACCAAATTGACAAAGGAAGGGGGAACTTTTATCTACCTTATCTTCAGTCGTAAAGCTATCAACTGATTTCGCGTTAGATTCCTCTCTTGAAGTTCAGATTCAGTGCACTAGAAGTGCAATTTATACATCAAAACGCCGACACGAAAGATCAAAGATAGCGCAAGAAGTTAGTGCTATGTGCATGGACCTTTAATTTGAACGTTTTTCGTGTGGCCATGATAGCTTGGAGGAAAAGCATCTCGCTAGAAAACAGTAGGTTCTTAGTTCGAATACAGATGCTGGAATTTGAAATTTCCATTATACTGTAAAATGCGGCGCATCAGATTAACGCTCAACTGGAAGTTATTAATTATTATAAGAAATTAATTTATAGAGCATACATACCGTTTCATCGTTGCTGTTTTCTAAGCTGTTGGTGAGTCTTACGCTGAAATCAACAGGTTTATTCGAATTCATCCATTTGAATCCTTCGGCTGGAGACTGGGGATGTTCTACGAAGGATGACGTAATGGAAGTTTCTATCGTTCCTCTCGGCGACCAGCTATTCCTGTCGTATCGATATCTCATGCCGTCCACAGGTGCAAGTTCCATATACACCTTGTAAAACTTATATGGATTTAGATTTTCGAAGTGAAGCTTGACACCAGGAAACATTTGCCTGCGAAACAAATTCAAATTTGTTTTTAGAATTGCAGTGACACTTCCATTTAAGGGAACGCTCTACCTTGAAATTGGTCAGAATATCGATTTCTTTTTTGAATTGTGAAAATTTTGACATCTCATTTTTACCTATACGACAATTATATCGCGATATATTGTAAATTGTGTTAATAGATTTAGCGCAATGATCCACACAGATGAAAACTTTAAAAACTTTAAACTGATTTTTCTCCTTACTCATATTTTTTTAACTTGCTTGTTCGATAAATACTAAGGCTTTTTTTTTTTTTTTTTTTTTTTTTTTTTGCTAATTTAAATAAAAGTTTGGTTTTTTTTTTTCTTTTTTCTTGTTCTTGATGGTGTATTTAATATTTTTGTGCATGGATTTAACATTCAAATTTATAGTAGTTTTTTATATATATAAGTTGAGAGTTTGTCGGATTTCCTTCATTTTTTAATATCACGAGAAAGAAATAAATGTGAAATTCCTTATATCTAAAAATCCATGCACAGTTTTGTATAGTATATTTTAATGAATATGGAAAAAAAAATCAAAGCAAAAATATTCATATTTATATAAGTAGTTGGAAAATATAAGTACTTTAAAAAAAATATAAGTTATATAAGTACTTTAAAAAAAATAATAAAATAGGCTTTTCTACAAGATTTTTTTAAATTTAATTTAATTTTTAGTATTAGGTACTGCCACCACATATATTTGAGTATTACACAAAAATGAAGAGATGGTTTCAAGGGTAGTGCGTTCCTTTAACGAAGTCTCATTGTTACCCTTTAACACTTCGTTAACAAGATAATTCATTAAATAGGAATCAAATTAAATTGATGAAAATTGCTATAATAAAGTACACATTCATAAAATTAAAAATGCGCATAAAATGGAAATATTGGAGAAGTTGTATTTTAATTCGGGCAGTAACCTTTCTTTTATGCAATGTAGACGCATGAGAAAAATTCAATTAGAATAACTTCTACAAAATACACAATAAAGAAAGGTAAAGTGTAAATTTTCTCTCTCTCTCTCTTTTTTTTTTCTCTCACGCATAGGGCCCCGCGTTTATAAGAGTCTCTGAATGAAGTAAAAAAAAGGGGGGCGCTGATTAAGGTCCCACTGATTAAGGTCCCGGTACGTCATTTTGACGTCACAAGAAACCGGGATATAAATCCAGTGCTTGAGCATTTCACTTTTCACGAAACCCTGATTAACGTCCCACTGATATACATCCCGCTATCAGACCGGGACCTAAATCCAGTCACAGAGAATTTTACTTTCGTCGAGACCCTGATTAAGGTCCCACTGATTAAGATCCCGCTATACGTCATTTTGACGTCACAAGAAACCGGGATATAAATCCAGTGCTTGAGCATTTCACTTTTCACGAAACCCTGATTAACGTCCCACTGATATACATCCCGCTATCAGACCGGGACCTAAATCCAGTCACAGAGAATTTTACTTTCGTCGAGACCCTGATTAAGATCCCACTGATTAAGATCCCGCTATACGTCATTTTGCTGACGTCATAGTAGATGGGACTTAAATCAGGGGGACTTAAATCCAGTGCTAAAGCATTTTACTTTCGACGAAATCCTGATTAACATCCCTATGATATATATCCCGGTACGCCATTTTGATGACGTCACAGTAGATTGAAACTTAAATCAGTGCTAGGAACACATTTGTTTTTTCGCAAGAATTCCTAATTTACGACCTCGTGATATATGCTCCCACATGCCATTTTTATTTCAAAGCAAATGGGATTCATGTAGGATAGGTCACTAAATGTCTGTACATATTATCATTATTATTATTAATATAAAGTATTACTATTATTATTATTATTATTTTATTTTCTCTACCTCGTGATGTTGCATTATTTAGAATTTTATTCCAAACATGTAATTTATTTTATAAATGGACAATTTTTTCCAAATCATTTCTTTAAGGCAGAGAAGTCAAAGGATACGCAGTAATCTGAAAAGTTGTGATTTCGATTTAAAGCTATTGTGCTGAACTATATTACTGAGCTAATAATATTGCGCAAAATCAATTTGAATATACTCATATGATTTCATTAAATATTTTAGACACATATTTTAATGATTAAAAAAAGACGAAAACAGATTTTGAATTTGCTAAATTATGAAAAATATTTATATATAAGATAGGATACTATAAGATTTTTGGTAAAGTTAAAATTTAATAATAATTAAAAGTAAAACTTTGAAATCTTTAAACTGTTTAAAGATTTCCTATCCCGTTGTGAAAGTTTAAGCTAAAAAAATTCAAAATTTATTATGAAAATTGGTTAATAATAATTATTGTAAATTGCAATGAATTTGGGATGTTCAATATTGCTTTGGAAACATCAGTAAAAGAACTGTTTACACTCTGATTAGTAATAAAAAGTTATTTGGCATTTATTTGTCAGATTGAATCTTCATTCGCATTCTGAATGCCTGGATTTTAATAAAAAAAAAAATACTTCTGTAATAACGAATTTTAGCCAGATAAGCTACAAGTAAAACTATTTTTTATTACGGTTGTTCGAAATCGAAAAGTGCCGATTTCTTAGAATTTATTTTTGAATTTATATTTAGTCTCAAATGCATGAGATTCGTCGTTATGATGCAACAATTACTTATGATTCAAGATTAGAAAAAAGAAAAATATATTCGATCCCAAATCACTTGAATATCCTTCAGTTCTGTATTACTGCGTTTTTTTTTTTTTTTTTTTTTTTTTTTTTTTTTTTTTTTTTTTGTCTACTTTTAAATCATGCATATAAAATTTGCTTAGGTGGGTGGGCATCTACATATTAAAATGAACAGAAACTTTATTTTTTTTCAATGGCAATAACCAAATTTAACAACATATTTTAAATCTTTGGCTCAATTTATGCCTAGAAAAAAATGTATATTTTACTCAATTTAACGAAACATTTGGGATGGTAATAGTCGAATCCTATTAAGCCACTGAAAGGGTCTTATTGGTAAAAAAATAATATGCATTAATAGAAGAGATATATTTATTCTGTAGCATTTAATAATCGAGTACAGAACTTTAATTTAAATACAATCTATAAATTACGCTCGTTTTAAAATAATTAATTTCTCGGAAAATAATTGTACGGAATTTATAAAAATTTGAATTTAGGATAATCGAAGGGAGTAAAATCTATTTATGGCGGCAAACTTGTGCATTGGTATTGAATTAAAGAATTTTATGTGAAAATGACTTCCTAAGCGATTTTTACATACATCATTCAAAAGTAGATTTTATTTATAATCTTTTGGTAACAGCATCTTTCTTCTAAAATAATTCTTTGCACGGTTGATAGGGGATGTTTACTTTTTTTTCCCCATGATTGTGCGTCGAAGGTTGAAAATATCTCAAACTTTATGAGAAGTATTTTTACCGATTTTTGGAGCGAAATATTATTATTGTTATTTGCATCTGCATGTGTTTGTGAAGATTTCTATAGTATACATTTACTTTTGGATTTTCCCTGTTTCGCAAATTCGCATTTACATCTATAACTCTTTCAACCATAAACAAAATGGAGTGGTAACTGAATGTTCTGTATAATAGTTCTATATTTCTAAATTTACTATTACGATAAAATATATTAACAGGTTATGCATCTTCACAAATCTTCTATGCAAAAAGAAAAAAAAAATCTGCAATTAAAATTGAAAAATTAAACTCTATCCCGGTTATAATTCAATCTCAGCTATTCTAAGCAAGATTAAAAAAGTCATTTAAAACTATTAATATGCATGTGAGAAAAAAAAAAGTAAAACCCGTTCCCATACATTTAACATTAGCGTTCCAATTTCTTCAGGTGACTGCTCAAGCTAATGTTAATCATATGGATTGTTGTTAACGTATTTCTTACTAGGATTTTAATTATTATTTTTCATAGATATTTTTTCCCTTTTTTGTATAAAATACTTGCGGTCGGTAAAATTTATTGTGTGTGAGGAGCGGGGGGAGGGGGGAGCCTTGATCCATGTTTACTCCTGGCATAAAAAAGATTTCGAACAAAAGATTTCAACAATTTATCGCTTTAACATTTAACATACCTACAGTTTTTAATGATTATTTTCTGTTAACATTCATTTTTCTCAATGTGGCCTAGCAAGTGCCACCAGAGCCGTAACCCGCGAGTCAAGCCAGGGGGGGGCTCTGAAATTTTTCTGGGGGCTAACATATTTTAACAATCCATATCTTAAGAAAACTAAATATAGCAAAAACTGATAAAATGGAACTGTCTATAGCGGAACCTGTCTAAAGTAAAACCTCTGTATAACGGAACTTTTCTACAAGGAAACAATTAGATACAAAATACTTCATGATCATCGGGAAATAAATGTATATATATATATGTATATATATTATTTTTTATTAAAAATAAAAACTTTTTCAAAAACTATTGCAAATTAAAAAAATATTTTTACATAATAATTAATAAGAAATTAAGAGCATGCCTATTTACCATGCGTATTGTATTTATGTACGTTAATTTGACTTTTTGGTGTCTATGCAAGTGAAGCTAAGTTCAATATAAGTATCCAACATATGCCCATCCAATTATCTATGAGATTTTTTACGATTTAATATTTAGTTTAAAAAATTTAATTTTACCATTTTTGTAGCATTTTTTCTCATGTTGTAAATGTTTATTTTCAAGTAAGATTAGCAACTATAGCTATGGTTAATATCAAATAGTGTGTTTACATTGGCCATTATAGAAAAAAAAAAAAAAAAAAAAAAAAAAACATAGATTTTAAAATATGAGATTCTATGTCAGAGTTGATAATATATAATATAAATATTGCAATGGTTTTTGCAGTCGGTTTTATTTTTTAGTAAAAGAATATACATACATATATATTTCATTTTTAGTTTTAAAAGTTAACAGTTTTTGCATGATTGTTTCGAATATACCATTAAATTTTACAATTCCAATACCACTTGACAAGTTACTTATTTTTTGTTTAAGAATAATAGCACAAATGATAGTGTTGCTCTTCAATTATATATAAAAAAAAAAAAAAAAAATACGAGTGAATATTAAAATAAAAAAAAAAGCTATAAAGCTATAGTTGAATTATTGTGTGCTATAAGACTTATAGTATAGAGAAATTTAATCAAATTTAAAGTGATAGTTTAAAACGCATTGTTTTAAACAATTTTTTTTCTGTTGTCTTTATGAAATTCCGAGAAGCCGCAACATTGTTTATATATCCATTTTAGGCGAGCTGAATTTTAAATATTTAATTGATCTTATTTAATCCTCCACGAAAACAGCCGTTCTCTGTCGTGTCCATTTCTCTTACAAATGAAATGACGTGTTAAAGCTATTTATTTTAGATTTTTTTCAATATTTGTTTTTTAGACGGGTGTATTTTAAATGAAATGAGTGAAATGTTTACGTTTTAAATAAAATGAATGTGATAAGAATCATGGCTATCAGAACAATATTTATCGATTCATCACATGCGCACGAATAACATAAAAATACTGCTTTACCTTGCAATTGTTACAGCAGACTATCACTAAAATAGTTTATAAAATACATTGGTGTCCCCTCTCCAGAGAAAGACCGTTCCCAGGACTGAAAATAATGACAGAAATTTAAAATATCATGATAATATTTAGTATATATTTAAACTAAAATATTGTGATAATGAGAGATGTATTTATTGCTAGCTGTAACCACTGATCATGATTGGAAAGTAGGTGTTTTTTTTTTTTTTTTTTTATAATATGCATTGTATAATAGGTTTATGTTAGCAAGCGTGGTTTAACAAATACTTAACTTTAAAAGGTTTTTTATATTGGTTTTATCTCTTTAAAGAAGTCCCATTCCATACTCGAGTCTACAGCAAATGGGGTAAATTTGAACAAAGTTTTTTCGATTTTCTTACGGCATTTTCTGGTTATACCAGCATTCTGCCAAAATACATGCTAACGTTCTATTCATTACAATCCTGAATGTACAAAGTACTTTTTTCTCTCTCTCTTGTAATTACGTCAATGATTCTCTATTTATTCAAAGCTAATCTATTTTTTTTTCTTTTTTTAAGAAATATTATTTAATCGTAACCTTGCAAAACTTAGCGAATATTTTAGCAATCTGTATAATTTGGTGAAATTGGTCGACAGAATAATTAAATAGTACTGGAAAAACTCATATACTATATGAGCGAAGGCATGGGTTAAAGCTAGTGTATTATATAAATAAAAATATATAAATATAATACAAAATATAATAAAACTTTAATATGTAATTTTATAATAATAATAATTTTTATTATATAATGTATAAATTATTCTATGTAGTTAAAATTATTATTAATCAAATTATATATAATCTAAAAAAAATAAACACTATAAGAGATAGATTCGGAGTTTGTTGACACTCCCTCCATCCTCCAGAAGAAGAAGAAGAAGGGAAACTGAATTAAAAAAAATACATTTAAATACCTAGTGTTTATATTTTAATTCTCCATATCTTCTAAATTTTTTTTCATTGAGGCAATGACACATTTTGAAATAATTTTTAAAGCTCCCCCCCCCCCCCCCACACACACACACACACTCAATCTCAGTCACGAGAGAGAAAAGGAGGTTCAATTTTCAAAAAATCAGCTCAATCTAGAATTTATTTTCTAAGATTAACAATGTACGAGGGTGGTTCAATAAGTATTGTCCCTAGTATAATATGAAGTGTTTTATTTCGATGGTTGATGTGAAATATTCAAACCCATTTTTTTAAATGTCTATATGCTAGATTTCAGAACCGTAGCTGCTATATTCACATAGTTTTGGATTGAGCGGTAAAAAGAAGGGGGGGGGGGTGAAAGGCTGGTTTGGAGCTTATAGGAATAGCTTTCTGACAGTGGATCAGACGTGGCTACTGTTGTTCGAATGCGAGTATAAATACATAAAATGCGAGATATAAATATATAAACAACTTGCCCACGAAAAAATTGAAATGTTAATATTAAACTTATTAGAACATCCTTCTTAAATACTAACTTTTATTTTAATAGCTTTTTTTTCTCATTTCTTTGCTTAGAATAATTGAAGTTGAATTCTAACTGGGTATTTCAGCTTACATTTTCGATTTTGATTGCTGATATTTATATAAATTTAATTTCACTTTTAGTACTGGTTTCAAAAGAAAATACATTGCAACGAAAAAAATCGAGCTCAGCTTTGCTCAAAAAAAAAGTAAAACATATTAAAATGAAAACAAAAATTTAAAAAAAAAAGAAAAAAGAAAAGAAAAAACTTCTCTAGGTTTAACATTAGTTTGCTATTTTTATTTTTATTTTTTGGTATTTCATTTACATGTGTACTTTTGTATTAAACGAAAAAAATGTCATCATTTTGCCCTTCGCCTTTCATTGACCAGAACCCCCCCCCCCCCCCCATATGTTTCTACTCTGCATGCACAAAAAGAAAAACATATCTATATATAATCCGAGCCGAATTCGTTATTTAAAATTTATACTATATTTGAATATTAAAGAATAAAGATATGTTCTTATTTTTATATAAAACATTAAAATTGGTATAGGAGATGTAACTGAAGATCGCTTTTCATAATTGAAGATTTTTTGTTATTTCAGGTTGTGGTTCAAATCATTTTCTCGAGTTAGGATCAAGTTGTGGTTCCATCTTTCTATCTATCTATATCTATCTACCTATCTATATATATGTATACAGATATTATCCGATTCTGGTCAGGGGGATATAAATAGAATTTTCGGGCTCGAGTCGTATACATTTTGACCAATGCAAGACTTTAGTTGTATCCCCTCCTCTTAAAATTTGACTTTCAATGTAAATTTTAAGTAAAAACAAAAAGTACAATAAAAATTCAATGGAAAATTATTTTATATTGTGGATAAATTTAAATTGTTACTGCCTAAAAATAAATAAATTACGCTCTTGCATATCAAAAATAATTATTTACAAAATTAATGTATTAATCTTTATATTTTTAAAATTATCCTCAATATCTGTTTGCTTTTAAAATTTTGGTTTATGTTTCTGCATAGCATTTTTCAGTATTTTATAAGTATCCTAACAAATAAAAAAATATATTGTTTTTATAAAAAATCTTTTTTTTTTTTTATTATTTAAATCTGTTTTTATTTTTATTTATTTATTTATTTATTTAAATGCGTTTAAACACTGAAAATCTATCAAGAACTGCAGGTTTTTAAACGATTAATTTTTTAATTACTAATATAAGCTAGTAATAAAAAAATATCATTATTATTACAAATTAATGAAGACACGCAATATAGTTAGTACATTAAAATTTTCTAACATATATTTTTTAAATGTTTTGTACTATATTTTTTGAAATGTAATATTGTGGAGATGAATGAATAAAAATCCTGTTTTAAATGATAAACATTTGGCCTAAATTAAAGTGACAATTACAGCAAATGATTAAGCATATTACTTTTTTCACAAATAAATAAAAATAAATAAATAAAACAGTTTTAAATGAATCCAATCAAAATGAATTGTAATTAATAATTATAAGAAAAACGTAAGATGTGCCATAATGTTTTCTGACATAATTGGTTTCAATCATTAAATTAAAAAATAAAGAAAATTTGTTTTTATTTATTATTTGCGTTCAGTTGCATTCAACTAACATTTTTATTTTACAACATATCCAACATACAGTACATAATTATCAACATATTTCCCAGAAACTACCCCTCTACCGGACAGATTCTGCAACGCTGGGCACGGGTTTTGTTCTTAAACAATAAGAAAACCATTCATCAGATTTTCCCCACCAAGCAGGAAGAGGATTAGAGGAAGAAAGATTAATCGCTCTTTTAAATAGTAGGTTTGCCTAGAGAGGACCTATTTCAACAGCCATTTTGATGCCCGGAAGAAGAAAAAGTAGGTTTTTAAAACTTTCCTGCAAAGTTTAACGTGTTTATGCTTTCGGTTTGTCTGGCCGAAAGTCCGCACTCTAACTCCAGTAAATATACTCGGATTGCCATGAAATTTTAGGAAATTACTTATGTATAACCTAGAACGATTCCTTTTGAAAATGAAGTTTCTAGCATGATTACTTTATTTACAGGGACAGTCAAAAAGTTAAAACACACTATTTAAAAAAAAAAAAAATAACTTATAAGGCAGCTAAGCTTTTTCAGTAATTGCCACAATTTTCCATAGAAACTTATTATATCTTATTCCTGTAACATCTCATAGATTTTTGAGATAATAGTTTTTCACCATGAGTTCATTTTTCACTATTATTTTCGTAAGGGTTTACGCATGATGTTGATTCTAAAAGATAGTGACATTCATTCAGTAGGAGAAAAAAGGGGCATTTTTCTGTTATCAAAGTGAAAGATATTATAGTATTGGAAGCATTGCAACTTAAGCTGTCAAGAATTTTTTCGATTTTAAGAATTTTTTACGATAAAATATGAAAATAGCCAATTCTTGGATATTTATTTAATTTAGTCTTTTGCAAATACTCAGCTATATATTCCAAAAATAAATACCTACCCGGTAGGTAATAATCCTTTTTCACTATCACTGTATCCAATCCAACAGGCCAAAAAGGTTATTTTTTTTCTTCTTTTGAAAAATTTCCTTGAAATCAATAATTTATAGTGTTTGTTTAAAAAGTTCTTGAGAAAAAAAAAATCCTATCAAAAAAAAAAAAAAAAAAAAAAAAAAATGCGTATGTAATGTTTTTTTATTTTTTATTTTATTTTGTTATTATTATTTTTTAAATATTTTTAACTTTTTTTTTTTTTTTTTTTTTTTTTGGCTGCAATCAAACACTTTTTCAAAGTTTTTACGGAAATTACTATACGCGAAATTTTTCTAAGTCTCTTTTAAGATGAGAAATTTATCAAATATGTTTAATTAAATTATTAAGTATTATAATATGTAATAAATATAATAATTATATTATTATATAATAATTATTAATATATTGCTTTAATTAAAATATCGTTAATATATTTCTTTTCTTCATTGTAATGGACTTGTCCTTGTGACAGTAAAACAAATAGCTCCGTCCTGAATCATATTTCCCTTCTAAATTTACTACAGGAAAGAAAAATTTTTAGACACAAATTGAAAAGTGAGTTATTCAAGATATAATGTTACTTTAAACAGTTCCAGGAAATCTTTAAAAAATATATTTATTGAGTTAGAATTTTATTTCTTTCCCTCGTCTGTGGTGGTTAAAAATATAATTTGCAATCAAAATCACATCCCAAAATTTCTCATAAAATTTTTATAAAAATTTAAATGATTATTATTATTATTATTATTATTTTAAGTGGGGTAGTTTAAAATTGAACTCTAAACAATATTTTTCGAATTTCAAAACTTTTTCATTTATTTAATGAAAAATATAGTTTACAGGACTTTTTTAATATTAATTTTTAAAATATAAATTTTAAAAGGAAGTAACTTATTTTAAAAAAATCATATATTCAAAATATTTTTTCTTTATTTCCCGAAACATAACTATTGTATTTTAGTCAAAAATACATGTTCTAAGATTGTGCTCTTTTATTACTATTACTATTATTATTATTATTATTATTATTATTATTATTATTTCTAACTTATACTAATTTGATGCTGATAAATACTTATGAATACAAATCCCATTTGTATTCATATTCATATTTTACTTCCATGTTTAATGTACTATAATTTATTAAATTCAATGGTTCATGTTCATATATTGTAATAATATTAATGGTTATATATATATATATATATATATATATATATATATAGGTATATACATCTATTTGAAGTTATAACTATAAAATACATTGCTTTTTGATGGCATAATTTATCTTTTAGAAGGTTTGCTTCGTAAAAATCAATGACAGAGAAAAAAGAATTAAAAGCCAAGAAAACTAATCCACATCATATAATCTTGAATGATGTCTATTATGTATACACACAATAATATTCTTTAAAGGAATCTCAACTGTATTTTAATTAAAGCCTGAATTTTTTGTCGAAATTGAGTCGGTCCACATTGGGCGTCACCCGCACAGTTTTCCTTGATATTTGTACAGGCCGTGAGCTGAGAAACTATGAAGAGACCGAGCCAGGCTCGGGCTGAACTTTTAATTTTGACACCGGGTCGAGTCGAAATAAATTTCTTTCGGGAATTTGAAATCGAATAGTGTTTTTCATTTTCGGTAAATAAAATATAACCTTTTTGAGATATAAGAGATTCTTGTCAAATGGTTGCAGATATTTTTTCCTTGCGGTCACTTGCGGAAATCTATTCGAAACGCTAACTTTCACAGTATTTTCATAAATTGATTGTATCAAAAAATGGATGTTGTTGTCGCCATTTGATTACATAGTTTATAAATAAAAATATCTGATGCATTTTCTAAAAAAAAAAAAAAAAAAAAAAAGAAAGAAAGAAAGAAAGAAAAAGAAATGAATTCAGAAATGTATTCGGAAACTAGATCCTTTAAATTTGAGAATGAATTTGGATTTGAAATCTTTAATAAAATGATATAGAAATATTTTTTTTAAATCTACTTTTATTATACAGCTTCAAAAGTTACGATGCTTTTAATTTTCTTTTATTCTAAACCTAATTAATTTTTTATTTGAATGTTAAAATTTTAAAAATTATGTAAAGAAAGAGAAGAGGATTTAAGGTTCTTTAAAAAAATCTTAATTATAGGATAAAAAACTGAATGTTTTAGAAATAGTAGAAATTGTGAAGGGGCCAGAACTTTCCGGGCCGGTTTTCACTGATTTGTGTGCGGGTCAGACCGAGCTTTTGAGTTTTATAATGAGCTGGTCTGGGCCCGGTCCTGGAAATTCCAGCCAGTGCAGGCCTCTGATTGTTTAATATAGCCTTAATTTTTTGAAAGAATAATTCCCCTCGATAAACAATGTGAAGGGATTAACTTCCCCATTTCCCACCTTTATACTTTATCATTGAACCCCCAAAACTAATCAGAGATACGCCTTATCAAAAGCAAAAATTATCTGAAATTCGAAGCAAATCCGATAATTCTGCATAAAAACTCATTTATGTAATTTGAAGGGCAATCCCTGATTTCTTCCTTAATGCTTAATCGTTAAACTTCCAAAACTATTCAGGGATTTGCCTTATCAGAAAGAACCCGTATCCAAAATTTGAAGAAAATCGGATAAATCTGCATAAAAACACATTTATGTAATTTAAGGACGAATATGAATCGTCTGTTCACCTTTATACTTAACCAAAGAACCTCCAAAATTATCAACGTACAGCCGTAACTCATATCCAAAATTTCAAGCTAATCGGTTATTTCTGCATGGAAAATGCATTTGCCTAAATTAGGAGCGAACCCCTTTGTTCTTACCCTTTATACTCAACCAATGAACTCCGAAATTTACGGAGGTGCCTTATCAGAATGACCGTATACCCAACAATTTATGTCATAGTACAAGATATCCGACTATTTATACAGTTTCCAGCATTAGTTATGTGGCACAAATTGTCGGATATCTCGAAAACGTCTCATTTCCAATGGGTGATTACATTGAGTTTTTTAATCCTCACAATTATATCTTTTCAGCGATACCACTGTCGTTAAAATCGAGACTAAATTTTTTTGCGGTTCCCCTTTAAGGGGGCTCAGGGGTTGAAAGCTTTTCAAAAAATCGATTTTTTTAATGATCTAATTTGATTATTCATTTAATTCTTAACTCAATGCAAAAAACCGCATAAAAATATTTGCATTTTTAACGGAGTTATAGGCATTTATGTATCAACACTTTCATAGCCGCATCCACATAATTTCAACTTTAAGTCGCTTTTTCTCAAAACTTGATTTTTGATGACTAACGCCAAGATTAAAAAAAAAAACTATTTGATAGAATGGCTTATTTATTTTTTTTTTTTTTTTTTTCATGCATATAACATTATTATCTAGATTTTGAATCAATATATTTTAGATAGTTTAATATTTTGAGTATTTTTAATGGAAAAAAAGTTGTATTTTTTAGGGGTTTTTTTAAATTTTCAACTTTGAGAGATTTTTTAATACTGTTTTTATTAAGTGATAGTTATATCCTTAATTTATAATCTAGATTATGATGTTATATGCATGAAAAAAAAAAAAAAAAAAAAAAAAAGCCTTTTTATCAAATAGTTTTTTTTTTTTTTTTTTTTTTTTTTTTTTTTTTAAATCTTGGTGTTATTCGTCAAAAATTAAGTTTTGAGAAAACACGACTTAAAGTTGAAATTATATGGATGCGGCTATGTATAAGTATTGATACATAAATGCTTATAACTCCGTTAAAAATGCTAATATTTTTATGCGGTTTTTTGCATTGAATTAAGAATTAATTGAATAATCAAACTATATCATAAAAAAATAATCGATTTTTTGAAAATTTTCCAACTCCTGAGCCCCTTTAAGTAGGCACTAGAGCTACGTGACATAAATTGTCGGATATCTCGAAAACGACTCATTTTCGACGGGTGGTTCTATTAAGTTTTTTACTGTTCACGATCAGATCTTTCCAACGATACCTCTTTCGTCAAAATCGGTGGCTTACACTTCTTGCAGTTTCCTAGTTAGTAGAAGCAGTTTGCTACTTCATTTAAAATAAGCTTAGTTTCTAATTTCTAGCTTCCCAAGTCCTAAATAATTTTATATACATTCAGAATTGAATCTTGGAAATCTAACTTGTGTAATTTTGATAGTTATAAATGTAATAAATTAACAAATACGAATGAAAATGTATAACAGATAATAGGTAAGTATGTTAATAAAATTTAAAACACAAAACTATTTGTTATTTATATGCAATTGAAGTTTTAAGAAATAATACATTTTTAAAATATATTTCGATGCAAGTCATAAAATAGCATATTTATTTACATAAGAGCCTCCTTACTTTTGAGATTAATCTTCAGCTATTGAGAAATAAAGTGAATTTAAGAAAACATATGCAAATATTCTTAGGTATCAATAATTACAGTGTAAAAAAAGATGATTTAGAGCAAAAATGAGTACAGCATTACTGAAGTAACATCACGGTAACTAAATTAGATAATATCTAAATAATTGAAATCTTGAGCAAAATTCTAGTTCTACATTTAGTAAATTAGATTTAATTTATTACAATCGTACCAATAGAATGTTTTTTTTTTTTCATTGCAATGGCAAATATAATATGTTTGTTTGAGCTTATAAATAAATAATTCCACACTAATTTAAAATTTCAAACAAATTTATTGTAAATGTATTAGTTTGCTGACCGCATCCATATAATTTAATAAGGAAGTTTCTTCAGTTATTAGCCTCCGATGCTATTTCTTTCAGACAAGCTAAAAAATGTAGTGTCATCAGCCCTGAATTTTCTACTGAACGGATTTTGATAATTATTTTTTTAAATGAAAGCTATTTATTTGTAGTTGTGCCTATTTTAGTTATTTTTTAATTTATTTCCATTTTTATATTTTATTTTTAATTTTAAATGTTTTTTACATTATTTGTTCAAAATGGTGGCATCTCAGTTTAGCTTTTCTCTCGATAATAAAAATTTATTTTCCAAAATGATTGCGTATAGTTATGAACTAATTGAGGTAAAAAAATATATATTTACTGAGAAATAATATTAATAATGTAATTAAAATAACAGAAAATAATTTATGATAAAAATTAATGTCTAAAGCAAAATAAGAAAAATTTCAAATGAGGAAAATGATTCATTCATCAACCAGATAAATGGGAATTACAATATTATTACGGGTGCCTTTTTCATATTACTAATAACAGTAACTTTTAAAAAACATTTGAAGAAAAAATGACGTCACTATTTAAAACATCGCATTTTTACTCATAACGATATTAGGTACTACTCTGTTATCCCGTCGACCAATTTCGCCAAATTATACAAATCGCCAAACTAATAGCCAAATTATACATATTGACATAATTTTTATTTTAAATAACGAAAAAACAAATATTAGTAGAATATTAATTAAAATATAATAAAAAGTCGAAATAAAAATCACTTAATGACATTTTTAACACATGAATCGTATTTAATGTCATTGAATGTGACATTCACGATCATCCATTATTGGCATTTAATCTTATTGTTTGGCGATAATTTTTTGGTCGACGGGATAACCTAGTAGTACCCGATATTACATTTCAATATTTCTTTTTCATTATGGACACTGAGATTGAGATTTTACTTTCAGATGACTTCAGTTAGTGAAAATAATGTTATAGTAAATATGACTTTTTTTTTCTTTTTAATAAAACTATTTTTCTGTGAGTGCATATAAAATAAAATTTCTTGATTTCGCCGGAAATCAGATTACAATTTTAACTGAAGATGTGCGAATATTTGCATGCAAAATTGTAACTGGAAAATTTGACATTTAGTTTGTAAATATATTTATTATAGTATATTGATTCAATAATGTAATTACTTTTGCTTTTTTTTTAAACCAAATTGATCGGGTCTTTTAAACATTTCACTCGTCGAATTCGACGGGATTCCACGCGTTTTATTGTTAAATTGCATTTCCTTTTACTCAGAGTCTATAAAAAAAGCGATTAAACTAAAGAAAAAATCCGTTTTTGATGAATCTAGTCAATGAAGAAGTAGCACGTCAAATTGTATCTCTTTATTATTCCGCAATTCCAATGTCTCAGAGAGAAATTGCTATTCAATTGGGAATTTCACGCCGTTCTGTTTGCTATTATATTGATAAACACAAGAAAATGAAGTTAGTTCATTGCAATCTAAACGGGGTCGCCCTTCTAAAAAACCTCTATCGATTTTTTTTTTTCTAATCGGAGGCGAAACTTAATTCTGCAATGGCAGAATCTACATTCAACATGTTATTTTCTCTTTTAAACTCGCTAAATGGGCATCAAGTAATCTGTACTTTGGTTTCCCAGCTGGAAATTGATGCCCGGCATCCATCATTCGCATTACAGCTTCATTTTCTCTCTGCTCCTGTCTAAGGAGCAGAACAAAGTTATAAATGTTTAAATGATGGCTGTGAGCTCTCTTGTTTATTTTGCTGTGCCAGCCTTCAACGTTGTTTGTCGTTCTTTCTCCTGTATTTTCGAAGTGATTCCACAAAGAACTGAAAATACATCAAGATTTATAATTCAAATAATTAAATTGGGAAAAAAATATCTGATTAAAAATATACATATATATATATATATATATATTTGTACCAAGAGTTGTTTTTGACTATACTATTACATTCAAAGCTGAATGAAAGAAAGATATGAGGTAGTTTATTAAATAATTAATTTACATAAATTAAAAACAAGTGATCTAATTCAGATTTCTCGGTGTACAGAATGTAAATGCATTGCATTTTTTATTGAAAATCTAATATATGTGTTACATTTAATATATTTTACTATACTTCCAACTAACAGCAAAAAGCATTTATGATATACGATTTTCAGACAAATTGCATTTTTAAATATATTTCTTGCTATTTCAAGATGCAAAGCAGGCATAAAATTGCATAAAAATAAAGAAAAGCGCGTTTAATGGGAAAATGAGAAATAATTTAAAATAGTATTTTAATGCCTGCCTTTTAGATAAGATTATTTTTTTCCACAAGAAAAAAAAAAAAAAAAAAAAAAAAAATTATACTTTTGTTGAAATGCTGCTTTATTTTTAGGAGAAATGGGTGGGGTGGGGGGGGGGGAGAGAATCAACAGTAATACACTATATGGCCAAAGGTGACTGGCCACTTGCAATTTTAGACATTTTGTGTGTGTGTGAAAATAACTTTTCCTGCCATAATTTAAATAACTGTATTTTAAATTCTCTTCAAAAATCGAAACCCAATATCTGCAATCGAAATCGTAAAAGTAAAAATACACATCGATCTCAGCTATCCAGTTCAAAAAAAATCGTATAAAAATATTGCAATGCAAGCGAGATATCATCCATTATTGTCATTTAATCTTATAATGTGGCGATAGTTTTTGGGTTGACGGGATAACCTAGTAGTACCGCTTTATCTCCCGAACGAATTGATCTAGAGACTTGAAATTTTGTATGTACTTAGTATGCAACAAGACAAAGAAGCCTATTTAATATCAATAACCTCGGTTATCCGGAACTATTTTTTTCGTACTCTTGAAAAAATCGCTCTGATGGAAATTATATAAAAATTTCCGATTTTTTTAATTTCAAGATATGGTCGTAAAAGGTGATAAAATAGCAAAACTTTTGCACCAAGAACGTTATCGATCGGATCATTATTTGTCGAGATATTT
The DNA here is from genome assembly GCA_964019185.1 of Maratus speculifer. Taxonomy (NCBI): domain Eukaryota; kingdom Metazoa; phylum Arthropoda; class Arachnida; order Araneae; family Salticidae; genus Maratus; species Maratus speculifer. The sequence goes on from OZ025294.1 coordinate 350,704,303, forward strand.
AGAATCGAAAAATGAATCACGCAGATATTACGTCGAATTTTTACGTCCCTGTATTTCATTCAAATTTCGATTCAAAGATATATTTGAATGTGAAATGAGACCCTTAAGCCGACGCAGCAAATTGTTAGTTGATAGGATTGTTACTTTTTAAGAAAAAACGTGGCAAATGTGGTGCGTGTTCTTTATTTTCTTTTTAAAATAATTTCAATTTTTTTTTTTTTTTTTAACACAATAGATCTTTCATACCAAGCCTACAAAGTGGATGTTTTTGAGCACATTTCTCGACGAAAGCAGAAAAACCGGTCGGAAAGCAGGAGAAAAAAGGGTGATGACGTGATCGAAATCGCTCATAATGTCTCTTATAATTCTAATCGCTTAAGAATGTATAAATACATAAACCGAATAAAAGATTAGACACAAGTTTGATGGAAGAAAAATATAAAGCGTCACTGACGGACAGACGGCATTCAATCTTATAATTTGGCGATAGTTTTTGAGTCGACGGGATAACCTACTGTATCTCCCGAACAAATTGAGATAGAGACTTGAAATTTTGTATGGACTTACTATGTGCGAGTACAAACAAGCCCCAATTATCCGGATAATATTCAGTGACCTCGATTATCCGGAATTATTTTTTTCGTACCCTCGAAAAACCCGTTCTCATAAAAAATGCATAATTTTTTTTGATTTTTTTAATTTCAAGGGATGGACGTTAAAGGCCATAAAATGGCAAAAATTTGACAACAAAAACCGAGTCCATCGGATTATTAGTTGTCGAGATATTTGCAATCGAAAAACAGGTTACGTCAGTATTACGGAGATTTTTCCTGGCTCTGTATATCATTCAATTTTCGATTCAAAGATATATTTGAATGCGAAATGAGACGCTTAATCCGACGCCGCAAATTGTTATTTCATAGGATTGTTAATTTTGGAGTTATAAGGATGCTTCGTTTAAACAATTCGTCCCTCCCGGAATAAATGTGACTGATTATATTAAATCGCTAATTATAGTGCCAATTAATGTGATATAAATTTATTATAGTGTTACAATGCCGTACAGCGCGGGGCATGAGGGGGGGGGGAGGGGCAATCGCCCCGAGGCGCAGACATTTAAAGGCTGCCAGATATTTTGGCAGTCATCCCGTCGACCAAAATCATATTGAGTGACATTTTAATTTATTTTAAATAACGGAAATGAAAAAATAATCAATAGCATTGCCCAGCACGAGTAATCTTAAAAAATATTCAGCTCGAGTCAGACAAAGTAACTGACTTATGTCGATCTCTACAATGTACAAGTTATATTTCTGTATTGATGTTGTCAAACTAATATCGGCTCATGACGTACATTTATATTTATTCTCGTTAAAGCCATATTCAATGAAAATAGCTGATATTTTATCGTTTTGTTGAAGTCCTTATAACGGGCCGGTAGGCCCGTTAAATCTTTTTATCTTAATCTTAATTTATATATTTTAAAGCGAAATATATGTTCAGTGAAAGTGATATACCTCACAGTGTATTGGAAAATTATAGGTATAGTTTGAGTGTGTTTTTAAAAAATAATTTAAATTGAATCTTAAAACAAACATGTTAAAAGTCACTCGAATTTTTATACAATTTCTTTTACATTCCATATACGAAAACATACATCAATATCCACAATTTCAAGGCTAAATATTATTAACCCATTAATGCCCAAATTATTTTTTTCATTAAAAATGAAATTTTGGGTTTCCCACCACTTTTAAAAGACAAATAAATTTTATCTTAATTTATTGAGGAATTTGTCTCGTGAAAAATAATGCTTATTTATCTCTGTATTTACTGGTGTGAAATATGCTTTATTGCCTTTTTTATAAGCGTCCCTAAAAAGAGACGCTAGGCACTAATGGGTTAATTAAAAAAGGGCAAATGTTTTATACTGATTAACACTTTGTGGTGCAGAGCAAATTCATTGCTTAAGTGTTGGAATTTATGACTGACGACGGAATTTGAAAACAACTTTATTTGAAATTAAGAAAAATATATTTTGCTGGAATTCAATAAACCGAATTTTCTTTTACTAGACATGGTGACAATGTGGCGTTCGGGAATTGAAATTGAGTGGTTTCATAGTTATACCGCCGCGCCGCCAGGTGTTCAAAGAAACAGCGCAAATAATTACACTTTGTTCTCAAATAAAAATCCATTAACACGAGGCTATTAAAAACTGAAATGAAATTAATAACTAAATGATCACATGTAGAAAATATTGAATATAAAAAATTGCGTAAAATTTTTTATTTAGACGTGAATTATGAAAAACTAAAAAACTTTGAAAATATTTTAATTATTTAGAGAGAAAAAAACACTTAAGGGGGCACAGGGGTTGAAAACTTTTCAAAAAAATCCTTTTTTTTAATGATCTAGTTTGATTATTCAATTAATTCTTAACTCAATGCAAAAAACCGCATAAAAATATTAGCATTTTTAACGGAGTTATAAAAATTTATGTATCAATATTTACATAGCCGCATCCATATAATTTCAACTTTAAGTCGTGTTTTCTCAAAACTTGATTTTCGACGACTAACACCAGGATTTAAAAAAAAAAAAAAAAAAAAAAAAAAAAAAAAAAAAAAAAAACTATTTGATAGAATGACTTTTTTTTTATAATCTAGATTATGAATTAAGGATATAACTATCACTTAATAAAAACAGTATTAAAAAATCTCTCAAAGTTGAAAATTTAAAAAACTTTTTTCCATTAAAATACTCAAAATATTAAACTATCTAAAATATATTAATTCATAATCGGTGAATTCCATGAAAATGCGACATGGACATCATTTTTTAAATTTGAACTAAATTAGTATTTTTTTGTTCCAATTGATAGAAAATAAGTCAAATTTCATGAAAACAACAAGATATAATAAGATAATTGTAAAATTAAATTTTTATAGTTAATTATTATCAAGACTAACTTTGAAATCAAAAATCTGCTATTTTTATCTCTAGTTTAATGACCCTTGAAGCATTTAAATAGTACATAGATTTTTGAAACAAATATATCTTTAAAAAAATAGCTAACAGTATATTTAAAAACACCAAAATTTTCACCTGAAACATTTTAATTATTTTGCTATTGCCCCCAAACTTTATATTAGTCTTCATGTCATGTCTGTCACAGAAAATGTCGATTTTTTTATTTTCAAGAAAATCTACTTGATAAAAATTATTAACACTTTATTTTCTCTTTTTATATGTCAAAAGGAATAGTTCATAAAAAATTTGAAAGATAAATTTAAAATTTGAGTGAAATATAAAACATTACATTTTGTCATGTCTGTCACATTTGTCATGTCTGTCACGCTAGTCATGTCTGTCACAATTAGTTTTTCAACCAACTTTACCTTAATCTCTTTCCTAGAAAGTTATTTTTGTAATTTTTTAACTTAGTGTTGATGCCAATAATATTTATTTACAACTCAACTCAACAAAATGCTTAAATTTAGAATGCATGTAATAGTTACCAGATAATTATGTTGATACCAATTTCTTTGTTTCAGATATATTATCTGTCACAAGCAGTTTTTCAAGCAGTTTTGCTTTAATCTTGTGATTTGAAAGTTATTATTATTTAACTTAGAATTGATGGCTATGGTATTTCTTGATGTGAAACGTACACAATCTAAAGTTTTCTACTATTTAAAAGAAAATCTTCCAAATAGAAAATTTCTGGTACAAACTCATTTCAGTGAAAACTATTTGCATATTTATTAGAACGAGATTAAATCTGCTCATTGGCAGAATATTTCCTCTGCTATATATATATCTTACAATTGTATATTATTGTTATAGTGACTCAGCCACTGTTTCTTCAGAGACATATATAGTGATATCTGATTATGGTAATTATGACAATTATGTTGTTATAATGTTTACCAATTTGATCATTGAAAAAAATCATAAATAATTCAAGGTTAAAAGTCAAGGAGGTTGAATTCTAATCTGATGGAGCATCTCTACACTTCAAACAACTCATGATATTTTCAAAAACACAAAACAAATTCTCAACAGTTTGGCATTTTTCAGTGACATCACATGGAAAAGGATGTATTGATGAGATTATTAAGAATCAGTTCCTTGATGCTACTCAAGCTAGAAGTATAAATCCTAGAGCATCATGTAAGTGTGCTGAAGCTGCGAGGAAAATTGGTCCTGGAATCTATTTCTTCATGAATCACAAGAAAAAAATACAAAGAATGAAAGCAAAAGTTGATCTGACATGGCAAGTAATCAAAACAATGCCAGGAACAAGAAAGCTGCATTGTTTTCGATCATGTGTACCTGGCATAATATTCTTTTCAATCTCAATACTGGTGCATGCACTGAAAATTATCTCTTGGAAAATGAAACAAAGCAATATAGCCAATGGGTGAATGTGCAATAAGACAATAAGGTTTATCATGGAATAATAACACAAATCGCACAGACACAGCAACAACATAAAATAAAATGCTTAGTACCAACTAAAATTTAAAAAATGTTTAAATTTGAACTTGAAGATCATGTTGTCTGGTATGAGAAGAACCATATATTAGCAAATGTTTCAACTCCAACACTAATCCCAAGGGATTTTATAAATTTTAAATATTTTTTATAATTTATTTTGAAATTCTTTTAACATAATATACCAATGTTATATTATATTGTAATCTCCAAGTTGTGATAAAAGTAAAGAAAGTAATATTTAAGAAAAAAATACTTAAATTCATAGAAAATTGTACACGTGTCATGACTGTCACAAAACTTTGTCATGTCTGTCATGCTGATAAATATTTTATAATATTTTTCTATTTACAAATTTTTCAATATTTTTCTTTCTGCTTCACATATCCAAGTCTTATTTTGTTCCCTAAAAAATTCTGGACTTGGTATGCATGCCAATTAAGAGCAAATGATAATAATATGTGTCTAGTCAAAATCTATGTCTAAATTTTGTCATGTCTGTCACGGCATGTTTTAACCCTCAATTAAATTAAGTTTTTCCTTGAATTAAAATTTTAGTGTTTTTTATAGCACAAGGCCTATATTTACATCACCCCATGCAATTTTTTAACTATCAATTAATATTTAGTACTTAAAGATGAAAAAAAGTTCTCTCAGTCATGTCAGTCACAAAATGGAATTCACCAATCTAGATAATAATGTAATACGCATGCAAAAAAAAAAAAAGCCATTTTATTAAATAGTTTTTTTTTAAATCTTGATGTTAGTCATCAAAAATCAAGTTTTGAGAAAACGCGACTTAAAGTTGAAATTATATGGATGCGGCAATGAAATTGTTGATACATAAATGCTTATAACTCCGTTAAAAATGCAAATATTTTAATGCGGTTTCTTGCATTGAGTTAAGAATTAAATGAATAATCAAATTGTATCATAAAAAAAACGATTTTTTGAAAAGTTTTCAACCCCTGAGCCCCCTTAACCCTTTAACGATCAAAGCATTTTCATTGCTAAGATGTCGAAATAAATGAATGACACCGGTAATTAAGAACAAGTATTTTTCTAAATAAGAAAACGTGATTTTACACATGCATAATAAAAAGGGTATTTTTAGATAAAAATACCGGTGTTAGTGTTGCATATCGGAATTAAAATTTTGTGGTTTCGTGGCGAAACCAATGAACGTTAAAGGGTTAAAGGGAAAAATTGAACGCCGAAAGAATAAATATAATTAATTAATTTTCAACAGTGAAATTACGTTTGAAATTATTGAAAAGCGTGAATTATCACATTGCTGACAAAGCTAACACCATGAGAGTGAAAAATATGTAAGCCGAGAATCGAACCTGGAACTCTTGATATAGCGCTCCAAGCGCTCTACCATGGCCGGACTGATTTAATAGTCAGCGCATGAAGTCTGGCCGTGGCTCTACCATTTAAGCTACGAGGATGATACACGGTCTAGCCATCTCTCACTCGCATATGTTGGTAAGGCTGCAACTATAATACAAGATTGAATAGTCTTCAGGAGCGCACAATTCTGAGGCGTGACCTGAGACACAAACAAACCAAGCATCGGTAACCACATATATATTTGTAATTAATTTTCAACAATGAAATGGCGCTTGAAATTATTGAATATTTATTATGTGAATCATCACATTGCTAACAAAGTGTAGACCAACAGAGTGAAAAGTGTGCAATCCGTAAAATCGAGCCCGGAACCCGTGAAATAGCGCTCTAAGAGTTCTTCTATATAAACTGTAAGGACAATACACAACCCAGCTGTCTCTCAGAAAAAAATAGGCACACATACAAATGCAATACCGTTGCAAAGGAAATAAGGTCCCTAGAGTTTCGTGTAAAAAAGAGAAAAATCAAATAACTATAAGTCAAAGTAAGTTCGAAATACATTTTTCACTGAGATGTTATCTCAAAGATTTCTGAAGTGGAAGGAGTTAATGACTTTAATCTAATTTTTAATTGAAATAAAATGGTAATCAGAGACATTGTTAAAAGTTGTTTTTTGTGATGAGTAGATACTCCTTAATTTATTTTGGAGGTGAAAATATGATATTATAAAAAGCACAAAAACAGAAAGGATGTCAGTGACCAATCCATGGATGGTTTCGAAGAAATGTCTTGAAAGAACTTTTATTGATGGAAGTCATTTTGTACAATTTTATTGATTTTTTAAAACAATTTCAGAAAATGCCTAAAATTTTAATAAAAGTCTGAGTGATAAAATGACAGTATATAGTGTAATAACAAAAAAAAAAAGTTTAACATTTTTGCATGAAGGAGGGGAAAGGGATGCGCTTTTTTTCTACTTTTCACATCTTGGCCATATTAATTTATTTCAACTTTTACCAATTTCCTTTGCCATACTTTCCATAGCATTTTGCATAAAGAATAATTGTAAATTAGTGAAGATACGCAATAACACATGATTAAATTAATAAAACACATTTTCATTTTTGATGATTGTAATTTACTTTCATAGTTTTCAAAAATATATCTCAAGCAAATATCAAGGATTCAAAATAAAGCATTTTTAAATGGAATTTTATTAAAAAAAAGTATTAGCAATAAGAAACATTCAAAAGGGTGCGAAAAATCTGGTACAGCGCTGATCTATACGAATTGAAATTATATTATTTTTAATTTTAAAGAAAACTAGTCGTTAGGGTCCACCATAATACTTACCCATCATGGATATGCAATAAATATATGAAGATAAAATATGTTTAAACTATTTGCAAAATGCGTTGCAATTGCAAAACAAAGTTTAAGAGTATCTTTACATATTTTAATACACATAGTAATGCTGTCGTCATGAATTGCTGATGAACCCATTTCGATAAATTAAATGAAACGCCAAACTACTCAAGTAGTACCGAACTGCATAAAAGAAACATCCTTATAATTCCAAAAATAAAAGCCATATTGACTAACAGTTTCTTTTACATCCATTCCTTAAAATAAAAAAAAATCGAAAATTTTTATATACCTTCCATCAAAACGAATTTTTCGAGAGTCCGAAAAAAATAGATCCGGATAATCGAGGTTACTGATATTCAATAGGCTTCGTCCCATTCTTACATACTAAGTACATACACAATTTCAAGTCTCTATCTCAATTTGTTCGGGAGATAGAGCGTTTACTGACACACAGGCAGACGGACGGACGGCAAATTTTTTTGTAAAAATATGTTTTTAGGAATCTCTAGTGTCTGAAACGTGTAAATCCGCTAAAAAAATTACTTCGATTTTCAAAACGATTGCAAAACTTACCCTATACTACGTATGATGGGTAAGTAAATTAATCAGTTTTATTCCCCTTTTCCACACAAAAAATGTGTTCCACTAATAATTATGAATTTTGAAAGAAAATCTTCATTAGTATATAATTTATAACTTATTAATTAGCATAAGTACAAAATATTTCTCATTCATTTTAAATGTGAAGTCATTATTTATCGAGCTCCAATAGTTCCTGATATCCATGTCCCTTGTATTTTTAACGACTACTATAAAGTAGAGCCACTAGAATTATAAAGTAACTGTTTTATTTCAACAATGACGTCATATTTTTCCAAGTGAAATATTTCATTGAAAATATCATTTCCTATTGTCCTTTTCACTGCATACTTTACAAAATGAATATTTTAGTGCACTTTGTTGATGCATATAAATTTGAACAGGGTGTAATATCGTTGACAGGTGAATGAATATTTTAGTGCACTTTGTTGATGCATATAAATTTCAACAGGGTGTAATAACGTTAAAATTCAATTGAAACGATTTTTCCACATAATGCCGTAATGTAAAGAAATTTTTGACAATCTCTAAAAACAAACTAATCATGGTAGAAACATCATTTTCAGTAGGTATCCGTGTTAAGGTAAATGTTATTAAAGTACAAAAATTTCATGGCTACTCGGATTGCTATGAAATTTACTAAAGTTAGAAAGCGGCAAGATGGACAGACAAACCGAAGGCATAATAACTTTTCAACTTTCTTGGAAAGTGTTAAAAAATAGAGTGAAAAATATATTGATTAGTATTTATATTTTCCGCCTTTTTCCAAAAAAAAAAAAAAAAAATTAATAATTATGAGTTTTGAATAAAAATTTTCATTTGTATGTAACTTATAACTTATTAATTAGTATAAGTAAAAAATTTGCTCATTCATTTTAAATCTGGCGTCATTATTTATCTAGCTCCATTAGCTACTGATATTCATGCCTTTTGTATTTTTAACGACTACTATAAGGTACCTCTTTTATTTCAACAATGACGTCACATTTTTCCATGTGAAATATTTTTTATTTTAATAATATTATTCCTTTTCATTCAATATTTTTTTCCTAATTATGCCGCCATTTTTGACAGAAAAATTCTTGTTAATGAAACAAATATACATGTTTAATATATAACAAAAAATACTCTCTTTATTTCTTTTTAAAATATGACGTCATATTTATTTTCTTTTAATTTTTTTTATTTTCATTTTTTTGCACGGAAATTGCTTAGTTGAAAATTTACTGACGCTGAGAAATTATCATTCCAAATTTCTATTTGGTTGACAACAAGAAAGGAAAATGGTTAAATTTTACCTAAAAAATGCCTATTGATTCTGTATGAAAAATAATGAAATTTTGAATTATTAAGGAAAATATTTGAATAAAATGAATAAAACATAGCCTATGTTCATTTCCGGGCTATAATTTATCTATAAGCAAAGCTTCAAAGTCATTAATCCATCCGTTTTGAAGCCAATTTCATTCCAACTTTCGGACACACTATCACATTTATAATATACTAGCAGCCCGCCCTCGCTTTGCTACGGGTAGAGCAAGTCGCCCAGTCCCGTGCCACTACTGACACCGGAAATTGTTACTGACACTTCATCCCATTAAATTCAACTACTAAAACATTACCCTTCTTTTAGGTAGTCGGGTAAAAAGTAGCCTATATGCTGATCTAAGGTCTCAGATACCTTCATACAAAATATCATAAAAATCGATACATCCGTTCTTGAGTTATAAATGGTGTAAGGAACCCGACTTTGTTTTATGTATATACATTATAATCAATAGTATTCGCAGAGCACGCGGTGTAAGGATTTTTTAAGGTCATTTTTATACACTTTGGGTTACATTATTGGCATTTTAGTAAGAATCCCTTTTTTTTTTTTTTTTTTTTTTTTTTTTTTTTTTAAATATAATATAGCCTATGTTCACCGGAAATACTGTAGCTTTCAGACGGTGAAAGAATTTTTCAAATCCGTCAAGTAGTTTCGGTCAAGTCAAACAAACAAACAATCAAATCTTTACTCTTTGTAATATTAGTATAGATAATCAATAGTATTCGCAGCGGACGCGATGTAAGTTAATTTTAAGGTCATTTTTCTACACCTTGGGTTGCATTATTGGTATTTTAGTAAGGATCCTTTTTTTTTTTTTTTTTTTTTTTTTTTTTTTTTAATATAATATAGCCTATGTTCACCAGAAATAGTGTAGCTTTCAGACGGTGAAAGAATTTTTCAAATCCGTCAAATAGTTTCGGAGCCTATTCAATTCAAACAAACAAACAATCAAATAAATCTTTCCTCTTTATAATATTAATATAGACAAGGCAGAACCCGTCAAATTTTGACGAAAGAAAATGTTTAAGAAGGAACTGTTTCATTAAATTATAATAAACCTACAAAATTAATTATAGTAAAAAATGCAATTTATATTGGTACGTCTAAGTCTTAAACAAACGATATTTATCGCCAAACTAACAAAATACTATTTATATAAAACGCAGTTGTAGAAATTGTTAAAATTAAACTTTAATCGCATATGTAAGCAGTAAAAAATAATAAAGATATGTTATTATGATAAAGTTATTAATTAAAGTTCTAATGCTAGTATTCCAAAATGATAAAAAGAAAAATTTATTCAACTTTGACTCAATCACAGAATTTTTTTTTTTTTTTTTTTTTTTTTTGTGAAATCTAAGCCCGGCATCATTTTTACCATATCAAAATTTACAAATGTACATTTCACATCTGTATTCACGTTTAAAAAAAAATTGGCATTTTAATTTGATAATTTTGATTCAAAACTTGAAGTCTCGGTGCTATTAGCTGAAATAGATATTAAACTGTTGATATTATTTTACGTGTAAATCAAATTGTGTAAAGAAGTCAAAATTCACCGGGATTTATAACAGAAGATATTTAAATTTCTATTTTTTCCCTTTTAAATGAGAAAATGGGAACATAAAGATACAGCACTCAATTTTTTCCCTTTTTTCCTTTGCTTCAAATAGAAATCGAGTACTCCTGTTGCCACAATTAGAAAGGAGTTATTAAAAGATACAAAAAAATTGATATTTCAAAAACAAATTAAGATACAGCTTTCAAACAAATTTCATTTAAAAGTACATCTTTTTTTCTACACGATGGTGTAAAAATTGAAAATATGCATCATTAAGAAATTAAAAAATTTTTAGTAGCAAAAATTTCAATACCGAAATTCATTTAAAATTTGAAAGTGTTGCTATGCGCAAAATGACGTATGCGTTACGCACAGATACGTTTGGCCTTTATAATATAGATATAAGGATATAAGGATGTGATTTTTTTTTTAAATAAAACAAATTTCTAATAAAAGAGAACAAGATTCAAGAAAAATATGATGCCAAATTTCGTTTTTTCTTTCTTTCTTTTTCTTTTTCTTTTTTTTTTTTTTTTTTTTTTTGACAAGTCTATTTTTTTTTATTTCGTCAAGACCTCTACACTAAAAAAGTACCAAAGAAACAATTTAAAAATTAAAAATAATAATAACATGAAAATATGCACGATAATTCAGAAAAAAAAAAACCATACAGTCGGCTCTCGTTAATTCGAACTCGTCGTGACCACAAGAAATGTTCGAATTATCGGGAGTTCGAAGTATGGAAAGTATGAAATGAAAACATGCTTAATATGGTCCTCTTACAAAGGAATTAATGTTATAGTATTTTTTTTAAAACTTATTTCGTCTGTTATCATCAGAATATGACTTAATATTAAATTAGAATGTATAAATACGTAAACCAATTAAGTGATTAGAAACAAGCACAATGGAAGAAATTTTTTAAGCGTCACTGATGGACAGACGAGGCACTAAGAAAGTGGATGTCAAATGTATGGGAAAGAAAGTTATTCAAATGGTCTGAAATTCGTAAGAAAGAAAGGAAGAATGAAAAATCGGAATTCTCGTTAGTCCGAATCAAACGAAGTCAAGATAAAATGAATTAGAATTAATGAAAATGTTTAACGTTATTTTGCCATTGAAAATTTCGATACTTCATGTTTAGTTCGAATTAAGCGAAGATTCGAATTATCTGATTTCGAATTAACGAGAGTCGACTGTATTTTATGCAAAAGTTATATATTTTCTTGAAAATATCTAAAAATTAATCATAACATAAAATATAAGGCTGCGGGCAAACAGCATTATTTTTTATTACACTAAAAGAGCAATAAATCTTTCTTTGTTTCCGAACGGAACAAAAGCTTGGCAGTTTTGAAACATCTTTAAATTATTTTTGAGGGACTGACTCTACCGAATTGACAAAGGAAGGGAAAGTTTATCTCCCCCATCTTCAGCCGTAAAGCTGTCAACTGATTTCGAGTTCGATTTCTGTCTTGAAGTTCAGATTCAGTGCACTGAAATAGCAATTTATAGGGGAGACTGGGGTACAATGGTCAACTTTTGTAAATTTTGACTGTTTATTCTTAAAGTATTGATTTTTTTCTTTTGATAAAGTACATGCATGTTACCTATACATTAAAGTTTATACTGCATCCACTCAAAAATAATAATTATGCATACTTTTTTTAATATATTTTTTTAAATAGCAAGTAACAAAGTGGACCATTGTACCCCAATGCCGGGGTACAATGGTCCACAGCATGGGGCTCTATGAACCACTTCTAATTTGAATAAAAATGTATCAGTGTAGTTCATTTTTTAACAATAAGAAAGATAAAATATAACAAATTTGTTTATTCACATTTTATTATTCATTTTTATTTGTTTTTTCACATTTTTTTATTAATTTTTATTTGTTTATTCACTCTTTTAGCTCTAACTAAAGTAACATTTTTTTTCTTCATTTTTTTTATCATTAAGTCATTATACCGGTCGCAGATTGAACAATTAGGTTTATTATCTTCTACAATACATTTTAAAGCCTGTTCCACAACTTTATGTGGCACAGAACCTCTATTGGTTTTCCTAGGCTTGTTTCTTGGCATTGCTAAAAGAAATATGAAAAATGATATATAATCTTTTTGTCCAATGATGCCACTTAAATTTCAATATAAACCTTTATAATAAGAAATATCTAAATATATGACTAAGGAAAGTCATATCTAAATATATGACTAAGGAAAAAATATAAATTTTTCCTGTCTACTTTACATCATCTGTATTTTTTTAATGAATTTTACCTTATTTAATTATTACATCCAGACACAAACTAATAGGTAGATATATTTTTGTTTTTCTCATTTTATTATTTTATTTAAATATAACTCATTATCAGTGTTCTCGCTTTCGCTCGCCAATGCGCCAAATTGCGACTAAATGCTTCATTTGGCGAGTAAACAAGCGATTAGATTCGCCAAATTGCTAGTGCTCAATTTTTGCTTCTTCTTTTTTTTTTTCTTTATCGTTCTTCATACATTTGCATATATATTTAATGTATACACATTTTATATATTTGTAGCGCATAGTTGAAATTAGATTAATAACAATCGCTGTCGAAATAATAAAAATTTTGGGTTATTTTAGAACATATTGAAAAAAAAGGAAAATGCATTAAAAAATTAAAGTTTTTTTTCTTTTATTTATTTATTTATTTATTTATTTATTTGTGCTACACGGTGAATCTATTTTGCTAATACTTTTCTCATTTGGCGAATGTTTTTTATTTTTAATTAGCCAAATTACTAACGTTGGTCAAATGACAGCGAGAACACTGCTCATTATGGATGCATGTATACATAAGTGCAGGAATATTAAATTAACAAATCATGTGAAATAAAAAAATAAAAAAAAAATAAAAAAAAAAAATTGTAATTTAAGAAATTACCCCAACCATTTGAAAAATGTTTCACTCGATACATTCATCTATCATTTTAAGCTAAATACCAGTTGTTTTATTGTGTATTATCCGTGCCACTGCTATAAATGACTTTATACATGCTGCAATTTGAAGGTACGGTTCGTTTAAGTTATATCACTCTATTGTCGCCAAGCATAAAAGTTGGCGACGAAAGAAACATTTCAAACTATTTAACATTGTTGGTGCAAAAGTAATCATTATTAAAATACAGCTTTGGCATATACTGTTATACTTGTAAGACTTTGGCATATATTGTTTGATTTTACAGAGCAGAATTTTGGTGATGGAGGTTTTAAACCAAAATCGATCGCAGCACATGCATCTGTGAATGGGTCCATCAGACATCGAATCAAAAAAGTTTTTTCCCAGTTTTTCCCAAGCCGATTGCTTTTTAGTTTTCTTTTTAGGTGGTGGAAAATCAAGAGTAATAGCTATAACATTTTCCGGCTTGTTAGAATCACTATTGGCACTCAAATTTTCCTGGTTAGAACCGACCGATAGTAAAACGCCATGGCTAGTGGATTGGTCGCCCTGGCGACATGATGTTTTACAATTAATCGGTTCGGCATTAAATTGCTTCCTTTTTCGTGATCGCCTTTCAACACGTAATTGGTTTTCAGCGGCTCAATAATCTTTTGATTTTATCATTTTCTGCATTGAAAGACGTTTTTGCGCCAAACCAAATACAGTATTACTCAGTTATCCCGTCGACCAATTTCGCCAAATGATACGAATCGCCAAACTAATAAGCAACTTATACATGTTGACTAAATTTTTATTTTAAATAGCAAAAGAAGAAATAAAAATCACTTTATGATTGTTTAAGTACGCGTATTGTGTTTAATATCATTGAATGCGATATTCACGTTCATTCATTTCTTTGGCTTCGGCTTTTTCCGTATCTGTTAATTTCCGTCTACCCATTTTTAAATTTGTTAGTTTTCTCCTTTATTACAATGATTTTAACCATTTTAATTTACTATTCAAATAAAAATTCTTCTAAAAGTAAAGAATTTAATTTAAATTCAAATAAAAATTCTTCTAAAAATAAAGAATTTAATTTAAATTCAAAAGTGGTAACATCATTCAAAAGTGGTAACATCATTCAAAAGTGGTAACATCATCGGGTCCATTCTCCCGAAAACAACAACCATTTTTCAAATGGTTAAAAAAAAAAAAAACCCTCAAATGCACAAAATGTTTTGTTTACTAATTTTGGTGTTCAATTTGGGTTAATTTTTAAATTTGAAAGCTTTTATTATATAGATAAATATTTCAAAAATGCATTTCACAACATGAATCATTAACTAATTCACACACAGAAATAAAATAATTTATTAATTCTTAATTTGGGCTAATTTTTATGTTTGAAAGCATATATTACACAGATAAATATTTCAAAAATGCATTACACAACATGAATCATTAATTAATCTACACACAGAAGTAAAATAATTTATTAATTCTGAATTTCACATACAATATTTAACTTTTAAAAACATAAGATACAAAACTAGGGTACAATGGATCATGGTCCATTGTAACCCATATGGAAGTTTGACAAAAACTTGATGATAAAAAAAGAAATTTAGGATTCTATTATTTTAGCTAAAATAAATATAATAATGCATTGTCTTACCTTTTTATTTTGTCACACAATATCTTTCAAATTACAAATCTGTAATAAATAAATGAAGATATGTTTCACTGAAAATATTTACTTTTGCCTTACTCCTCCTGCGTCAAATCAATTATCAAGCATAAAATGGCTAAAATGTCAGCTATGCACATGGTTTCAAACTTCTTTTTACTACTTCATGACTGTCATCTATATACTACAATATGAAGCTTTCAAAAACAGAATTAATATCAAAAATAGGGGGTGGACCATTGTACCCCAGTCTCCCCTACATCAAAGCGCCCGCCGATAAGAAAGATCAAAAATAGCGACGCCTGATCGAAAGAAGTTAGTGCTATATGTGCCTGGCCTTTAAGCGTAAAATTTTAAAGTACAGTGTTTTCAGTATCGTAATTCTGAATGTTTCTGGTTAACAGACGGAATTTTTTTTTAACTAATGAAATAAAATGATAAATATGAATGATAAATAAAAAATGATAAATATTGTCTATATTCTATAACATCGTTATAAAAGCGTGAGAAGCTGGTGTATTTTAAAAATTATACATTTTCCAAGCTGATTTTAAAGTATGTAATTAATAGAAAGAAAGTTTTTAACCATTTGAAAAATGGTTGTTGTTTTCGGGAGAATGGACCCGATGATGTTACCACTTTTGAATGATGTTACCACTTTTGAATGATGTTACCACTTTTGAATGATGTTACCACTTTTGAATTTAAATTAAATTCTTTATTTTTAGAAGAATTTTTATTTGAATTTAAATTAAATTCTTTACTTTTAGAAGAATTTTTATTTGAATAGTAAATTAAAATGGTTAAAATCATTGTAATAAAGGAGAAAACTAACAAATTTAAAAATGGGTAGACGGAAATTAACAGATACGGAAAAAGCCGAAGCCAAAGAAATGAATGAACGTGAATATCGCATTCAATGATATTAAACACAGTCAACATGTATAAGTTGCTTATTAGTTTGGCGATTCGTATCATTTGGCGAAATTGGTCGACGGGATAACTGAGTAATACTGTATTTGGTTTGGCGCAAAAACGTCTTTCAATGCAGAAAATGATAAAATCAAAAGATTATTGAGCCGCTGAAAACCAATTACGTGTTGAAAGGCGATCACGAAAAAGGAAGCAATTTAATGCCGAACCGATTAATTGTAAAACATCATGTCGCCAGGGCGACCAATCCACTAGCCATGGCGTTTTACTATCGGTCGGTTCTAACCAGGAAAATTTGAGTGCCAATAGTGATTCTAACAAGCCGGAAAATGTTATAGCTATTACTCTTGATTTTCCACCACCTAAAAAGAAAACTAAAAAGCAATCGGCTTGGGAAAAACTGGGAAAAAACTTTTTTGATTCGATGTCTGATGGACCCATTCACAGATGCATGTGCTGCGATCGATTTTGGTTTAAAACCTCCATCACCAAAATTCTGCTCTGTAAAATCAAACAATATATGCCAAAGTCTTACAAGTATAACAGTATATGCCAAAGCTGTATTTTAATAATGATTACTTTTGCACCAACAATGTTAAATAGTTTGAAATGTTTCTTTCGTCGCCAACTTTTATGCTTGGCGACAATAGAGTGATATAACTTAAACGAACCGTACCTTCAAATTGCAGCATGTATAAAGTCATTTATAGCAGTGGCACGGATAATACACAATAAAACAACTGGTATTTAGCTTAAAATGATAGATGAATGTATCGAGTGAAACATTTTTCAAATGGTTGGGGTAATTTCTTAAATTACAATTTTTTTTTTTCATTATTATCCTAATAAATCATCAATGATGACATGAGAAATATATTCCAGATTAAAAGCACGAGGTAGAGAAAATAAAATAATAATAATAGTAATAGTAAACAATAATAATAGTAATGCTTAATAATATTAATAGTAATAATAATATGTTATAATACAGACATTTAGTGACCTTTCCTACATGAATCCCATTTGTTTTGAATAAAAATGGCATGTGGGAGCATATATCATGAGGTCGTAAATTAGGAATTCTTGCGAAAAAACAAATGTGTTCCTAGCACTGATTTAAGTTTCAATCTACTGTGACGTCATCAAAATGGCGTACCGGGATATATATCATAGGGATGTTAATCAGGATTTCGTCGCAAGTAAAATGCTTTAGCACTGGATTTAAGTCCCCCTGATTTAAGTCCCATCTACTCTGACGTCAGCAAAATGACGTATAGCGGGATCTTAATCAGTGGGACCTTAATCAGGGTCTCGACGAAAGTAAAATTCTCTGTGACTGGATTTAGGTCCCGGTCTGATAGCGGGATGTATATCAGTGGGACGTTAATCAGGGTTTCGTGAAAAGTGAAATGCTCAAGCACTGGATTTATATCCCGGTTTCTTGTGACGTCAAAATGACGTATAGCGGGATCTTAATCAGTGGGACCTTAATCAGGGTCTCGACGAAAGTAAAATTCTCTGTGACTGGATTTAGGTCCCGATCTGATAGCGGGATGCATATCAGTGGGACGTTAATCAGGATTTCGTGAAAAGTGAAATGCTCAATTACTGGATTTATATCCCGGTTTCTTGTGACGTCAAAATGACGTACCGGGACCTTAATCAGTGGGACATTAATCAGGCGCCTCGAATGAAGTAAAAAAAAGGTCAAAAACTTTTTCTTAAAAAAAAAAAAAAAAAAAAAAAAAAAAAAAAAAAAAAAAAGAAAAGAAAAAAAAAGAAAGAAACAAAGAGAAGAGAAGAAAAGAAAAGAAAAAGAAAAAAACTGTGAAAAAAATATATATACTATTCAAAAATGTTCTGCATTTACACCTGTACTAGGTTTATTGTTTATTTATTACATGTCAAAATTAGCCCAAAAAGCCTTTATTTTTAATGTTTAAAAATTGTTTATGGGTTCAATTTATTTTATTTTATGCGTATATACATCCTTTTACTTTCTTTTATCTTTACAAGAAGAAAGTAGTGATTTCGGGATAAATTTCACCTCTCCAAAATTTGGCTTCTCCAAGCAACGTGGGACTTTCCAGAGTAAAATATTCTAGTTACACTCATGCAGGGTTATCGCTGCCGTTCGCCATTGCGCCAAATTACGACAAAATATTTCATTTGGCGAGTAAATAATAAATCAGACTCGACAAATTTTGAGTCTCAATTCTGCTTTTGGTTACAGTTGTGATTGTTATCCCCGTTACTGTACGATTGATGTCGCTTTTCATCTTCGATCGCACCATGCCATTCAAATTATTAATTAAAGAGATACTGAATCAACCCTAATTCAACAGCCGGGACATAGAAAGGATTAGGGGTCGTCCATAAATGATGTCACGCTTGGTTGGAGGGGAGGGGGGGGGGTTCTGTTTTTTATTTCTTATTCGCCAATTCGCTAATGTTGGTCAAAAGCTAGCAAGAATCCTGCACTCATGTTAGCTCTATCTATATGTTACATAAAGATAAAAAATATATATACAGTGAAACCTCCAAATAAGGGACACCTCTATTTAGGGGACAAAAGTTCCGGCCCCAGTCCCTTGGTATAGGAAGTGTAATGTATTTACCTCTGAATAAGGGACACTCGATTTAAGGGACATTTGAAAATTAGATTAACCCTTTCGACTCGGGCGTTTCTTACACAAATTTTATTCAATTGATACCACTTTAAAAAAATCCTTCAAGTACAAAAAGTCAATCAGTACATATTTATTTTTTTTTTTTTTTTTTTTTTTTTTTTAAGCTTTAATTAAATAACAAATTTTATTTTCCTTTGTTACTGGTATGAAAAAAAAACAAATTTTGCAAAGGAAAATGCTGCCCAGTCACACTGGACATACGAACGCAAAATGTTAAAGGGGTTGATTTTTGCATTTGAGATAATGAAGTAGTCAGTGATGAAAATGAAAATACAGAATTTTGTGAGCTTATCAGATAGCAGTTATGTTGGTATAGAGGTATGCAAATCAACTCATGAGCATTTATTTATCCACAATTCGAATGAAGATATCGAAGTGTGTTTATCCCTATTAGAGGCAGAGGTGGCAGTGCAGACAATAACTTCATTGAGTTCACAGCTGAAATTCCAGAATTGGTTAAAACTCGATTCACATATTAAAATACAATTGGTCTGCCAAGTCATATCTAGGTAGAAAACGTATATAAACCCAATTTTAGTGGTTGATTCGTAGGTTTATCATTGGGTTATCCTGGACCCAGTCCTCCATATTTTCATAGATTTGAGTGCAGAAAAACATAATGGTAAATCTACGAGTCAACCCTAAATTCAGATTTTTAGGTATTTTCCACCAAAATATGACTTAGTAGACCGATTGCGTTTTAACATGCATATTGAGTTTTAACTAATTCTAGAATTTCTTCTGTGAGTTCAATGAGGTGTTTGTCTGTGCTGTCACCTCCCAGTCTATATTAAAAAGAATGCTGAAAATTGTGAGGGATGACTCTGAAAATAAAAGAGAAAGGAAAATTTTGAAATAAAGAACTTCAGAGATGCTTTAAAATATACAAAGCAGTTGAATATTTTTTTCGTGAATACTGCTTATAATGAATGAGTAAAATTTATAGTAAAATAAGTATGGTAAAATGAATATCTGAAAAGTTTAAGTAGTAGAAAAATTGAAATGTGCAAAACAGTCACTTTTTTTTATTGATTACTTCGCAAGTAAGATTTTTAAAAATATTATTGCACTTTTTGCATTATAGAAACATTTATGTAAAAAATACAAATCAATAATTCTACAAATCATTTATTAATTAAGTAATCAATTAAGAAAGTAAATTAGTTCTCTATTACTTTTGTGTCTAATCAGTGTAATTTATAACCTTCGGGTACATTTAAACTTCGGTTTTAATATTTTGTTATTTTTTATGTCCTTATGAATGATAAAAAAAAAAAAAAAAAAAAAAAAAAAAAAAAACTAAAAACTCTGAATAAGGGACACCTCTATTTAAGGGACAAAAGTTCCGGTCCCACGGGTGTCTCTTATTCAGAGGTTTCACTGTATATACATAAATAAATACTCGCCTTCCTGTTTTATTGATAATCATTTCTGTTCCCATCTTGCTGAACTGTGACCACAGATTTGATTCGTCCACTAGGCTCACTTGAATAGGCTGGTAGGGATCATAACTTGAAATGGGACTGTTTCTTGAAATGCTTTGGTCGTCAGAGCTTGAAATTTTGTTCGGAGACGTTTCCATTGTTTGCTCTTTAATGAAGAACAAGAAAGAAAAAAATCATGCGTCAACCATAGATTATGAAGCACTTTCCAACACATTCGAAATAATTGTAAAAAAAAAAAAAAAAAAAAAAAAAACTATACCGTTCAAAAAATTAAAATACATAATACGTCTCATTTCACCATATAAAAGAATATACACTGGTGTCCAAAAGTTAAGCATAATTGGTAATTAAGTAAGTAATGAAAAAAATATAAATCGAAATGTGGTGAAACTCCAGGTGTGTAAACAAAATAGTACGCGTCATATATTTTCGCGAAGAGTTTTCCCCGAAATCGAACAGGGGACCGTCAACAAATTGAAAAAGAACGAAGATCTTTTGGATAACCCTGTCTAAACTAATGTAGCAAAAGCGTTCAAACTGCACATTATGATTAAGTGGCTTATTGTAATGTACTATGTTTATTTTTATAAGGATAGCATTCATACTCGTAGAGAAATTAAGGTTTTTATAAAAACAGTCCTAAGCTTTTTGCTTATAATTTACAGAGTTCTTAATGTAAAATAATGTCATTTTCTGAAAATATGACAAACATCATTGTACCCAATACCCTGTCATCAGAATTTAAAAATAATAAAAATTGTATGAAAAATGAGTAGGTTTAGTAAATAATTTTTCATTGCGCATGCGTCAAAGATATCAAAATTTCATTTGCACATTGTGTTAGCTAATTGTATAGAGCAACTTCTGTAAAAGTTTCAAAAACATAGCTTGAAAATTCTGAAAATTCTGTTTTATCCAAATACAGTTGTACGTGCAATATTGTCTAGGCACGAAACAATGGAATATGGATATAGCCCCTCATCTTTTTGCTTCATTAGGGAATAAAATATTTTGATCTCATTCTATCAACGATAATTTTCAGAATTTTTAATCTATGTTTTTGAGACTTTCACAAAAGTTGCTCTGCACATTTAACTAACATAATATGCAAATGAAATTTTAATAGCGTTCACGCATGCGCAGTAAAAAATTATTTAGTAAACCTGCTCATTTGTCATACAATTTTTATTATTTTTAAATTCTGATGACAGGGTATTGTGTACCATGATGTTTGTCATATTTTCAGAAAAGAACATTATTTTATATTAAGAACTCTGTAAATTATAAGCAAAAAACTTAGGACTATTTTTATAAAAACCTTAATTTCTCTACGAGTATACATGCTATCCTTATAAAAAATAAACACAGTACATTACAATAAGCCACTTAATCATAATGTGCAGTTTGAACGCTTTTGCTACATTAGTTTTGAAGGGTTATCCAAAAGATCTTCGTTCTTTTTCAATTTGTTGACGGTCCCCTGTTCGATTTCGGGGAAAACTCTTCGCGAAAATATATGACGCGTACTATTTTGTTTACACACCTGGAGTTTCACCACATTTCGATTTATATTTCTTTCATTACTTACTTAATTACCAATTATGCTTAACTTTTGGACACAAGTGTATATTGCATTTAAAAAAAACGAATTTCAGCTGTTCTCATCTACAATCGGAAAATTATTCGAATTTTTTTAGCAGCCCTGTGTATGATATAGAAATTTGTATCTATTAACAACATACAATCCAAAATTTAGTTCATTTAAGAAATACGTATATTTCAGAAAATTCCCCTTCAGCATTTTCCTCTAATAAAGAGAATGGTATGCGAACACTTTTGTGCAGCCCTGTTAATGAGGTACAGAATTTATAAATAAAACGCAATGTGTTAAAAGTAATTAAATTTAAAGTGCATATTGAGTTTTAAAATGTACTCTCCAACAATTATTATGCAAAGATAATACTGTAATCGATTTCTTTTGTATGTCCCTGTAAATTAATTCTAAAATACTATGAATGCTCTGTTTAAACGTGATTGTAGTAAAATTCAGTAATTTATATGTTTCAATACCTTTGAATTAGCGTAATGTCTGTAAAATACTCTACAAACAATTTTGTCCCCTATACCATAATGTAATCAAATTCTTTTGTGTGCCTCTGTAAATGAACCATTAATCGTACATACTTTATACGCAATACCAAACATGCATTGGTGACCTTAAATGAGACTTATCAGTTTCATGAAAATCCAAGTATATTTACGGAAGTTAGAGCGTGGATAGACGGACAGATTTTGTACATCGCACGATGTACAAAATACACCCCGCAGGAAGTTTTGCGGGTGTGAATTTGTGGCCAACTATGTTTGGGATTACCTCACTCGGAAACATTCTCTCGCTACTGTTAATCCTATGAGAGAAATTTATTTAAAAATCTCGTTTGCATTTCCATATTTTAAAAGGCTTTTGTAGAGATCAACCTCAGCTACTCAATGAAAAAAAATCATTTAAATATATGAAAATGTTAACAAAACATAAAAAAAAGAAAAGAAAGAAAGAAAAGAAAAAAAAAACTTGCCATAGGATTAATATTAGAGAAGCGGTTTTTTGTGTGAATGAAGTTAGCACTTTAGCTAGGTTCTAAGATGCAGGCGTAATAAATTTAATAGATTTGTGAGCACGTGATAATGAGCATTTAACAGATTCTTTTAAATACTTAAAAAAAAAAAAAAAAAAAAAAAAAAGAATTAATATCGTTTTTTGCATCATTTGTGTGATGTCGGACACTAAATCCCATTTACAATAAAAATGTAAGTCCAAAAATTTTTACGATTTTTAAATATTAATTCTTATAAGATAAATAAACAATAACTGACAAACATATATGAAGATTTATGAAAATTTGTGTAGCAGAGTTTTTATTGATTCCCCAAAAATCTTTTGTCTCGGACTTTAATTGCTTAGACTTTAATAATTAATTTCTGTTGTTACAAATGAGAGATTTCAAAATCCAGGGATTATTATTTTTTTTAGTCATTCGTTCTAAAAAGAATTTGTTATTATTATTATTATTATTATTGCTTTAAGATGATACTTTAAATTATAGATTATTATAAACTCTACTAATTAGAAACATTTTCTTAGGTTAAAAGAGTCAAAGAATAATCAAGAATCCGAAGTCAAATTTTTTTTTATGCTTGTTATGGAATAATGGAACACTTAGCAAATACTACAGATCTAGAGCAAATAGCAGAATGGCAAGTTGTTTTCACCTCAAATCCACTATCTATAATAATATAATTTTTAATTTATTTGTTAGATTGCCTTAAAATTTATTGTCTGTCGAATTAAATCAAAGGTAAACTTCTAATAAATAGCCAAATTCGTACTCTAGAAAGTTAAATATATGTTGGCGTATTTGTTTATTTGTTTAATTCTGCCAGCCTTTGTTAGAAAAGTAAAAATGTTTGCCTACATAGTGCACGTGTCTACCGTAAAACAAAATTGTCCATTAATTCTATCATTCTTTATTTCTCTTATCACGTAACCGATTTATTTCACTTTACACAATCTTTACAGTATCTTATTACATCTTTACTTTTGAGACAAATTGATGGATTACTTCCCTTTTTTCTCACCCGCGTGTTGTTGAAAATCCGTATCCCCATTTCAGTTTCACCTTCAGAGGGTGGTCTGGTCTGTCACTGTGGTTCAGTTCTTTTTTTTTCCCTCTCTTTTTATTGTTGCATAATGATGTTTTTTACAATGTCCTCTACCCCTGAAAAGGCGACAGTCGGAACTTATGAGATAACACATAACAGACTTTCTTCAATTGCCCAGAGACAATTTCGTACTTTCAAACGAACCGCTGTATCGGTTCTTTTGAAGTATCCGGAACAGTATGGTAACAGAAAGAAAAAAAAAAAGATTACCCAAGAAATATCAGGGGCTAAAAAGTCGATATTATGCCCCAGAAGTCTTGTTGACATAGCATGTTGATCAATGTTTTTCAGTCTTTTATTTTTCGTCTTTTGTGTTCGGTTTAGAGGTTTTCAGGATCCGTTTATCTAGCGGAATAAAAACGTGAGACTGTCAAATTCCTGATTTTTCATGATGCGCAAATATTTTTTTTAATTTTGCTTGTATTTTTCTATTAATTTGTATAGAGCGGAACTTAAAGGTGTATTCTAATCCAAACTGCTAATTTTCTGATTTATTTTTAAATTTACTTTTGCTCTCAAAAGCATCAAACTGGCAAATTCTTTTTTTAGAAAGTACACAATGCGCCGTGCTTAACGATTTTTTGATAAATGCAGAAAATATTGCAAAAAATGGTGTCGTAATTGTCGTTTTTAACCGAATTTGTTAACCTAATTTAACCGAACTTTTTTCGGTTATGCTTTATAGTAAAAACTGTGGAAGAATATTTTCTGAAACTTTCTGCTTACCCCCGTGCACAGAGCAAGTGCAAGTAGACAACATTACTATTGAATGTATTAAGTAACAAAAAACTATTTTTAGTGTTAATTGATATATAATCATTTGATATATAATAGTGATAGTCATTAATTTTTTGCCTTTCATGTAAATCAGTAAAGTATGAGAATGATAAGTGTATAACCATATCTCTATTTCATTGCAACCGTATAAAAAGAAAAACAAAGAAAAAACTTAAAAATAAATAAGTAAATAAATAAAAACACACACTTATAATGAAATTATGTGAAAGTGTGTGTTGAAGGGAGGGGGCCATAACGCATGATATCGTAAAGAGAGGAGGGTAATTCAAAATTGCCGAAAAGTTGATTATGTTATGTATGTTCACTGTACCTCTTTGTGTTTTTGCTCACACATATGTACTGTACATTAGGGTGGGCCGAAAAAAACTTTTTTTCGAATTTCGATTATGGCGGGTGCGGAAAAGTGGCCACTGGTGGCACTCAGTTCACACAAAAAATTTGACATTTTTTGGACTTTTCCTTACCCTGCCGCAAATGGCTTGAAAATTTGCAAAAATGCTGATTTTTGAACTTTTTTAGGTAAAAAGTTAAAAATGTTAAATTAAATTTATTTTGGCTGTATTTGCTTTAAAAGGCAACTTTAACGTACCAAATGCTTAAATAAGCTCTGATAATGCATTATTTAATTGCTAAGTGTATTTTAAATAAGCCGATTTTCATAGCTTTTTCACGTATAATAGGCAAAATATGTATTAGTTTGAATCGTTCGTTAATTTCTCTCTTATTTATGTTCCTTGGTCTTTCAATTTTTTCTATGCATGAAAGGTCATATATTTGGGCAGCGGACAGCAGTATAACTCAAAATCAAAGCTGGAAGGAGAGAAGGGGTGAAGCACGACTCAAAGAGTACGCAATGCCTCATCGTAATATCGAGGGAGTTTAGGAGGAAATAAAAGAAAAGAGAAAATTGCGATAAGGGATTGTTATTATTTTACTATGCTCAAAACCTGCGACATATGTTCAGTGTGGACGTGAAACCTTTTCCTAGAGAGATGCGGTACTTTTTGGATCATTTGACGTACCATTACAGTGTTTTGTGCGTTTTATTACGACGAGCTTAGAAATGGCTAGTATGAAGGTCCATGGCAATGTAAAAGACACGTGACAGCATGAAAAGTATCCTTTTTGGGGCAACATACTTATTGAAAGAATTGCAATTGCCAACTTATACTGATATCATGCTCCACTACTACTGTTTGTAAAGCGATATGGTAGCAAATCGAGAAATCCAATATTAGTCAATAGATGATGTTATTAAAATGGTAGGTGAAAAAGTTACCATTGAAAAAAGCTTCGGAAAAAAAATCTGAAAAACAGCTTCCATACCAGTGTTTTCCCAACGATCAATTTACAAAAAAGATTAAAAACTACTAAAAGGTTTCACCATATCGTACGAATTATTTGCGGGTTGTCTTTACTTTCAAGCCCATACGATTGCAGGATTTCCCCCAATGATCTACACTTCTTTTAATAGTGATAGTTTAGAATAATAGTTTAATGGTTGGTGAAAAAGTTACCGAAATCTGAAAAAAAAGCTTCCATACCAGTGTTTTCCCAACGATCAATTTACAAAAAGATTAAAAACTACTAAAAGGTTTCACCATTTCTTACGAATTCTTCGCGGGTTGTCTTTACTTTCAAGCCCGTACGATTTCAGGATTTCTCCAATGATCTACGCTTCTTTTAATAGTTTTTAATCTTTTTGTAAATTGATCGTTGGGAAAACACTGGCTCTTATTCAGATTTCAGTAACATTTTCATCTACCATTAAAATAACATCATCTATTGACTAATATTGGATTTTTCGATTTTTCGCCATATCGCTTCGCAACCAGTAGTAGTGGCGTATGATATCAGTATAAGTTGGCAGTTGCAAGTCTTTCAACAAGCATGGTGCCCAAAAAGGATACTTTTCATTCTGTCGTGTGTCTTTTACATTGCCATGGATTTTCATAATAGCCATTTCCAAACTCGTCGTAATAAAACGCACAAAACACTGTAATGGTCCGTCAAATGATCCAAAAAGTACTGAATCTCTCTAGGAAAAGTCCACACTGAACAAATTTTGTCAGATTTTGAGCATGGTAAAATAATAACAATCCCTTATAGCAATTTTCTCTTCCGTTTTATATCTTCCTTCACTCCCTCAACATTACGATGAGGCATTGCGCACGCTTAGAGTTCAATTTCACCCCCTTCTCACCTTCCAGCTTTGTTTTGGAGTTATACTGCTGTCCGCTGTCCAAATATATGACCTTTGACGCATTGAAAAATTTTAAAGACCAAGGAACATAAATAAGAGAGAAATTAACGAACGATTCAAACCAACACATATTTTGCCTGTTATACGGGTAAAGCTATGAAAATCGGCTTATTTAAAATATACTTAGCAATTTAATAATGCATTATCAGAACTTTTTTAAGCATTTGGTACGTTAAGGATTCCTTTTCAAGAAAATACAGCCAAAATAAATTTAATTTAACATTTTTAACTTTTTACCTAAAAAAGTTCAAAATCAGCATTTTTGCAAATTTTCAAGTCATTTGCGGCAGGGTAAGGAAAAGTCCAAAAAATGTCAAATTTTTTGTGTGAACTGAGTGCCACCAGTGGCCACTTTTCCGCACCCGCCATAATCGAAAATCGAAAAAAAGTTTTTTTCAGCCCACCCTACTGTACATACCCACAAAAATACGTGTGCATGAAAAAAAAAATAAATAAATAAAATAAAGAAAGGGGGGGGGGGAACTCTGTTCGGAGAAAAGATAGACTTATGTAGTTTTTATATCACTGATTCAAATTTAGCTCCAGAAACTGAGGAAAAGCTAAATTCCCGTTACCTGAAAGCTTATTGTAAATGAATGTTTTTCACGTAACAAAAGTTCAATGCACAACAATGCCAATGAAAAGGACTCTATTGGCACTTTTGTTAAATCACCGCTTTCTCTATGAAAGGAACCGAATTTTCATCCGCAAAAGAAAGGTGTGTTGTGTGTAACATGTGGCGCCCATATTAACTTTCGAAGTTCTTTTCTTCTTAATTATTTTCTTTCGTCATGGGAAAGAAGTGCGATAACTTTCACTGCTGTAAAATAACAGGTGGATTTTATTCAAGTTCCCACCATAATTTTTTGATAATAACAGTTTTGAACCTTTTAATTCATTATAACACGCCTCATCAACAAAAAAGAAAAAAAACGCACACAAATTTCCAAACAGTAAAATATAAACACTTAATATCATTTTTTATGGAACAATAGTTTTTTTTTTTCATTATTATGATTAAAAAATTCTGAGTTAGCCCCATCAAAAATTTCCAAACCCGCTTTTGGCTGATTACGACCCTGAGCCATGGAAGTACAAATAAACTTTTAAAAATATATATGTCAATAGTTTAGCACATTTAAGATGACACAGTACCCTTGAAACCATCTCTTCAATTTCGAATAATATTGTAATATATATGGTGGCAATACTTAATATTAAAAATAAAATAAATAAAACAGTGGCGTATCTAGACTTACACTGTAAAAAATCTGCGCAATGTTCTTGACATTTACTGTGTAACATTCCTGAGTTTTTTCGGATTTCTCCCGCTGATTCAAGAATACCGAGAAATCTGGTGTAATATCTTCCACAATGTCGTGTAAGTTTTCGGAATAGTTGAGAAAGTGGAATTTACTGATCAACTGCGAAACGTTCCGAATATTTTCTGTGTAACCTTCCTTAGTTTTAGAAGGCATACTTTTTGAGCTTTTGTGTAATTTTTCGGATTTATTGTAAAATAGAAAATATTGGTAATCTGTGCAAAGTTATATATGTTTTGTGTGTAACATTCCTTATTTTGTGGTTGATATATTCAGTTACAGAAAAATAGCTATTTTGCGTTTATGTTATTTTATTATCCCAATTGTGAAATGACTACGCGATCTTGCGCTATAAAAAATAGCACAAAGGTACGTATACCCTTCTAATTGTGCATCTAAAACTCTTATTCAAATTTCTGCCCTGCACAACTCCTGAGCTATATTTTGCATGTAAAAATCAGCTTTTTGCGTGAATCAATTTGTTCGCTTAGTTATGAATGGAGTATGAAAACTAAAGTCACTAATTTTTACCGAAGCTTTAACTACGCATTTAATTGTGCATCTCAAATATTTTTTTTTTCCAGTTTAGACTCTGAAGACTCTTCTTGGTCTTTGTTGTTAATATGATATGAATTACTTTTTGCGTGTAGATCATTTTATTGCCTCAGTTGAAAAAAAAAAGACTATGGGGTATAAAGCAACTAATTTTGATATGAAAGTGCGTAAGCCCATTTTATTGTGCATTTTGAAACCTGTTTCCAAATTCGACCAATGATCATTTTACGAAATTATTTTATTATTGATTGTGTGACGAAATTCTCCATTTTAGAGCGTTTTTTTTCACTAAACCTACTATTTCAGATTAGTAATATTCGCCTTATTTAATCAGCAGTGCCAGTGTAGAGGATTTTTTTACAATGTCTATCACTATTTCCGAATAGTAATCTTTCTGTCATTAAGTAAAGCGATTATTGCTATTCGGAAATAGTTTGATGTTCATATTAAAAACTTAATATCTAGGTATATGAATTCGCGTCTTAAGCGAGAATTTTTTGTTCCAAGGGATGAAAAATTTATCTTATATTAAATGGAAACTTTTTATATTTGTTGTAAGAGCGATGATCTGGTGATGTTAAACTGGAGTAAATTCGAATATTAATCGGTATCACGTCTTAGCGGTTTCGACTGCTTCCTAAAACAATAAATCTAGCATAAAAATTATTATAAACAAAGACAACGCTTGAAGAGGAAAGGGGAGAAGCTGTGGCCAACTATTTTATTTTTCAAAATACTGAGTCGATAACATGAAGGTAAAGTCATATCAGTAGATAAATGTTTAAATTTTGTCACCTCTCTTCCCTCCCCCCTTCTTTAGTATCTGCAAGCTACATATGTATATAAAGGATGAAAAGGTACAATTTTAAAGCACTTACTGGAAAATATTACAAATTTTTTGGTAAGGTTATTCTGCCTAAATATGATTCCTAAGTGCAGTAATGTTCATTTACTTAAAATCATAATGCAGGAATCCCAAATGCTATATAATAAGGCATTCGATCATTAACGAAACAGTAAGCATTTTTCTGTATTGTTAACATTTTCTTAGAGATTTTCGATCAAATCGACATCCCTCATTTTATGGCGTCCCCATGTTTCGTAAATTTGTCAAATTTCCTTAAATTGCCTCTCGAATTTTTAGCTTCAAAAGATCTGAAGATTCTGAAGATCAAATAATCTTATTAACGTAAAGAAACTATGTCTGTTTCATTTAACTGACCAATAAACTGTTAAAAAAAGTGCCCAATTTGTGGATTAGAATTTAAACAACTACCAGGTAAGTTTTATGACATTATTCATATATTGTATTAAAATAATTAAAAAAATTTCATGTTTAATTAAGCTGTCGTAAGTCGCATAATCCTCCATTTAAAATTTTTCTTTAACTTAGCTCTTAAGTATGAATTTAGGAATATTGAAATCGAACAATATACTTTTTTTAAAAATTTTAAGTCAAAGAAACTCAGAGTATATTTCTGTAAATTAAATGAAAGATTAAGTGAAAACTAAACAATATTTTGTAGTATCAATTTACGACCTTAATTTAAGAAAAATATGTTACATAAATAAAGAAATGCTGGATTTTTATAAGGTTTTTAAAGAAGTCAATACTTTAACTGCTGAATTTTTTAACATTTGTCAGGCATACTTTTTTGAATGATGTTTTCTTTTAAAAAAATCTGAATAATTGG
This sequence comes from Maratus speculifer, assembly GCA_964019185.1. Classification (NCBI taxonomy): domain Eukaryota; kingdom Metazoa; phylum Arthropoda; class Arachnida; order Araneae; family Salticidae; genus Maratus; species Maratus speculifer. The sequence goes on from OZ025294.1 coordinate 350,735,045, forward strand.
AATAATTTACGTGCATGTGTCTTTATTATACAGATCTGTACATAATTATTTACAGTAATCTTTCATTTGTATGTTGGTGTAAAATATTGATAAAAATTAACATTGGCCACCGGGCAGTACACAGATTTTTAATTATTGACAATTAACAAAATTACGAATACTTCATATAAAATCATATGCAGTGTTCGTACAGTTCTAACTATCAACATTGTAGCTTATTAATATTTTTAAATTTCTATTCGATAGTATTACGCTCAACTGAAAACTGAAATTGTATCTAACAGCAAAATATATAACCAAGAAATTGCCGTAGTCAAATTAACAATATTTAAAATGAGCTCGGAAATCCACATCAACGCGTGTGTGTGTGTGAAAGGGGGGGATTAGCAAACCCCAAATTAAATTCTATCTACGTAAACAGGCATCCAAAAGTCTAAGAAAATAATATTAAAGTTTATTAAATATGAGCTACATTAGAAAAGCTGCTCTGAATCCGCGTTAAAAGGCAGCGTAACATTGGGGATTTCTCAAACCTAATTTCCAAATTTGAATATATTATGTAATCAAACTTAAAACATACATTATGCCCATATTGAAAAACAAGAGCTCGGATTTCCACGTTAGCTAGCAGCCCCCCCCCCCCCCCCAAACCCAACTAAAATTCCCGCAAACGGAAGCTTCTAAATCTCACTTACAAAATAACTTTCAAAATTAAAATTTATCAAATTTACACAAAGCTTCATAAAGGATTGGAAAAGTACTCGAAACCACATTAACAGGGGACGAAGTAACATCGGGAATTTCTGTGATTTGATTTAAAATAACACAATTTTATGTCATTCAACAAACTTAAATACACATTAACTAGTATATTAGAAACAGGAAATCTGGAAATACTCTTCCAAAAACGCTTTCAAAAGTAAATTTTAAGAAAGCATACCGAATTATTTATTACCATAAGAGTTTTAAAAAAAACGCGAAAAATATTGTCGTACTTAACATGCGTGAGCTTATTTCCACATTTAAAGCGTAAAATATCAGTTTGAATTTATATCTTATTACATCTATTGTTATGATTTGTCGGACTATTTCAGTGTCATTCAGTAGACCTGGAATCTGACAAAGTTTTTAACATCTTTATTTTGACAAAGTTAGCAAATGCATTTTAAAAATTTCACAATACTACTTTTATAAAACATCCGGACAAATTTTATGAATGTTTGAAGTGTGTGTGTGGGTGAAGTATGGGGGAAGTTTAAAGTTTGCTGCAAGTATTATGATATTTAAAAAAATATAATTAAGTATCCGTGAGATTAATCCATCTTTTTATTAAATATGTACCCAAAATTTGAAGCTTTTCGGATAATTTTATGCAAGGAAAATGCAGTTTAAAATAAACAAAATGAAAGTGGAGGATTCCCCCCCCCCCCACCAAATATTTAACCGATAAACCTTTGCATTAACACGTTAAGTGCCATGTCATTAACCCGTGACTGATATTGAAATTTCCGTTTTAGCCGCGTAAGCCACCGGTGGCCGACAGCGCAAAATCATAATATAAACTAAATATTATATTGTTTTAAAGAATTGCTAAAAAATTTTTTAAAATTTTTGTTTTATTTTATTAAAGGATATTAAGTAAACGGAAAGTTCAGTGTCAACCATCCATGACTGACGTGGGATTCAACGTGTTAAAGGAGTAATTTATTCTTCTAATAGGGACCAAAATTTGAAACTAAGTGGTTCTCGACAAGGAAAATCTAGGTAAAGCTGAATTAGTTGGAAAGGGAGGGCTTCTTTTACACTTGACCTATACTTGACGACATTGTTGATTTGAATAGTCTCGCCTAATTTTCTAATAATTTTATACCCAAACTTCAAGGAAAACGGATAATTCTAAAAAAAAGTTTTGTTTAAGCCTAAATAAGAGGGGAGGGGCGGTTACCAGTTTTTTATATTTGATCTAGAATCCACCAAAACCCGATATAATCAGCTTCACGAAGTAAGTGGAAATTATTTAGTAAACTTCAGCGAGTTTGCATTGGAACATGTGTCTTGTATAATACCAGATTCATCCAAATTTCGGGTTTAACAGTTTTTAGCAGATTTTGTCAATTGGCACACTTTAATTTGCACAGGAATGGGATTCCTGGATTAAGTTTATTAAAAGTAACATTGACTTGAAATTGCGTTCCAAAATCTATTTTGTCATAAATGAAATTAATTATATTTCATAAGTCGGAGGAAAACATTTTAAGGAATTTTAGTATTAAACATTAAAATTAGACATTTCGGGAAACTTTTTTTTTATTTCAAGATAAACTACGACCCCTGTTTTAAATATTTAATAGTGCATAGTAGCATGCGTAATGATGAAAAAGGGATGAAAAAACATCTCTTGGCTATTAACTATCCCCTCCCACCAGCAGTAATTAACAATCTTTGAACCAAAAACAGTTATCTACTTTCTTTTCTAGTGTTTGGGATAATCGTCAATTTGGATTCCGAAAATTATAAACGAAGTTGTCCCCTTTTATCCGTGGTATCGATATATATTAAAACCATAGAGTTTGGCGAGTAGCACCCATCAATTTTGCCAACTGAGGACGGTAAAGTTAACCGCCACGTTTTATAGTGTTACTTGACGTAGAAATTGATAATTTCATGCTATAGTGCAAGGAGCTAACCAAAAAAGATGTGTAAATAAAGAAGCGTAAATAAACTTGTATATCAATATCGAGGAGAGAGGCAAAACTGAGGTCCACAAAACCCTGCGACGTAGGGAGGGGGGGGGGGGACTTTGAAGTGATTGTGAAAAATAAACATCTTAAACGGTCATAAACGGTTGATCATTTTAGGATTTTAAAAACGAGTCATTTGTATTGAATAATAAATGTATATTTCCATAATCCTAAACTGATCTGCGCGCAAAAAAATCATACCCACAAGACGGGTCACGAAACGGGGACTCTGCTTTGTTAAGAGAAAAAGATGTAGATTCTAGGGGGCGTGGTGGAAATTTTTGCAGAGGTCTCACAAACTATAGTTACTCTACTCATTCGAGATTTCTCAAAATTAATATATAATTGAGAAAAAATGTTTCAACGATGTATAAATCCCTTTTTATCAAATAAATTCAAATTTTTCTCTTGAAATCCAAAATATTATAATCCATTTTTAAAAATGGAAGAAAACCCTGTGCAGTTCATGGATATTCATTTTTGTTCATGACAACAGAGCGCTTGCAAAAACTCCCTGCTTAAAAGATATATAATGAATATTTTGCAACTTTTTTTATTTTATTTCTTGCAAAACATTCTCAGAGTATGCAAAAGCAGTTGTAGAACTTTAAGTATTGTTATTACAGCCTTTTTAGGACATATTTTCAAGTATTCTATATTATCAAGCTAATGCATAATACAAAGTGTTTCTGCAAATAAGAATAACTTCTCCAATAAACAGTTTGATTTTTCCAGAAACTGAATAAATTATATTGCATTCAATAATTTATGCATAAAAAAATAAAATATATAACATGTTTTTGTTTCTTTGTAGCCACACTGGATAACAATCAAATCAAAAGATAATAATAGTTCATAAACGGAAACAAATGAAGACCCTGAAACAGCAGAATTAAATTCAAGAAGTGAAAGCAGCTCTTTAAATATTAGCAGTTATTTATATATTAAAGCAAGGATTTTCCGATTTTTTCAGAACATTTTTCTTCTACTCTAACTAAAGCTTTAACTGAAGATTGCTTACAACGGACAGAAAAATGTGAATTGTTGAACCATTTAGGTTTGAGAGTCTTCAAATACATACACATTTCCTCTGCAGCTGAACGAAAACAAGTAAAAAATGAAATTTTAATTGAAGATGTCGAATTTGAACTGAGTGTAGTTTCGAAAATCAATTTATATTATTGTTGTAACAAAATATCGTCTCAAAGACACTGGCACTCACACTTTCATTGAACTAAAATTGTTTAAGTTGAAGTTGCTGTAGTTCCCCGAAAAGTAGTTATTTTATGTGAAAAATTAAGCAAATTACGATAAAATTCTAGATTTGTAATTTTTCTAGATTTTAATTCTAGATTGTAATTTTAACCATTATGAATAAAATTCTGTGCACGTTATAAAAGTTCTGTGAATTTTTATTTTTGATTATATTATTTTTTTTATATTACAGTATACTCGCAATATCTTAAGTCGAAGGAATTTTAAAAAAAAAAATATTGTAATAGCTAATTGTTCAGATAAGTCATTTAGAGGAATTTATAATATCAAAGAGAGAAATGTATTTTATTTAAAGAGTCAAGAGTACACTCTATTAAGATTTTTTAAGGTTATCTTTATTCGGCAGCTAAATATAGCTTTTTATTGCATCTCTTGACATCTGAAATTGAATTTTGTGCATAAACCACATGGATGAATGTCTTTAAATATGCTAATGCTTAAATTATAATTTATAAGTTATTTTTTATTATAATTTTAAAAATCTCTTTCAAACATTTTTGCGTATTTTAACTTACTTATTTTTGTAATTAAACATTAACGTTTTAGAGTAAAATGTAATAAGAACTATGCCCTGTATAACACATGCATCAAAAACCGTTTTTTCATTGATTACTGTGGTATTATATAGATTGTTTAAGGAATAGAATTATTAAAGATAATTAATCTAAGTTAAGTGAAGATAGTGTGGGAAGGGGGGGGGGGGGAGCTTCGAATGACCACATACTTCCCGCAAAAGAACAGATATTCAGATATTGTAAAAACATTTAAGAATGCTTTGATAGAGATTAAAACTACCATGTTATGCCAAATGTCACGAATTGCTTATCTGTTTAAGTTATTAAATAATGTAGTAAAATGATCTAAAGTTTATTAAAAAACTGCTATGTACCAGATTTTGCCAAAAATGTACTTAATGTTATAGTATTTCTTAATTTATTTACACCTTCAAGCTGGTATGTTCAGCTTGATATAAAAGTGGAAAAACTTAAGCATGTCTTTTTGTAGATCCCAGCACTCATTTACATATTTCTTTTGTTTTTGAGTGTGTATTTATCATAATTTATCCTTGCATCAATACTTTAACTACTTTTTTTTTTCTGTAAAAGTAATTTTAATATATCTATTATTTAAAAATAGGTTTTACTCTTACATATCCTGTGTTTTTTTTTTTTCAAATTTGTGTTGTAAATTGAAAAATGAAAACAATTAGTTAGAAATATTTTCAATACAATGTTTGCCTTGCAGCAGTAAAATCATTGTTTATATTCTCAACAAAGACTACTAACTCATTAATCTGTAACATGTTCAAGAACCAAACTTTAAAATTAAATGTGAACTATGTTCCAGAACATCTATGGTATTAAACTCATATCGATCTCAAAGTCAGAGCTCATTGCTCGAAGAAAGAATTTTTTGTAACATTATGCTGCGCAAATTGTAATTATTTTTCTTCTAATCTTTCAAAAAATTAACACATTTTGGAGAGCACATGACTGTTAAAACAGTTATGGAATGTCCTTTATCAAACTGCAATAAATGATACAGTGTATGCTCTTCTCTTTCAGCATATGTGAGAAGATGTCATAAACATTAAAGCACATTTAAAACAGATATTCTTAAAAAAATTAATAATCCATATTGTTTTTTAGAAAAATCATTATCCTTATAACTCTACACCAACTGTCTCTTATATGAAAAGACAAAAAAAAAAGTCAACGAATGACAGACGATTCTAATGCAAAAGAAATAATTAGAAAATATGAATTCTGATGAGACAGTCTGATAACTGTGAGGGATTTTAAAACTCTTTGAATAATATGCTGAAGATTAGAAGTAACTTCTGATTGAAAGATAGCCTTAACATACTAGATTAGAGATTTCTGGACTTTTCAGATTTGCATAATTTTCCAGACAAATTTTTGGTAAAGTTCCTGCGAAATCCTGTGGCAGAACTGCTGCCACTGGCTTACCCAGGAACATTACCGTATTCCGTGAAATGTTTAAGATATTTTCATAATGAAGAAACATAACTGAAATTGTATGTGTAAAATACCAGGCTATAGGTTTCAGAGTTTTTCAGAGTGAAAGAACATAAATGAGATTTCATGAGTAGTATTTCAAATGATAGGTTTCGGAATACCGGAACCTAACTGAAATTTTATGTGTAATATACCAAATTAAAGATTTCGGAACTTTTCAGAAAGGTGGAATCTAACTGAAATTTTATGAGTAGCATTCCAGATTATATAGGTTTCAGAGCTTTTCAGAATGGTGGAATTTAACTGGGATTTCACGAGTAATGTTTCAGATTGTAGGTTTCAAAATGATGGAACCTAACACAAAAGTAATGAGTAACGTTACAGATAAAAGGTTTCTAGACTTTTCAGAATGGTGAAACCTAACTGAGATTTCATTAATAACATCCCAGAATATAGATTTCTGAACTTTCCTGGCTTATGTAAGTTTCCTGGCGTTTCTTTGATTAAGTTCCTGGGGAAACCTGTGGCAGAATAGCTGCCACATGTTTTCTTAGGAACCTTACGCAAAATTTTTTACAGTGTATCATTTCGGAGGGGTGTGAGATACAGTAAAAATTTCTGGGAGGAAATCACAAAAACGCTAACATTTTCGCTTTAAGCAGGTTTTTATTATAGCAGGTAACGCATACATTATACAATCGAACCTGCTGAAATGGAATTATGCAGGGGACTGGATTTTCGTTTTAAGCAGGTTTTCGTCTTAAGGCCCCTGTCCTCGCTCGAGGAAACGCTGGCGAGCTAATGCTATTCCTATGGAGAGCATTTTTCTAATTACTCTTTCGCATTTTGACATTTTTGAATAATTTTTTTGCATTGGATAACTGAGGTGCATGCCAAAAGCGCACCTTTTTTACTTTTCCGATTTTGGTTGCAGATATATTTTTTAAAAAGCACTTTCAGTTTTGAAACCGGTTTTGAAAGTGAAACTAACTTTGTAAAAAATATCCTCAACTAAAATCGAAAAAGTAAAAAAGGTGCGCTTTTGACATGCATCTCAGATATCCAATGCAAAAAAAAATTATTCAAAAATATCAAAATGCGAAAGAGTTATTAGAAAAATGCTTCCCCATAGGAATAGCATTAGCTCGCAAGCGTTTCCTCGAGCGAGGACAGGGGCCTTAACTATCATAATTTATATAGCGTCTAAAGAGAGCCTGCATGAATCGGAAACTTGACTGAAATTGCTATTTTACAGTCTCTGCTAAAAAATACTTTTTTAAATTAAAACCTACCTAAAAAGGAATTGCTTTCTAATTTTTTTAAATTACATCTTAGCAGATTTCATTACATTTTGATAAACTTTCATAATTAAATTTTGTTTTCAAGAAATTTCAGAGGGACTGCAGCCCCAACTGCCCACCTTCTGAATACGCCACTGAAATAAAATAAATTGTAAAACAACCCATTTTACTAAAATTTATTTATTTATTTATTATTTAATTTAACTTTTTAAAAATTTTAACAACTTTTATAAATATTAATATTTTGGCTTCAATTTTATTTGGCTTCGATTAGATGTATGAAATTTTACATTTAATAGGATTTTTTTTTCTGTCATGTACATCAAAAAATGAAAGAAATTCAACAAACTATCAATTTAAATATTTTTTACAAAATGTTGAATACCTGATAGAGAATTAGTTTTAAAAAAATCAAACTTCAGTCTAAATTAGCAAAAAAGCTTTAGTGTTTTAATATTTTGACCAAATTCAAGTTAATGTGGTGTGTGCCCTTAAGAGTGTTCTTAAATCAAAAAGGGAAACTTTGTGACACATGCTTTAATTTATTTTTGTTCGGAAATGCATGAAACTGGCAGGTGTTGTTATTCAGAAACTGTCAAATTGCACTCAATATTTTGTTTAAAAAAAAAAATACAATAGATCTTTCATAACAAGCCTTCAAAGTTGACGTTTTTGAGGACATTTCCCGACGAAAGCAGAAAAACCGGTCGAAAAGCAGAAGAAAAACGGGTGATCACGTGATTGAAATAGCTTAGAACTAGATAATTAATTTAATTATCATAATATGGAAAATGGAGTTCGATTAGAAATTGCTTCCATAGTCAGGCATTTCAATTTTATAACTTTCTGTTAAAACATGAATTTGTCAATGTGTCAAAACGTTTTGCGCTTGTTGAACGCGAATCACGGAAAAAAGCGCACCGGAAAAAAGCGCCCCGGAAAAAAGCGTCCCCGGAAAAAAGCGTCCCTTTTTACAAATCACATATTTAAATAAGTCTGATAATAGTACACATGGTTAATCTTAGAATATAAACACTAGATTGAGACGGTTTTATGAAATTTAAGTATTTGCTCTATCGAGACTCAGATGGGCAGGGGGGGGGGGGGGGCTTTAAAAGTTGTCTCAAAACCTGTCATTGCTTTAATGAGAAAAAAAATTGTAAGGTACGAAGAATTGGATAATAAACACTAGGTACTTAAATGATTTTTTAAAATTCAGTCTCCCTTGTTCTCCTGTGGAGTGGGGGGGGGGGGAGAGGGTGTCTACAAACTTTTGAATATATCTCTTATATTTATTTTTTAATATTATTTATAATTTGGTTATTTTTATTATAAAATTACATATTAATATTTTATATTACATTTATATATTTATATTTATATAATATATAACATAATATATAATAATAAATATATTAATATAATATAATAATAATACAGAATAAATAATTTATAATAAATAAGTAACAAATTAATAATACATAAATATAAATTAAATATAAAATTAAAAATAAATGTAATTAAATATTAAAATTTATACTTATTAACAAAAGTTTATTTAAAAATGATAATATTTTATTAACTCATAGTAAATCAATAAAAATAAATGTATTAATAAATAAAATTAAATATTAAAAGATCTAGTTTCATCAACAAAAATTAATTTTAAAAATGATAATATTTTATTAACTTATAGGACATAATAAAAATAAGTGTATAAATATATAAAATTAAATATTAAAAAATCTACACATGAACAAGAATTTATTTAAAAAATGATATTTTATCATCCGCCATTACTGATACTATTGTCATATACCTCCAGCAATCTCGCTACGTATCCCCAAGGGTCCGCGTATCAAAGGTTGGGAACCGCTGTCCTACGAGAATGATATAAATGAGACATTTGTTGCCACTTTAGTTTTTATTATTTATTTATCCACAAGTTCAATATTTATCAATTCCTTGCCACTTTTTTCTGATCACTTTTTGCGCTCTTGTTTTTCCAGTCACCTTTTTTCCCTAAATTCTAGAAAACATTCCGAAAAAATGTTATCGTCTAAAGCAGTTATAGATTTGGAGTTTGTAGGCTTACCCCTCCCCCCGCCCCCACAGAAGAACAAGGGTGGCTGAATGAAAAATATATATATGAGTTGATATTACTATGAGTTAATAAAGTATTATCATTTTTAAATAAATTTTTGTTAATGAGTATAATTTTTAATATTTAATATTTATTTGTACATTTTTTTATTTTTTTTATTTAATTTTATATTTAATTTATAATTATGTATTATTAATTTATTTATTTATTATAAATTATTTATTATTATTAATTATTATTATTATTATTCTTAATTTATTAATTATATTATTAATTATTTACTATTAATATATTATATTAATATATTAAAAATTAATTAATATGTATTATATAAGTATAAATATATAATATAAAATGTAATAAAATATTAATATGTAATTTGATAATAATAATAAAAATAATAATTATATAATATATAAATTAATTATGTATAATTTAAATTATAAATAATCAAATTATAAATATTAAAAAAAAATAATGTAAGATAGATTCAAAGTTTGTAGACAATCGCCCTCTTCCCCTCCTCCCCTCCCAACCACCACCACAGAAGAACAAGGGAGACTGAATTTAAAAAATCATTTAAGTACCTAGTGTTTATTATCTTATTTTTCGTATCGTACATTTTTTTTCATTGAGGCAATAACAGGTTTTGAGATAACTTTTAAAGCCCCCCCCCCCCCCCACCTTCGCCCATCTCAGTCCCGAGAGAGCAAGGACGCTCAAATTTCATAAAACCGTCTCAATCTATATATTCTAAGATTAACCATGTGTACTATTATCAGACTTATTTAAATATGTGATTTATAAAAAGGGACCCTTTTTTCCGGTGCGCTTTTTTCCGGGGACGCTTTTTTCCGGTGACGCTTTTTTCCAGGGCGCTTTTTTCCGTGCGCTTTTTTCCGCCTACCGTTGAACGCAGCAGTTGAGAACACCCATAAAGCACTCTTGTAGGGTACTGCTCTACTCTAATGCGCAAAAAAAAATTTGAAAAACTTTTAGATTTTTTTTAATCATTTTTATTTTGTCGTTAAAAATTCCATAACTCTTCTCTCCTTTCTTTTTTTAAATTTCTCTCACAGTGCTCAATTGCTTTTCTTTTACTTTACATTCGCTTATATCACCTTTTTTTTTGCCTTAGTACTTTTATTCACAAAAACAAGTAAAATAATTGAAATAACATTTTGAAATCTTATTAAAATGAAAAATGTTTTAAATAAGAGTCTTAATAAAGGTACGATGGTGAGAGAAAATCCCATGTAGCGAGTTCTCCCGAATTAATTTATTTTCAAATTTATAAAAGGAATCTAAAATTTTTATTTCTCTCAGAGTGCTCAATTGCTTTTCTTTTGCTTTACATTCGTTTAATATCACCTTTTTTTGCCTTAGTATTTCTTTTCACAAAAACAGGTAAAATAATTGAAATAACATTTTGAAATTTTAATCAAAAGGAAAAGGGGTTTAAATAAGAGTTTACCATAGTGAGAGAAAATTTCATGTAACAAGTTCTCCAGGGTTAATTTATTTTCAAATTTATAAATGGAATCTAAAATTTATTTCATAAATCATAAAATGAGCACGACAAATTAAAATCAGGAATGTGTTTAAGAAAATTTTAGATCTTTTAAAGGACCCTTCACAAAATTCTTTATAACGAAACAGAACCCTTCACAAAATTATTTATCTCTAAACAGGATCCTTCACAAAAAATTTTATCCCCCAACAGGACCTTTCACAAAATTATTTGTCTCTTAAATAGACCTTTCATAGAACTTTTCACAAATTTAATCATTTAAAAATAAAACCTGGCTTGTAAATAAATTCACCAAAGTACATATTAACTTTTTTTATGTATGGAAGGATAGAACATGAGCACATTGATAATTTAGAATTCACAAAATTATGACTAGAATTTTCAGGAATATAAGAAAAACTTCACAATTTCACAAAAACAGAACCTTGTGAGAAAACCCTGGACAGACCCTTGAAAATACTATTTTAAATACATAAATAAGAGACTGAATAAAAATAATATGTTTTGAACTATAAATTATCTTATGAAACTTCTTTAAATAGTACAAACGTAACATAAAATACCGAAAACAAGCCCCCCTTTTGCATACAGGAAATTCTAATAGTTTTAGGGCCTTATAATTGAACTTTTGTGAAATGGAGAGGAAAATTAAAGGGTAGTGTAGTACATTTGTAGTTTATGAAATTTTACGGAATTTATACAATTTTCAAAATAAGATCATTACTAATTAACATTTTTAAAAAAGTTTTTTCTATAAAAGTTATGTAGCTTCCATTAATAAAAAGAATACATTAAGGAAAGAAATTTATATATGAAAGAAATACCAACAAGAATAATAAAATTAAGCTCAATATAAAAAAGGGGGAAAGAAAAGAAAAAGGAAAAAATAAAGGAAAAAAATTGTAATTTAACAAATTATAACGATTTTTTGGAAAATAATTTTCAATGACTATAATTTTAGACTTATAAATGATTTCTATATTTAAAAAACAATAATGCCATTATTTTTATGATCAAAACGTAGCTTACGTAATGACAGAGTCATATTAATATGCCTGGACATTTAGAGTCACGTTAATATTCCTGGGCCAGTCATAAACAAATATTAAATGAAATTTCAGTTTAACAATTTTCGGTACCGTAATTTTTTTAATTTCTAAACATTGCACATGTTGGAAACCTGTATCTAAATTTATTATTGGGTTATTAATTTTTTTTGTAGTTTTTAATACTTTTTTTTTAATTCATTCGTTTTCTGATTGGTCTATGCTTAATGGTCTAGAAATGAAATAATTCTGTTGCCTCGATGACAAAGAAAAAAAAAAAAAAAAGTATTCCATTTTTGGACATTAAACATAAACCAATCCGAAAACGAATAAAATAAAATAAGTTGCGGAATTCAACGAATGAAAACATTCAGATATACTTCAGATTTCCCAATTTTTTACCGAAGACAAAAACTATTTTCCAAATAGTTAATATTACATCTTAGGGACAAAAATCAAGGAAAATATTAACATCATAATACAGATAATGTGACATTCCGATACATTGGTATTTTAAAAAAGAGTAGGTTTTTAAAATTTTTGCATAAGATCTATTCAGTGAGAAGATATAGAAAGAAAAAATTAAAGGGACACAATACCTTGAAAACCATCTCTTCAATTTTGAATAATACTGAATAATATGTGGAGACACAATATTTAATTACTAAAATTAAATAAAATAAAAAAAAATAATCTTGTAAAATAGCCTATTTTACTAAAATTTATTTATTTATTTAAGTACCCTTTTTTTAAAATACATACTATTATAAATAAGAATATTTTTTGCTTCAATTTTTTTCTACATTCATTAGAACATAATATATAGAACTGTGCATGGATTTTTAGATGCATGGGATTTTACATCTCATGTATATTAAAAAAATGAAGGAAATTCAACAAGCTCTCAATTTAAATATTTTTTAAAAAATACCTATAAACTCGAATGTTGTATCCATGCACAAAAATATTAAATGATAAATAAATAAATAAAATGCGGGGATCACAAGGTCTATTTTTGACCGAAAACAAAAACATTTTACAAATGGCTAACAAAAAACAAAAACAAAAAAAAAAGTTATCACTGACATAAGGAATATTCCTCTTTAACCCTTTCCGGCACACTGTGCCCGGTCTGGGATACCTAATTTTAATTCTAAACTTTCAAACGGCACCAATAATATTTTAGTAAAATTTTGCTTTTATAATAAAGGTTTAAATTAAGGAATTCGAAGTATCTACAAAATTCGTTGGTGAATTCCGGTGTCAGTCGATAATTCCTCATTTTACTACAGATTTTGCCCGTGCCGGAAAGGATTAAAGTGTCATTTAATGCTAAGTTGTTGTTTTGCCCATTTCTGGCATGATTTAGTAACAAGTCGAAAATTGTTTGTTAAACGTGGCAAACAGAGTGCGTTCGTACTATAACCAGTTACATAAATATTCAGATCTTGATGCAATAAATGTAGCACTCTTATGCAAAAATGCATGATTTATTACGATTATATGTACTATATTAAATTTAGTTATACTGAAATAATATGACCTCATCTTAAAAATGACTTAATCATCATGGCAACTTAGAATCGTGACCTATCGTGTAATTTCCTTGAACTAATTACGTATGATACAATTCAATAGAACGATGAAAACTTTTATTAATATCTTTTTAAGTTTCCATTAGGTTTCCATAAAGTTTGAAATGACCCGACAAAATTCTGTCTTATTATATATATATATATAAACTTTCAAACCAATCGGTTGGTAGTTTATACTGTTATACCAGGACAAACGGACAGCCCAGACGACGACGATATGTGTTTATTTATATGATTATGAATGCACCTAAATATGGTGACTTATCAATTTTATTTACATGAAAAAAAATATATTTCAGTAAATTAAGTAAGATTTGCTTATGTCTTAAAAAAATTTCCGATATTTATGATATATTTATTTAATTATTTTAATTAGACGATAATAAGTTTTGTTTCAGTAATTGATCGATTTAATTACACACTAATTGTTTAAATACTAAGTAAAATGTAGCTCATATATAGCTGCGATATCTTCGCAGCGAAAAATATATATACTTATTTATCATTTAAAATTTGACTTTAAAAAAGTAAATTATTTAAATAATTAATAAAAATTAGATTTAAAAAAATTAAATAAAATAATTTAAAAAAAATAAAAATAATCCTGTACAATTAGTGTAAATAATAAGTCTAATAATTTTCAAGATAATTTAAAACTGCCGGTCAGTTTTTCCATTTAAAAAAATGCTTAAAGTGTTATTTAATTCTAAGTGCTATTTTCCACCAAATTTCGTGCATGGTTTTAGAAAAATGGTTAGATTTTCACGTTTTTTATTTACATGAAATAATAAAAAAATTATATCATGAAGTTAAATTAAGATTTGCTTATATCTTAAAAAAATTTCCGGCTTTTAAAATTTATTTATTTATTTATTTATTTATTTTAATTAGAAGAATGCAAATTTTGCTTCAGTAGTAGCTCTCTTTAATCAGGCACTAATTGCCTAAATACCAAGTAGAAAAATGGGTCATATAGCTGCGATATATGAATATTGTACAATAAATATTTAAAACCATACACATTTATTTATGGTTTAAAAGTTGGCGAAAAAAAATACATATTCAATTTAAAAATCACAAATCAAAGGAATAACGTTTTTAATTTATTTTTACTTTATTTTATTTTATTTTAAGTTTTGTATAATTCGCTCTAATAATTTTCAAGATAAATTATTTAAACCGGACAGTCAGTTTTATCATTTCAAAGATACCTTGCAAATTAATTACATAATAAAAAAAAAAAAAATCAAGTATAAGGTTATAAAATTATGTAGTCATACTTTCAAAGTAAACAGATTTAAATTAAAAGTTCAAAATCTGTGAAAAAAAATAATAAAAATTATACTGTTCTGCAACGCAGGAATTTTCGGAATATACAGTGCGCACAATTTTTAAGATCAATTTTATCATTTCATTTCAAAGAAATCCTTCAAATTAATTACATATTTATAAAAAAAAAAAAAAAAAAAATCAAGTATAATGTTATAAAATTATATAGTCATATTTTCAAAGCAAAGAAATTTAAAATAAAAGTGAAAAAAAAAACTGTGTAAAATAAATAGATAAATAAATAACATACCGTTCTAGTGCGCAGTAATTTTCGGAATATACAGTGCGCGCAATTTTTAAGATCAATTTTATCATTTCAAAAATACTCTCAAATTATTACATATTTATATAAAAAAATCAAGTATAATGTTTTAAAATTATATAGTTATTTTTTCAAAGCAAAGAGATTTAAATTAAAAATCCAAAAAAACTGCGAAGAAAAAAATAACACACTATTCTGCAGCGCGGAAACTTTAGGAATATACAGTGCGCACAATTTTTAAGGTAAGTCTTATCGTTTCAAAAATACCCATCAAATAATTATATAATTATTAAAAAAATCAAGTATAATTTTATAAAATTACATAGTCATATTTCCAAAATAAACAGATTTAAATTAACAGTTTAAAAAAAACTGTGAAAAAAATAATAACATACCGTTCTGCAGTGCGGAATTTTCGGAATACACAGTGCACACAATTTTTAAAAGATACTGAAAATGACCGACTTCTACTAACTAAAATAAAATACTGAATGAAAATAGTGACGGAACTGTTAAAAAAAACTTCCGAAACAAGAACTTTTCTGCCCGAAAGGCATCGGACAGTTGGTGGCAAAAAAAGCCCATTGTCCACCAGGGTCCAATAGTGAAGTTGGAAAAAAGCAATTAAGATCCACTAGGGAGGGATGAAAAACTGTGAATACCAGAAGAAACCATTAGTATAAGCTTTGATCTTCCGCTATGCATAGAATTTGATTAATGTATGGAACCACACCAATGTATTCAAATCTTTGAACTTCCACATCTTGTAAGATGTGGGATTTGTTGATTTAAAATAAAGAAAAAATTCCCCTCTCTGGCTGAGAATAATAATAGTAAAAAATAACATAGACATACCCGATTGCCAAAGTTATTTTACTAAATAATAATCTACGATATATATAAAATATAAATGAGAATTTCCTTCTAATTGCTCATAACTTGAATTCTGCCGAATGATGGATTTTGATGAGCATTGTTAGTTACATAATTTTTCCAAAACGTTTTGACACATTTGAAAATTCATTTTTTTTTACAGAAAGATTTTACATAAAACTGCAAAGTTTGACCATGGAAACAATTCAAAATATAACTGAATTTTCCATTTTTTTGGTCCATAAATTACCTATCCAGTTATAAGCGATTTCGATCACGTGATAAACACGTCTTACACCCCAGTTCAAGTGATTAATCTTCTTTTACGCGGAAATTCGGTTCAAAACGTCCACTTTGACACTATATTCTGAAAAATCTATTGTGTTTGCAAAAAAGATCTAAAAAATGAATGCTATTAGATAGTTTCTGAATAACAATACCTGCTAGTTTCATGCATTTTCGAAAAAAATAACTATGACTATGGAAGAAATTTGTAATCAAGCTGATTTTTTTTACCAATAAATTACGTATTGAACTAAAAGCATTTTTGATCACTGACAAACATGTTTTTTTTTTTACCTCAGTTCTGGTGATTATCCATCGTTCCCTTGGAAATTCGCTTCAAAATGGCCATTTTGAGACTATTTTCTGAAAAATCTATTATGTTTGCAAATAATAATCAATGCTTTATTAAATATTTCATGTTTTAAAAACAGACGATCTGGGAGTAAAATTTTAACAGTTCATATAAAATTAACCGTAGATTTTAGACATGTATTTTGAAAACTAAGAAAAAAAGACATCCTTTGAGAAGAGAACATTGAAAATAGAAATTTAAAATATTAATTCCCTGAGGAGATATTTTAAATATACGAATGCATTAAACACCCATAGATGGAGTGGAATTTGACAGCGGAGTGACTATCAGCCTTAAAAATATGGGATCGAAAAATAAGCAAAATAAAATTATCCGATTGTTGGGTGAATTTAGTTTTATGTTGCACTAAAAAATATTTATTTTATTTTCCATACGTGGTTTCCAAATCTAAAACTATTTACACAGATTTTCATATCTAGCCTCTCCTATCAGCCTTAAGGCCCCTGTCCTCGCTCGAGGAAACGCTCGCGAGCTAATGCTATTCCTATCGGGAATCATTTTTCTAATAACTCTTTCGCATTTTGACATTTTTGAATAATTTTTTTTTTTGCATTGGATAGCTGAGGTGCATGCCGACAGCGCACCTTTTTTACTTTTTCGATTTTGGTTGCAGATATTTTTTACAAAGTTAGTTTCAGTTTCGAAACCGGTATTGAAAGTGAAACTAACTTTGTAAAAAATATCTGCAACCAAAATCGAAAAAGTAAAAAAGGTGCGCTGTCGGCATGCACCTCAGCTATCCAATGCAAAAAAAAAATTATTCAAAAATGTCAAAATGCGAAAGAGTTATTAGAAAAATGCTTCCCCATAGGAATAGCATTAGCTCGCGAGCGTTTCCTCGAGCGAGGACAGGGGCCTTAAGGGTGTATTCGAAAAAACGTTTTTCCACCTTCAACAGCTCGAAATTTCCCGATACAATTTCAGACACATTTTTAAAAGTAGAAACGAATCTAGGAAAAAAAGTGACCGGAAAAAAAGTTATCGGAAAAAAGTGACCTAAATTACAAAAGCGGAAAAAAAGTGACACGGAAAAAAAGTGTGGGAAAAAAAGTGACCCGGAAAAAAAGGGACACGGAAAAAAAGTGACAAGGATTGATTTTGGGGAACTATTATTGATTTTGGGGATTCATTGGTTAAGTATGAAAGGGGGATGGGGGGGGGGCTCATAATTTAGGTAAATGGGTTTTTCATGCTGAATTAACTGTTTTGGTTCAATTTTTGGATATACATTCATACTGAAAAGACGCTTGCCTGATTAGTTTTGGAAAGGGATGATTACCCCCCCCCCCCATCCGTCCTCAGTTAGATGAATGGGTTTTTATGCAGAATTATCCAACGTGTGTCAAATTTGAATATACAGGGCCTGACTAAGGCAGGGGCATGCGGGGCAATTGCCCCGGGCTCCCGGTTTGAGGGGGGCCCCAAGGAGAGAAAAGTTTATTGTTAAAAGAGGGCCAAATGATATAAAATAGCAAAATATTACCAAAATTCTTTTTTTTCAATTTTAAGGGTTTTTTTTCTCCTACCCCCTTTGCTTCCCTGCCCCACGTTTCCTTAAAGTAATAGTTACATCATAAGAAAATTAATAGTTAAAATTATTTATCATCTGTTATTATGTATAAAGATGTGAAATATAAATATTGAAATCAGTACTTGGTACAAAATTTATGCATACATACAATAGGTTTGAATTTTAATTTTAGTCACTTGCGTATAATTCACAAATATTTTTAAGATAGAAGGGGGCCACTCTAATAATGTTTGCCCCAGGGCCCCCCACTGTCTAAGTCGGGCCCTGTGAATATAGGTTCTTTTCGATAAGGCTTATATATAGTATATAATACATGAAGAGTTTTAATGGTTATATATAGAGGGAGAACGGGGGATAACCTTTCTTAAATTAAATTAATAACTTTTTACGCATAATTATCCGATTTGCTTAGAATTTTGGACATAGGTTCATTATGATAAGACGTATCTCTGATTAGTTATGGGGTTCTTCTGCTTATTATAAAGGGTGGGGGCGAGCAATTATCTCCCCTTAAAACTAGATAAATAGGTTTTTATGCAGAATTACCCCATGTATTTCAAATTTTAAATATAGGTTCTTACTGATAAGGTGGATCCCTGAATAGTTTTAAGGATTTGATATCTAAGTATTGAAGGGGAATAGAATATAACCTACCTTAAATTAAATTACTTTTTACGCAGAATTATAGGATTTGCTACAAATTTTGGATTATAGATTCATTATGATAAGGCGTATCCCTGATTACATATGGAGTTATTTTTCTAATTAAAAATTAAGGCGGGTGATTTTCCGATCCCCTTAAATTATATAATTGTTTTTTATGTTCACTTATCCGATATATTTCATATTTTGGATATATGTTTTTTCTCATAAAGTGAATCCCAGAATAATTTTAAGGGTTTAATGGCTAAGTATACTGTCAGGTTCTGAGACCACCTCTGCTAAAGATTGGAATTTCCATTATTTCTCTATCTTAATCTCTTTTACATTATACCGGCTGTGTACTAGAATTTTCAAGGTGACATTCTTTCTTTGTTGAAGGGAGAATTGACAGGTAATCCTCTACAGGTGGTGAGTGAGAAAGAGGAGATTGCGGAGAGGCGTGTTCATCCGTCAGTGAGGTATGTGGATGATGAGCTGACAAGCAACATGTCACTAAACAAGAAAGGAATGTGGAATGTATCCAATGGATAAGCCCCAAAGGGGGTTGACATTGGGGAAACACCGTGATTTGAGAAGAGCAAGTCTTATCTCAGATTAGTTCAGTTCGTATCTGGGTTCAAACCTAGAGAGTAGTGTAGGACAGAGGTCCTGATAGGGTGTGCTCTGCGTTGTAGAGCGGAGGCAGTGCGTATCTGGAGAGCAAGGGACACAGACGTCCTGGTGTTTAGTGCTCTGGGCCGAGAAGTGCAGGCCGAGTATCCATGTATTGGGAGATTCGAAAGTGATCTCCGATAAAGTTAATCTAACGTGCATTGAGTGTGAGGTGGAAGGTGTAATTCGAATAGTACACAACCAACCTTTACTGTATTTAATTTAATGTTGAACCGGATCACCTATATCCGAGTTGTAATTGTATATAATGGTAAATAGCGTATTTAGTGTGTACATATATTTTAAATAAACTGTTAATTCAGTTAATTGACAGCGTCAGTGTTCATTTACACAATCCTCACAGTGGGTGACCGATATCACCTAGTAATATCAGTGGTGGCAGCTATAACTACCACGGACTTTCTTCAAAGTTGTGGGGGCTGAGAGGAACGTCCGACATATACAGTGGGGGAACGGAGGATAACCCCCCTTAAATTAATAAATGGCTTTTTACGCAGAATTATCTTATTTGATTCAAACTTTGAATGTGCGTTCATTATGATAAGGCGAACTCCTGATTATTTGTGGGTTATCTCCCGTTCATTCCTCTATACTTAGTCATTAAACCCTTAAAACTATTCAGGGATTCACTTTATCAAGTAAAACCTATATCCAAAAATTGAAATACGTTGGATAATTGTGAAAAAAAAATCTTATTTAAAGAGTGGGGGATTAATCGCCCGCTTTCCCTTATTTAATTAGCAAAAGAACCCCATAATTAATCAGAGATACGCCTTCTTATAATGAATATACATCGAAAATTTGAAGCAAATCGGATAATTCTGCGCAAAAAGCCATTTATTTAATTTAAGGGTGTATTTCGATTCAAATTGCTTATTTTCCGATTTATTTTTAACTTTATTTTTACTCTCATATGCATCAAACTGGCAAATTGTCTTATTTAGAAAGTACACAAGGTGCCGTAATTGTCAATTCTTTATAAATGCAGAAAATATTGCGAAAAAAGCAATCAAAAACGGCATTTTGAACAGATTTTCCCCTGGCGGGAGATCTGTGAACAAAAAAAAAAGGTCATACTGAGAAGATAATTGTTTATAAATCAAATTCTAATGAATTGAGCGTAAAAATACAGCACATGGCACCTTGTACATCTCTTCAAAAATATCCTCAGCAAGTTTCATGTTTCTACTTTTGAAAATGTGTCTGAAATTGTATCGGAAATTTTCGAGCGGTTGAAGGTGGAAAAGCGTTTTTTTTAATACACCCTTAAGGGGGTTTATCCCCCGTTCTCCCCCTATACATAGCCATTAAACCCTTAAAACTATTCAGGAATTTACTTTATGAGAAAGATCCTACATCCAAAATTTGAAATAAATCGGAAAAGTGTGCATAATTTTTTTTAAATCTAATTTAAGGCTGGGGATAGTAAATACCCGCCCCCTTTTTAATTAGCAAAAGAACCCATAAATAATCAGAAATACGTCTTATCATAATTAACCCATGGATAAAATTCGAAGCAAATCGGATAATTATCCGTAAAAAGCCATTAATTTAAGAAAGGTTATCCCCCGTTCCACTTCTATACTTAACCATTAAACTCCTAAAACTCTTCAGGCACTTTATACTGTATGTAAGCCTTATCGAAAAGAACCTATATGCAAATTTGACACAAGTTGGATAATTCTGCATAAAAACCCATTCATCTAATTGAGGACGGATGGGGGGGGGGGGGGGGGTACCGTGTCACTTTTTTTCCGTGTCACTTTTTTTCCTTGTCACTTTTTTTCCGTGTCACTTTTTTTCCGCTTTTGTAGTTTAGGTCACTTTTTTCCGATAACTTTTTTTCCGGTCACTTTTTTTCCGTTTACCAGTAGAAACATAAAACTTGCTGAGGGGATTCTTGAAGGGATGTATGAGGTGCCGTGTAATGTATTTTTACGCTCAATTCATTAGAATTTGAGTTATAAACAATTATCTTATCAGTATGACCCTTTTTTTGTTCCCAGATCTCTCCCTTGCGAAAAATTGGTTCGAAATGCCGTTTTTGATTGCTTTTTTTACAATATTTTCTGAATTTATCAAAGAATCGACAATCACGGCACCTTGTGTACTTTCCAAATGAGAGATTTTGAAAGTTTGGTGTATTTGAGAGCAATAATGAATTCAAAAATAAATCGGAAAATAAGCAGTTTGAATCGAAATATACCCTTAAAAATAGGGGATCGAAAAAAAAAAAAAAAAAAAAAAAACGGAGTAAAAATTCTCCGATTGCTTGGTGAGTTTAGTTTTATGTTGCACTAAAAATATTTATTTTATTTTCCATATGTGGTTTCCAATTCTAAAACTATTTACACAAATTTTTATATCCACCCTGCAGCCAATTTTCTGCACTTTAGTACACAATGTGCATTTCTGTTTATGGAAAAGGACTGTGCAAAATCTGTGGTTTTTCAGACTCGTGGCATGAAAATATCACGCAGTACGGCTGCTTTTTATCTGCTTTTATGATGACTTTCTCTTGCTGAAAATTATCCTAAATAGCAAATTTCGCTTCCAGCTGTAACGGGAGATCACAGGAAACCGATGGCGTCTGCTAACGGACTGAGATAGAGAGATATCTTTGGTGCCAATTTCTCTATTCTTTTGTGATGCCCTGGAAAAGTTTCAAGGTTCTATGGACTCCCCTCTGACCCCCTACGGATATGCGACTGCAAAATACAACGAAAAGTTTTCGATAATCCGTTATAGAATAATTTGGTTATTTTTGGTTGCTATTAAATCTTATACTCAATTATAAGCGCCGGCAAGGTATAGGGGCCGTTCTCTCCCTGTATTTAACATTTTATTAACCTTTCCTACCATTATTTCCAAATCTGCGATTAAATAACGTCAACATTAGGCGAAGATTTCTAGTTGGAAGTAACTTAACAAAAGTTTGGAATTGGAATAGTTGACCACTTTGAATATAGATATGCATGTTTTAGTATATTGCACACACTGAGAAAAAAAAAATATATATATGTATACTGCCTTCACTAGAATGAATAGTTAGTCATGTTCTGAATAGAGTCCCTAAACTAGAATTATAGATTTCCGAACTATACGGATAGGATAGACAATTAAGAACCAAGCTGAATAGACGAATTGATTGGATGTTCCAGAAAGTTCTGCAGGAAAAAACTAGTCAGATGTGGTAATCGGTAATCCCAAAACTTTCTTCTATCTCATAGATGTTAATACTTCCTGTTAAATGCAGTTTAGCAGCGTCACCGATTATGTGATTTACACCAAAATCTAGTCAGCAACAACTCATAGGCGTAGCCAGCCTTTTGAACGGGGGGGGTGCCCAAATTTTTTAACCTGAACATATTGGGTACAAACAACATCTTATGTAATAAAACCTAATAAAATGAAACCCCATAAAACCTATCAAATTTCCGTTTTAGACAGGTTTTTTGCGGAAGGTATAATTGTGTGGAACTTCTTTTAAAAAAGACCCAAACGCAATTTTTCATTGCGTGAAGAAGGATGAGAAGTTGCTTAAAACTAAATCTAATGGACAGGGGCGTGCGATGAGAAAGCTGCGCCCGGGGCAAAGTTACAATTTGGCGCCCTTCCACCCATTTTTTTCGTGTAACAGGCCAAAAATGACGTTGGTAGTATAAATTTGGCGACCCCTAAAGTTCCACGCCGGGGCAGCTGCCCCCTACGCTCCCCCTTTCGCACGACGCTGCTAATGGATAAGAAAAAGATATATAAACATAGATAAAACATGACAGATATAAAATAAAGATATCCGTAAACATAAATCTGTAATTATCACAAGTTTTCATTTCAAACAGCAATGAAATACAGTAAAACCTCCATAACGGACACTCCCGAATAGCGTACACCTCTATTTAATGGACAGTTTTCAAATCCCCACTCCCAAAACTTAAATTTTTGTATGTTTAACCTCTGAATAACGGACATTCCGAATAGCGGACAGTAATTTTGGCAAATAAGAATGAAAAACTATTTTTTAACGAGGAAAAAAAATAAAAATCCTCTAAATTTATCAGGACAATGTGTCAGAAATTTTGTGATCACAGATAAATGTGCTGATGAGCTGGAAAAAATCACCTCTCTCCCTACATTTATCTGTGATCTCAACCCCCCACTCCTCCCTCGGATGAGCAGAAAAATACAGTAAACAGTTATACAATTTCTTTTTAGAAAAAATAATTCAAAAGGATTAAAACTACTGACAGAGTTAAAATTTTACATTTAAAAGCAAATTACATGTAATCCCAAATAAAAGCAAACTTTTGTAACAAAATTTTTTGTAAGAATGTAGTAAACAAAAGATAAAGGTATGCACAATTTCATTTCAATTTTATTGCTTTAAAATTATTTTAATTTCTGGTGAATCATATAATAGAGGTTTTAGGACATTTTAAAACCGACCAATGAAACATTTAGCATTCATTAGCAATTTTTTTATCTCTGAGGTTTTCCCAATAGCGGACACCTCCGAATAGCGGACAATTTCTATCCTCCCAAGGTGTCCGTTATTTAGAGGTTTTACTGTACTAAAATAAATAAGCACGACTTTAGTTCCCCCCCCCCCCCCGTCATTTTGATCAAAGTAGCATTAAAATAACTTGTAGTATGCAATTTAAAGTGAAAAATAGCTCTTATATTTTCTACTCATGAATAAATAAAATTTCCCCGTTAAAAACAAGTTGGAAATTGCACGTGAAGCGTAGCAAATGAGGTGCGTTCATACGATAACATAGTTTTAAAAATATCACTCTCATATAGCAATCTCCTAAAATTGTAAATAATTACAATTAAAACGCTCATCAAACATTTTTCTCCCTATACCATTATGCAATGGAATACTTTTGTGTGGCCTTGTAAATCAATAACAAATATTCTTTGCAAAACAGATTATACAAAATGTATATCATAATATGTATTTTATAGATGCATATCAATTTTATTTCGTTCGAATGAGTGTAACACCATTAAAATGCATTTGAAACATTTTTCCCCATAAACCGTATTGTAACGGAATACTTTTGATTGTCCCTGTAACTGAAATATTCATCCAATTTTGATAAAATTTGAAATAACTCGACATAATTTTGTAATAATTATGTATTTTAAATTTCAAACATATAAAATACATTTGAAACTTTTTCCCCATTGATTATAATGTAACGGAATCCTTTTGAGTGTCCCTGTAATTGATCTATGCATCCGATTTTCATAACATTTGAAATGACTCGACAAAATTACGCAATAATTATATGTTTTAAATTTCAAACGATTAAAATGCATTTAAAACTTTTTTCCCTATTGACCGTAATGTAACGGAATCCTTTTGAATGTCCCTGTAATTGATCTATCCATCCGATTTTCATAAAATTTGAAATGACTCGACAAAATTATGTTATAATTATGTATTTTAAATTTCAAACGATTCTGTTGGGTAGTTTTTGCGTTGTTATATGCGGACTGACGGACAGACAGACAGACGGACAGACGGACAGACAGACGGACGGACGGACTGAGCGACAACAATAGGTGCTACGTATTTACATAATTACGAACGCACCTAAAAAATGAGCCCGTACGAATGTCAAAACATGATCCCAAGAAACGAAATTTAGCAAACCAACAAACCAACCTCAATATTAATATGAATTTTGTGTAGCATCATTTCTTATTTTCAGAGGAAGCAAAGATTTGTACTAGAGATGAGTTCAGGCTCGATTTTTGAAACCCGCGCCCGAAAGATTTTTAGTACATTGGAGCCCGAGCCCATCCGAGCCCGATACAAAAAGTATACAAAAATAAATAAATAAATAAATAATTTAATGGTATTTAAAAATTGTTTCAAATGTGATATCCCATTTAAAAAAAAATTCTTATAAAATTTACAATTAAATAAAAATTTAAATTCAATCTTATGAAAATAGCAATTTGGCATCAAATAAAAATATCCTTCATACCTAAAATGATTCCATATTTCTTGTCCTTTAAGAAGAAAATTTGATAGACATATTAAAGAAGTGTAATGAATAAATGGATAGTGTTTATAGAAATTACTATTTGTATGCTGAAGAATCAAAAAACGTTTTCAATTTCCTATAAAAAGAGTACATATTCAGGGGTGTAGTAAAAAAAACCACAGGTTGCACGATCGACGCGGAGGGTATAAGCTCAAGCGCTCAAGGCACAGAGTATACACTAGAGAGTACATCCTATGGGTTTCATGAGAAACAGAAGGTTATACCGTGTTCCTTATAAAAAAAAAAAAAAAAAAAAAAAAAAAAAAAAAAATCCAGAAGGTGTAAGCAGGGCCTGTTTACCGAATAGGCCCATGAAGCCCGTGCTTACACACTGAAACACAAAAAGGCCCCCAAATACTTTTTAAAGCTACTTTTTAGAAGGAAAAAAATACAATCAGAGTAAAAAAAAAAAAAAGAACTTTTTTCCTTGAGAAACTGTTTTTTAACATATTTTGAAATCCAAATATTCTTAATTGTAGTTCTACACTGGTAAATGATAAAATTAATTAGTTATATAATTATCTATCTAATAAAATAGTCTTTCATATGGATATAGGAAGTTAGTTTAAATTTAGTATTAATATAGTGTTATGTTTACTCGAAGTTTTATTATAAAATTTCAAAATATTTAAGCATACAAAAAATGGATTTAATAAAAAAATAGTTGAATAATAGGGGGACCCCCTGTCTGACGTCCGGCTTCCCCTACTTCTAAGTCTTAAGCGGGCCCTGGGTATAAGGCGTATATCCCAGTATACCCTCCACTACATCCCCTGTACATTTATCTATGATCAATTCATTTCTCTTAACAATTCCCCATGACTGACGAAAACCTTAAAATCAACGCAAATTAAAACATTGATACAGTTATCTTAAAGTTCCGCTGTTTTTAACCTCTTCAGTCCCTGGGTCCACATATGTGGACCTCCGTTTTCTCCCATTTTATTAATGATACTCAAATATAAATGAAATTTCGATATAAGAATAATATGTTTCGAATTCTAAGATTCCAGCTGATGAAAATAAAACAAAAATCTCACTCTGAAGTTAAACGAGAGAAGAAATAATTCAGTAATAATTAAAAATACTGTAATAATCGCCAGTAGCGAAGAGGTTATGGGAAAAGAAGAAACATTAATCGAATGTTTTCAATCGGAATAACATGTAAAATATGTTTACTTACGAAGGGAAATCCTCAGCATAAGCAAAATTCATGATGACAAACAGAAAAAAAAAATCACAATGCTGTTATCCTATGAAGAACGATTATGATTCGTGCACAATCAAATAATTTGCAAACCTCAAGCATCTAGTCTGCATCAAAAACGAAGAAATCATTCTCGAACAAAATAAATAAATAAACGATCGAATTAAAAAATATCCTCTGGCTTAAACGAAAATCCAACCAGAAGCTAATTTATTATTTATGATTATTTTGATAGGCGCCTTATCAATTAATCGTCGACGGAAATGCAGTAGACATAAATCTCCGTACATCACAAATTTTCTTTTGAAGCAACAATCAACTATTGGAACATTAAAAAAAATATATTTTTATTTTTCTTTCGTTTTGATCAAAATAACACTGAAATGACTTGAAAAAGAATAAATAATTTAAAAAGGAAAATAATAGTTCTTTCAATTTCTTCTACACATAAATGTTTTTTAATTCTCAGAAAGAATGAGCCCGAGCCTCCCCCCCGGGCCCGAACACTAAAATGAAAATACAGCCCGTGCCCGCTTCGGACCCGGGTTTGGGCTCGGGCTTTCGTGCTGGGGCTGAGCCTGTCTCATCTCTAATTTGTACAACCTTCCACCCCCTACGTTCTCCAGGCTAATGACATGGTGGAATTATCGTTTCACATCTGTATTTCCTTTCAATTTTTTTTTTGCTTTTATCTAGACTTTAGATAACAAAAACAAAGATATAAATAGTAGTTTCTATCCTTGTCGAGAATTTACTCTAATTTCTTATGGAAATATGCATGCAATAGAAAGGTGTTAAAAACATTCCATAAAGAAACGACATCAAATTGGGATTATAAAACCAACTTTTTTGATTTATTGTGTTTAATACAGATTCTAGTAAATATTCTAGTTTTAAAAAAGATGAATAAAATAATTTTCTTAAAAAGAAAAGAAGAAAGAATCAAGGTATCTTCTTTTATCACATTTCAAAACAAAGATTGTTAGTTTTGATTAACTAATTGAACTAACTTTGCTTACATTTTTCTTCTTTTTTCTTTATAAATTTTGATTTAAAAAAAAATCAATTTTGAATCTGCGCGAGCGGGGGGGGGGGGTGCCCGGGCACCCAGGGCACCCCCTCTGGCTACGCGCATAAACAACTTATGTCAACTTCTAATTAAACTTGAAGTTTTATGAAAATTAGTGCATTAGTTTTTGAGATAGAGCTATTGCAGAAATCTTTAAAATTTCTAATTAACAGCGCCACCTGTTAGGCAGAGTTGGGCAAAATACATCGAAAAATCATTTTCGATACAAAATACAAAATACATTAGTTTTAGAATCTAAAATACAAAATACAAAATACTTTTCAAATTGAAAAAGTTCAAAATACAAAATACATGTATTTTGAAAATACATTCAAAATACAAAATACATTTGAAAATTTAAAAAAAAATGTCTATGAGTTTAGATGTTTGCACGAGCCGTGTCCGACAAAGTTAGCTGGCCAATTGTAATCCCGACACTCGGGTCGGACCTGACCGGACCTATTTTTCTATCTTCCGGGCCTGTCCGGATCGGGTATCGGGTTTATTTTTTTCAGAAAGATAGACTCAGATGGGCCTCGTCATCACTCTTTCGGGTCCCGGGCTTTACTTTTTTCTGCAGATTCGGACCGGGCCTGACTAATTCCTTCCAGATCGGATCGGGATTGGATTTGATTCTTCTTAGAGCACTAATTGCGGTAGTCAAAAATATTAATATAGATCCCCATCCAGCCCGTATGAAAATCATTGGCTTATTCCGCCTCGGTCAGCCTATGAGAAAAATCAGTAAAATATGGCCCGACCCAACATTTTTTTTTAAATGTACGTATTTTTAAATTGCTATAATTTTACCATTAAAATTATTATTATTCTTTATGAATAGTAGGTATATTTCTGGATAATAAAATTAAAGCACAACAAACGGAACTCTGAAAATGAATATGTCTATAAATTCTGTCTTAAACAGGAAATGTGTTGATTCATGCAACATAAATTTAATAACAAGAAAAAAGAATATGATACATTTAGAACAAGCTATGTTCCTCGCTCCTGCTAAGTATTAAACCCTGTCTTTAATCTATTTTTTCTCTTATCCTGTGCCAATTCTTCTCAGAACATTTTACTGTATAGCGTTTTTCGACTTTTAAGTTTCAAAGGCATAAAATGATATTAAGATTGCTCTCATCTGTTTTGCTCAATAAGTGCAAAATGTTTTGACACATTTACAAATCCATTTTTTAGCTGAAAGCTATAAAATTGGAAGACCTGACTATGGAAGCAATTTGGAATCGAACTGAATTTTCCATTTTTGTATCAATAAATTATCTGTTGAGTTATAATGATTTCGATCACATGACAAGTACGATTTTCACCCCAGTTTCAGATGTTGTTCTTCTTTCACGAGGAAATTCTATTCAAAACGCTCACTTTGACACTATTTTCTGAAAAATCTATTGTATTTTCAAATTATATGAAAATGAGTGGCGATTAAATAATTCGTGCACCTGCTAGCTTCATGCATTTCCAAACAAAAATAAATTAAAACATGTGTCATAAAGTTGCCCTTTTTGACTAAGAGCAGCCTTAATTATAACAAAAACATTTACATAAAAATAAATATTCGTTTTAAAATTAAATATCGCAGTCAGGTGCTTTTTTAAAAGAAAGTCTATAGACTTTCTTTTAAAAACATGGGAAAAAAATAATTATTTTGATTAGAATTCCTCGTACAAGATGATTTTTAACCACATCGACACAGAAATTTATGTTTTCTGGAACTTTAATTGGTCTGGGCTAATCAAGTTTTTGTAAGAACAGGGCCTGGACGAACTTTTAACTTTTATATCGAGCCGGACTAATTCCAAGATTTTACTATTTGTATCGGACTGTGTTAATATTTCTTTTCTGCGGATCGAAACTTCATACTGGTTCGGGCCAATAATTTTTGTTTTGTGTCGGAATGGGCCGAACGAAAAAGGTCTTTTCTCGGTTTCAACCGGACATAATAATTTCGGCCTGTGTAGACCTCTTATTTGTGTTTGCACAACGCAATTGTTAGGCGCTTTTGTAACACCGATTAAATTCTCTGAAATAAAAAATTATCAAAGAAAAGAAGCAAAAGGAAAGATTGATAAAGAAAACAAATCAATCTATTTGAAAATATTCTTTATAAAATAAACGAAGAATACTTACAGATAAAATGTTAAAATGTATACAAAACTATAAAATCTTTCTTGGGTACAATTCAGCTTCATTTTAAGCATAGGAGTAAAGTGTTATCAAAACATTCTATAAATCAAAATTATGTTTGAAAATTACAATTGGCCTTGAAAAGAAAAAAAATTCTCAAATTGAAAATTACTTAATAAATATCTTTTTAAAGAATTTATCATTAAGGCTGGACAGAGCTGTTTTTTAAGGCCGAACTTGAATTTCGGTGATTGGTAGTAATAGTTAATAATAATAGATAACAGAATATGAAGTTTGGTGACATTTAGTGCATTAGTTCTTGTTAAAATCTGAAAATCCTGAAAAATGCAGCATAACAGCGCCACCTGCTGGACGATTTGCACCAACACTTAATTAGTGACGATTTATATTAAGATAGAATTAAATCTGAAATTCGTTGATAATCCATGCATTACTACTTGAGATAGAGCTAGTGCAGAATTCGTGAAAAATGTAGCATAGCAGTGTCACTCATCTGCTAAGCAATTCACACCAAAACCTAATAGGCAACAACTTATTTCAACGTCTAACTGAATCAGAAATTTGATGAAGATCCGTGTACTAGTTCTTGAGATACAGTTTTTGCAAAAACTGTGAAAGACGAAGCATATCAGCGCCACCTTTTGGAAGAGTTACACCATTACCTAATATCTAAAATAACTTATGTAAATGTCTAACTGAATCTAAAATTTTATTAAATTCTGTGCATTAATTCTTAAGATAGAGGGCCCACAAAATTTGTTTCATACACTGATAAACTCACAAATAGACATTTCCTAAAAACTGTCAGTGTTCAGGACCTTCAAAAATATAAATCCTTCGACAATCTGAAGTAGAATTTTTTCACGAATCCAATACTTTTTTGTTGTAAAGATACAGAAAAGTAAAAAAAGTGCGAGTGAGTAAAATTCGAAACGGCAGTTCAACAGTTGTTCTTGGACGTATACATAAACACATATATGTAAAAGAATTGTACAGCCTCCTTCGGAGGTTAAATATATAATAATAGATACGTAATTCGGTTTGTTAAAAATAAAATTCGTTAATGCCTCAAATACTACTTCGCAAATACAATTATGCTTCTCATGAATAATAAATAATAATTAATTAAAAAGGAATATTAAATAAACATGTTAAATAAATTCGTTTAAATCTTGGGAATATCATAATGTGTAGAAATATCAACGCTTCATGATACCAAATAAGTTTATTAAGTTAATTTTTTAAAGTCATGTTTTTTGTGTTTAATAAATGTCTTCTATCAATGCATCATTCTTCGTCATGGTCTGTTTTAAAAACCCTCCAATCTTAAATGAGTCATTACATTAAAAATTAGGGGCGTGCGAAGAAAAAACTGCGCCCGAGGCATAGTTTCAATTTGGCGCCCCCTCAATTTCCGCGGCCGGGGCGCCCACCCCCTTTCTCACGGCGCTGTTAAAAATTCTTTAAATACTAATAACGTAATTCTTTGGCAGTTTTATTGTAAAGATGTATTTAAACATAAGCATGCTATATTTGAAATAATGATTGCAAATTAAAAATTGCTTTTTAAATATGAATACACTGCTTTCTCTGAAAGAATCATTTATTGATATATATATATATATATATATATATATATGATTAATTTCCAAGTTAAATGTTAAACATCTTGAAAATCTCTGAACAATGAACGTTGATCTCGGTTGATACATAAATACTGGGGATACTCAGGATACATAACTAACTTCACAATTAGTAATGTATAAATTTCTATGCTTATAAATCTGTACAAAATACAAAATAATATTTCATTAATCTTTTGTAAATTTTAGTCTAAACAAATATATGCACATGCCCGCATATTGAAAATCATAAATATTCTTCTAAAGGGGAGATAATTTTGTAATTAAACAAATTAACATTCCCATTTATATTAAAAATTTTCATCTGTAAAACTTCCGTTTACAATCGAAACTCAAAAAAGAATCGAACTTTCATTTCGCACAGAAATTTTCGTTTTGGTCCAATTAGTTTATATTTTCATTGTGCTATTTTATTTTAAACAGTATAAAATGAAACATAAAATGAGAAAAAAAAAATACTTGGGAAGTCTAACTAGATAAACACGTATCTCCAGTGAGGACAAGTCTATAATCAAAAATCCAATATTTGATATAGTCAATAGTAAATACAATTAACGAGAATCTGAATTGTATTGATAAATAGACCTACTTGTATAATAAAATTCGCTCGCAAATGAATATCACGAGTAACTTAAAATTTACCCGAACTTTGATAAAATTGATACAAAAGGACTAGAAAAATAATGTTTCGATCAATGTGTAACGGTATAAAATTAAAAATCTTACCATTAGCTGTGTTTTAAAGTTGAATGTTGCTTCAAAAGTTTCACTTGTAATGATAGATCTTGTTTTACACATTTGTCATGCTACTTTAACAACTGCCATTATTATCAACATAAATTATTTTTAAGAAGATTCTCATATAGTATAGCGCAATGTGTTCTGTCGTAATACAGTAATTTTTTTGATACACTATCATTTGAAACTGGAAAAATATCAGGCATTCTTTCTCAAAACAAACATCAAATTACATTTATTTTCTACTGTTACATTACTTTTTTTCTATGGTTCTTTAAAAAGCACTAGATAGAGCAAAATATAAATAATTCTTCCTGTTTATCACACAGTAGTTTCTGTCGTTTCAACTAGAACTTTAGAATTGTAACAGTTCAGCAAAAATGCCTAAGTAAAACAGAAGCATTGATTCTAATCCTTATCGTATCAGCAGTTGTAAAGTATGTTTGCATTAACTTTCAGAAACGAGCCCTATAAGACAAAACAAAACAGACAGGCTCGTATTATTATTATTAATATTATTATTTTCAATTTTACATCTGCGGTTTCAACGAAGCAGCTGGAAACCTACTGTCCGACTATTGGTAGCTTTACTTTACTTTATTTTATTTGTTTACATTAAAGTTCCCAGGCTCTAGAGTCGGATGTTTTAGAAGACATAAAGTCTACAGACATAAGGTAATAACGACACTTTATTTATAGTTAAAGCATAATAGGTACATTGTAAATCTTCCAATACATTTATTGCGATTATAATTAATAATATAATACAGGATTTTAAGGATGCCTAATATGATAAGGTTGCTCAAAACTCAAGAAGGAACCCACTCACCTCTTAGATATACTAGGAACGTCATCGTCGGGCGTCAGGCACATCCCTTACCGGTGCTCATATCCCAACCATCAACTTATTCTCTATCCCGGAGAGAGCACCCAAAACCGCAGTTCTCTAAGACCGTTCTCCTCTAACCTTTTTTGCCGCTATTCTTTTCGATATCCCATTTTTTTACTCACTTCTCCCTGCCTGAAAATCCCTCCTCAAAATCTTATCCTCCTATAAAATTTCTCTCTCTTGCATATCATTATAATTTTTCAAGTAACGCGCATTTCCATATGCAGGTGGTCTGAAAACAAATCCAAGTAAACAGCTAAAACCCCTTTTACGATGTAATGTGAGAATCGTGTTACCGAATGCGACATTTTTTAGCTAACATGTTAATCCCTCTACTAAATTTGCAGACATTCAAATACCACAGTGGACATATTTATTTCTTTGAACTCCCATCTGCGCGAAGATTCTTACTCTTGTTTACTGGAAATTCAATCTTTTCCAGTCTAACTTATAAACATTTTTGACAAATTTATTGGCTAACTGACTGTTTAGTCAGAGTTCTGTAACCCCTTACCAAACACCCCGTTTCACAAAAGTCGTTAAATCGTGGAAATTCTATCCTTTTGACGAATTCCCGCATGCACGTGCACCTCAAACTATCTTGTGTGGTCTGCATTCTGCATTCTTATATAATATGTCTTTTATTTTTTTACTGTACTGTACTACTACAGCGAGCCGCGAAAAATGTGTCGGGTTTATCCTGACAATGATACGACTTTCTCCATAAAGAAAAAAAAACACAAAAAAAAAAAGAAAAAGACCTAAGTCCCAATAAAACAATTAGGCATCCTCTAGATCCTTAAAATTGTAAAAAGAGAAATAATACGCATTAAATACATTACATTTATAAAAAACAAGCAATAATAATAATAATAATAAATTTGAAAATTATGATGATACCAACTTTCAACTAGGAAATAAATAAGTAGCGATAAAATAATTTTAGTTATTAAATTAATAATACCAAAATAACATTAAACACAATGAAAAATTAGCAATATAGAAATAAATTTCTTCCTGATTAGAAACACCAAATTTGTTAGGTGAAATGCTCCATAGATGCACAGACGTAGATATAGTTTGGATAAAAGTTTTGAAAAATGCATCTGAAAGAAAAGTCTAATAAATATGATTAATATGCATGTAAAGAAAGCATTTTTCAACAAATGTCTTTTAGTAATTTTGTACACTTGCATCACCATCAATGTCTATTGAAGTCAAGTGTTTATAAAATAATTTATCATCTTTGCACTGAAAGAAAGTTTTTTACGGAAACAATGTCATTTCTTTTCACTTATAGCGATTCACAAAAGTATGTTGTTTAAAGTCATTCGTTGAGGTCGAGGATCGAAATTTGACAGTAACAGTCGTAAATGAATCACATCTACGCATTTGAAGAGTAAAATACAGTCATTCGTTGAAGTCGAAGATTGAACTTGACAGTAACAATCGTAAAAGATGCACATCTACGCATCTGAAGATTAAGATAATTATATCCTTTTGATTTTATTTCTTCTTTTGTGAAATTCGATGATTAAAAATAAATCCAATGTTTGAAGTCCGCTCACAAACCGCAGGTATATTAACGATTATAGAAACCATATAAGACGTTGTAGGTAAAGTCCACCATGTTGTATGTTGAATTTGATAAAACGTTAAATATCAATAAGTTCCTCCACCAACTAAAGTTAGAAATAGTGATATACGATGAGTTAATTAGTATTTGCAGAATTGGAGGTGGTGTTGAAATGGAACGTAAACAGAAGTAGTAGAATTCCAGTATCACCTCCACGATCCTCACTACTGAAATATGGATGGAATATTCGTATCCCATCTTATAAACACGCCTTCCTAAACAAATCACAATAAAAAGAAAATGATTTGTGTGATGTTTTTCTTGCATGGAAATGTATATAAGAATCACCAAACGCTAAATATTTCACAAACAGGTAAAACTGCGCATTCTTTGTAAAGTTTTCAAGTTGCAGCTTGTTGGATGAAAAGTGATGAAATTGCAGGCAAAATGTTCAAGCAAATCATCAGTAGCATGATGATATGTTGTCATTCAGATGTATGGTTACATGACTGGCATTGAGTGTAGAAAAATGACTGCAGCAAGTGAAGAAATTCCACAAAAGTTCATCAAGGAGGGGAATAGCCTCAGCTGCTCCTTTTCCACTGGCAGTAGATTATAGCGGAATTCCAGGGATTTGTGTGTAGTATAGTTTTAAAATAATGATTGATATATGCAGGAAAGTGGGTTTAACAATTAAGTATTTCGAGCAACCAAATATTATTAAAATTAATTTAAACAATAAAGTAATTTACTAAAATTCAGCTGATGGCATAAATTAAAAAAAAATCGAATAATAACTCAATTGTATTATTATTTTTTATTTATTTATTTATTTTTTTAGCAAATTTAATTCAGTTAATTATTTATATTTAAATTGAAAATACGAAGATCAACTCTTAAGGCAATAGTATAATGATTCAAAGGAATCGTCATGTTGTATATTAAGTCAACTTTTCTTTCCCATTTGTTTGTAAAAGGAACAAATGATGAAAGAAAATTAAGCATTACATATATTTATATTATTACTTTTTTTTTTTTTTTTTTTTTTTTTTTTTTTTTTTTTTAAGTTATACTCTTGAAATTAAAGTCCCATTTAATCATCCTAACAATACATTCCCGCAATTGGCCATTTTGCAGAAATGAAACAACATATGATCAAATAGAAAATTCTACTAGCATTTATAAATTTGAATGTTTAAGTGGATGTAATGTATTATTTTATATGTGTTTAAAATAAATTTTGTTTTTGTATAATAGAATTGCTGAACGCCTTTTCAATAGAATAAGAACAAAATTTTGAAATGATGAAAGAAATCAAAATAATATATTTAGAACAATCATAAATATTTATCTAAAAAACAAATAAATCACCCTGGTTTATGATTATAAAACTTAGCTAAAATTAATAAGGCACTTATTATAATTTAATTAATTATTATTATTTTGTCATAATTTTAAATCTAAATCAATTCCAAATAGACTAATTATACAAATACAGTTCTTACTGCAAAAATTGTTTCATAGAAATAAATTGAATTTGATTACGATCTAATTATAATACAAGTTATTGCAGAAAAAAAAAACTAATATCTCAATCATGTCATACAACTACAATATCTAACACTCTTAATCTTCTTAAATATAAAATTTCAATGCTACGTCACCATACATAACAATGTAGTAAACTTCTGCATTTATTTATATATATAATCCGACACCTGATATCTAATTAATATACATAAACAGGTAATTATCAAAATATCAAAGCACACTCTATAGTATAATAACTTGAAATGTCATATTAATTTTCTTATATGACACGTTCGATTTAGTAAAATAACATGAGTAACATAAAAATAAGTGTGCCATTTTAGTATAATAATCAAATAAAACCCATGCAATTTTCTATGTATTGGCACTTTAAATTGAATTAACAAACATCTATATAACAATAAATACAGTTGAGTGATATTCTACTATATTATACTAGATATAACCAAATTCATACTTCCTTTATAATGAAAGTAAATTATAATTTATATGTATAATAGAAATGTATCATATTATATTAAAATTTAACAGCAATAACACTACCAACTTCATATAATTCAACTACAAAAAAAAAAAACACGCTTATATTTTATGACTATCAATATTTTCTAATGCATAAAAGTATACTATAAGCTAAAATCTTTTATATATCTTTCTCTCTACCCTTTTTTTTTTCTTTTGAACGCACTTTTGTTTACCCAAAATGAAAACAAAACAGAAGTCATCCACATATCCTATCTGGTAGCCTAACTTTTTTTCTTTTTTTTTTTTTTTTTTTTTTTTTTTTAACGCAATTTGTTCACCTTACCGATAATATCTCGTATCCTACCCCCCTTTTTCCTATTTTTTTTTTCTTTGGGGAGATCACAAGATCGCATTTCTCCTCAACCACCTTCCCGACCAAGTTCAACAATCCTTTGCGTATTCTCCCCTCATACAGATGGAACACAAATTCACATATTTTTATCTTTCCTGGATAAACAGTTCGTACTTGACAAAAGAGGTTCTCCATGCATGAAAGAAAATGTAATTTATAATTGTACCAATCTACTCTATCTATATTTATATTTATAAATATTTTTTTTTTTTTTTTTTTACATTATTTACAGAGATACCCAAAATTCTATATGCCCATAAATAGAAGTATAATTTTCAACTTAATAGATCACTGAGCCGAACGGAACATAGTATATACCAAATAATTAAGATATACTTTTATTTACACCTAATACCTACACATAACCTAGAAGAAAACTCAAACTTCGTAAAAAAAATATGATTATGAATACAGAAATACAATAGCAAAATACCACTAAACCGAAATATAAAAGAATATCAGAGGAATATGAATGCATTTTAATAAACTTAATATCTCTTAATCAATAGTAATTATAATTTTTTTTTTTTTTTTTTTTTTTTCAAAACCCTCTAATAATTACAGAAACATTATATATATATATGTTTCTTAATAGTACAATAATTATAATTTATTTATCTATTTTAAATGTCCAATTTTTGAACCTATCTGATACGTATCGTGGATCCATCGGTCGAAGATCGTATGTCGATTTCTGACTGTCGATATGAGTATTTGCTATCCCATTCGGAGAATAGACAATTGTATCTTCCGAATTCTCGGATAGACTTGGTGAGTCAATTATGGGCTCTGTATTATGGGTGTTAATATCCTCATTTATATTGTCCAAATGAATTGTTGGACTTGGAGCGGGATTAATTTCTATCTTATCATTGTTTATTGAGTTATGACGGGGCGTCTGCTCTAAGGGTGACCATAAAAAGGGATTGTACGCATATTGAGAATTATCTTCGAATACAGCATGTGGAGTAGTTTTTTTAGTTTGGTTATGAATATCCTGTATGTCTAATTTTACTTTCTTTGGTAATAAATTTTGAAAAAGGTCAAGTTTTTCTTTTCTTTGCACATAGGGGATTAGGCGATCAGCGTGAACCTTAATTTCTTTGGCATTGTGATTCATGGGATCTATTATTGAATAGTCCACTAAATTATGTTTTTTAACTATTTTAAAAACACCGGTGCATGTACGTCTCTTTGTGGTATGTTCAAATCGATCGCAATCTCTGTTATGCAGAAAAACAAGTTGACCGGGCTCGAAATTTCGATATTTTGCTTTCTGGTGCTGATAATTTTCCCGTTTTTCAGCAGACTCAAGTAGACTTTTCTTGACTTTTTCGTTAGCATACTGTAATTGGCGCGCTTTACGGGCTACGAAATCCTGATATGGGACATATTCTATTCCACGCGGCTCACTTATTAAATCAGTTGGTAGATTTTGATCATAACCAAATTGCAAAAAGGCTGGTTTTAGATTAGTTGTTGAATGTATGCTGTTATTATATATTAACGCATAAAAATCAATAAAATCATCCCACTGAGCTGTCTCCTCCGCAAATATAGCAAGTGATTTTTTTATATTTTGATTAATTTTTTCAGCTGAACCATTTGAAGTGGGATGTTGAGCAGTTGTCATTAATTTAATCACTCCAAATTTCTTACAAAGAATTTTAAATACATCACTCGTAAAGCAAGTGGCTCGATCAGTCAAATATTTTTCGGGAATTCCGAATGTGCACAAATAATTTAATAAGCATTGAGCTGAATTAAGTGTTGTAGTACTGGGGACAGCATATAATTTTATAAACTTAGAAAAATGATCAACGAAAGTTAAAATGTATTTATTGCCCCTATCTGTAGTATTAAACGGCCCTATATAATCTCCACTGATATATTGATTAACTTTAGATGGTATATAATGTCTTTGAATCGGAATTGGCGGAAACTTATTTATTGATTTAAAAGATGTACATTGTTTGCATGATTGAACAAAATGTTTTGTATCACTAAATAAGTTCTCCCAAAAATACTTTTCCCGAATCGCATTATATGTTTTCAACACGCCAAAATGAGAAATATGCTTTGCTGTAAGTATATGTGGTTTGTATATATCAGGGATAACTACTTGTTCAACATTTCTATTTTTTCTATTAATTGGAATGCAACCCTTATGTAATAATAATCCATCCCGTATAAAATAATCCATGTATTTATGTGAACCCTGCTTAACTGAATTTTCTAATATGCAAATAATTTCTGAAAGTCTCTTATCGTTACGTTGTGCTACTTTCACTTCTGCAATAGTAGGGAGGTCTATTTGCAAAGCATTTACCCCTACTAAATTTGTACTTTCAACTGTCTGTGTATCATGCTCATCCTTGACATATTGAATAATGTATGCTTCCTGATTAAGTACAGTTTCAGGTGATACGCGTATGATTCTAGAATCATCCATTAAGTACCAATTATTATAGGAGTCTCTGACATAACAGTAATAGTGACCTGCATGCATAGAGTTTCCGGAATGGACTATAACAGTGGTTAATTTATACCATAATGGTCTCTTATTCCTCTCATTGACTTTACAAATGCTAAGATTAAGATTTTCTGGGTAGGAAATGAAATTTGTCAATTTTTTTTCACTTCTCTGAGAGAACTCGAATCTTTTAAAATGGAACGTAATTATATCTGGGTACTTAAATATCGACAAATCCTTAACTGCTTTAGAATAAGTTCTGCAATTATAGCATCGATATTCTTCCCCTAGAAATTCAATTTTACTAAATTCCTCTAACGCCTTTTCGAGAGTTGAAACGCCCTGCTTAACTTCTAGCGAAATATCTGCAAAGGGTTCAAATGTGATACTTTTCTTTCCGCATCTCAGACATTCTATCTGACTTCGAAAAGTACCTTCAAATATATTTCTAATTTTGTTAATCTTGTTATTTAGGTTATTTCCTTTGCGTATATCCGTATGATTTAAACTGTCCTGCTGTAATCGATTTATAAGCTGCTGAAGAAATTCGTGAGCATCTTCTTGATTATAAATTCGAAACTGGCTCCCGATATTACCAAGATGCTGATGAAATTCGAGCGGTTTTACAATTTGCCCTGATTTTCCAATCACGGAATCTAAGTGTCTCTTAAACATACATATAGTGCAATTAATTTTATTTCTACAATTTGACATAATATTAGAAAAATAATAAAACAATGGTTTTAAATATGATAAACTTTGCAAAATTACATTCATAAAACACGAATTTCCTAAATTTTCTAGGCCTGCTCCAATTTTAAGATCTGTACATTGTTTCATATGCTCATCGTCTATAATTTTATTTCCTTCCACTAATTTTTCAGAAATTAAGCTTGCGTTATTATTGTTGCAAATTTCATTTTCGCTTAATTTAGCAGATTTATTTTCTAGAGGTTGCCTGTTTTCTGTGATTTTATTAGAATTATTGGAATTATTTGTTGAATTTATTGAACTGTCAAAGAAATCACGCGAAAGTATATCTGCAACAATGTTTTCTTCAGATTTTATCAAATCGAATGTATAATTATAATCGCTTAAGAATGCGAACCATCTCGCGACACGATCACCTGGTGATTCAAGTTTTGACATTTGAGTCAGCGCCTTATTGTCACATTTGATAATAAAATGCCGACCATATAGGTAATGTTTGAAGCACTTAATTGATTGAATAATTGCTAATAATTCCTTTTCGACTATTGGATATTTTAATTGCGTAGGATTCAGTTTTTTTGAAAAATAAGCAATGGGTCTAATGATTTGATTTTCATCTAGTTGTCCTAACATTGAACCCAAAGCATGATTGGAACTGTCTGTCGATAGAATGAATTCCTTTTCATAATCAGGATGAATAAGTATCGGTGGTTTTGAAAGTTTATCTTTCAATATATCAAATGAATTTTGCGCCTCATCAGTCCAACGGAACTTGGCATTCTTTCTAGTTAAGTTAGTTAATGGAGTTGATATTTCTGAAAATTTTTTAATGAATTTTCTATAGTAGCCAACTAGTCCAACGAATCTTCGTATTTTTTTTTTTTTTACAGTAGTTGGGACGGGAAACTCTTTTATTTTTATAACATTGTATTCTAATGGACGAATTCCTTGTTCACTTAAACGATGCCCTAAAAATTCAATTTCAGGTAGAAAAAAGGAACATTTTTCAGGATTTATTGTTAATCCAAAAGTTCGAAATCTCTCGAAAAGTTGTCTTAATTTATCTAACATCTGGTCAACATCTTTACTTCCGATTGCGTAATCATCAATAAAATTTGAAATTTTTAACTCAGATAATGGCGCAAGTATTTGGTCAGCTAATTGACACATTGTTTCACTCGAGGCATTTAATCCTTGTGGCATACATACAAATCGAAAGTTACCTTTAGGACTGCTAAACGTAGTAATATCCCTATCTTCTGGTTTCAAGGGGATTTGCCAAAAACTGGAACTGAGATCTAAAGTGGTGAAAATTTTATTTCCTCTTAATTTATCTAACAGATGTTGTGTAACTGGTAATTTATATCTCGGATATTTGAGATTTGCATTAACTTCGCGGTAGTCTACAACTAAACGATATTTTTGCTTGAGTGGATCCCCTGATAAATTTTTCTTTTTAACTATAACTAATGGAGAACTAATATGGGAATTTGATCGTTCTATAATATTGGCTTTCTCTAATTCTGTCAATTGACGCCTAACTTCATTTTTTAAAGCGTGTGGTACCCGATTTGGTCTCTCTGAATTTATTTTATCCACATCAACTATTAAGTTAGGTTGAATTGCCTCAGTTCTACCAATAGTAAATAAACGTTTACTGAAAATGTCTGCGTACTCCATTAATAAGTTTGATAATTTAGCCTTTGTTTCTGTGTCTAGATGTGATAAGTTAAAATCAGTTATTTTTAGCTCATCGCGCCTGAGTTTTTTTATCATTTCTATATCTCTGCTATCAAATTCTGAGCTAATTGTACCTACACGCGTGTTTTTATTGAAAGGGACAGGTTTCGATGATAAATTAGAGACCCTTACGGACAAACGCATGTCATTGTTTACTGTGCATAAATTGTTAACAAATTTTATGTTTGGGTTTCTTAAACATGAAAAGAATTTAACAACAGCTCCTTTATCTGTTGGTCGATCTAACAATAAGTCAATATCTTTAGATTCTCCAGGCTCTAAAGTAAATTTCTTCTTTATGTAAGCATAAATAGTGGTATTTGAAATTACTGGATCTGATCGTGCATCACGAATTCGTGAAATAGAATTTCCTGATTTTAAAGTATCATTAATAAAAGAAATTTCATACTCTCCTGATTTTAATAAGTCATAACCTAAAATTGAACTATAATAATTAGACAGAGGGTGTTTAACGATGTAAAATTTGTGAAATAAATTTTTATTTCCTATTTGAATTGGCAAAGAAACACAATTAGTAATTGTTAAACTATCACCAGTTATGGATTTAATTTGGGCATCTATTTTTAAATATTTAATACGTTTATCTTCTTTGAATGATTTAAAGATACTTTCTTCTAGAAGACAAATACTAGAGCCACTATCAATAAGACTTGTAATTACGTTTCCTAATATTTTTATTTCTGTTACAGGTAGTGTATGCTTAGAAATAAAATTCGTATCAAATAATTGTGTGTTAACATTTTCTTCACGATATTTTTTTGGTCCTTTATCATATAGGGGACTATCTGTTTGTGGACCAAATTCGGCGCGACGCCCCCTCAAGCATTTTCCGAATTCTGCTGATTTCCGTAACGTCTTGACCGATAAGAATTAGGTGTTCTCCCCCTAAAAGCGCTGCGGGAGTTTCTTTGAAAATGATATCCTTTTCCCCGATAACTTTCTCTGTTAGAAGGATTATAGTAACAGTCGTTCGATACGTGTGATGTTTTGGAGCAGAAATTGCATGGAGGTAAATTCCTCGAGTTAAAGTTTCTGCCCTGTCTATTATAATTATAATTATTATTGTAATTTGAATTTTTTGTGTAAGGAGGTCTCATATTATATTCTGCTGCTGTTTGTTGATGTTGATCGTATTGCTTGGATTTTTGCGATTCAAGTTTTAAATTCTCAATTTCCTTACTTAACGAATTAACCATTTCCCTAGTTTGGAATGCATGCGCTTCAATTAATGCTTTGATTTGATCCGTAGCTACATCTTTATTTATA
Source organism: Maratus speculifer (assembly GCA_964019185.1). NCBI lineage: Eukaryota > Metazoa > Arthropoda > Arachnida > Araneae > Salticidae > Maratus > Maratus speculifer. The sequence goes on from OZ025294.1 coordinate 350,778,594, forward strand.
TTATTTATGGTAGGATCGGAATCTGTATCGAAAGAAGACAATTCGTTGGCTTGAAGCATTTGAACAAAATTTACAGCCTCGTCGAAATTTTTGGGATCTTTGAGTATTACAGAATGTTTATAATTTGCTGACAGTCCTTCTATAAATTTAGCTAATTTAGTTTGTTCCACAATAGTTTTTATTCCGTCATTAGATAAATCTGGATGATTAAAGAAATTTTGTGTCGCTACAGCGACTCTCGCAGCGTACACTTTTACAAGTTCACGGGGCAGCATTTTGCAATTTGAAAATTGGCGCTGTCTAGCCACTAAACTAAACTGTGTGTCAAAGTAGGCTAGAAACTTTGATTTAAATTGTTCATAATCTTTCTCTAAATTTAAATCAGGAGAATTTATGACATTTGTGAGTGCCTCCCCGCGCAAACGTGAACGTAAAATCAGGAGTTTTTCTTCATTAGAGCAATTTGCAATATTTGTTGTCTGTTCTAGAGTTTCGATAAAAAATTTAGGGGTTATGGCGGTCATATTATCGAACTGTGGAATAAGGGCCTGGAACCCAGCGAGTTTTCGTATTTTCGCGTCCGCCTGCGCTCCATTATCTTCGCTGTCAGACATTTTCAAAATTTATAAATAAGTACTTAATTGACGAAAAGTAAAACAACTAATTAATGAATATTCGCTAACATGTAATCATAACCGGTATTCTTATAGAATTAATTAAAACATAGTAATATCTGACTCCAAATATCAATAAATAAGAAATATTAGAAATAAGTAGATAAAGGACAATAATGTAAGAAAATAATAGAAAAATATAGATAATAAAGTAACATAAATAGTGAAAGAAAGAAACCATGTATAATTGATATATATATATATATATTTTTTTTTTAAATATTAAAATGTTAAAATTAGTTTCTTTTGTTTAAGTACATTATTATCAAAATCGTTTTTAGCATCAATTGCATTAGTTGTTTCATATCTATAATGACCAAGAAATATCGCGACAGCCCCATCAATACAAGATAAAATATCTCTAAGATTATACACAAAAATTCACAATAATGAAATTTCCATCAAATAATTTCATAAAAAGCCTTAAAAGTTGAACATATTTTTTCATTCATTATTGACCCTACTTGTAACTGGGCCTTAAATTATAATAATAATATAAATATTACACTTGTTATTTATCATTTTAATAGATTTTAATAGATACAGGCATTATAAATATAAATATCAATACTTTTAATTATTTCAATTCAATTATTACTAACAATTACAGGCATCCTTATTTATATTAAATAATTTACATTGGCCGAAGTAAATAAATATCTTAACACCTAAAGGTATTAAATTGGTCACGGTAACCATTGTCCGACTATTGGTAGCTTTACTTTACTTTATTTTATTTGTTTACATTAAAGTTCCCAGGCTCTAGAGTCGGATGTTTTAGAAGACATAAAGTCTACAGACATAAGGTAATAACGACACTTTATTTATAGTTAAAGCATAATAGGTACATTGTAAATCTTCCAATACATTTATTGCGATTATAATTAATAATATAATACAGGATTTTAAGGATGCCTAATATGATAAGGTTGCTCAAAACTCAAGAAGGAACCCACTCACCTCTTAGATATACTAGGAACGTCATCGTCGGGCGTCAGGCACATCCCTTACCGGTGCTCATATCCCAACCATCAACTTATTCTCTATCCCGGAGAGAGCACCCAAAACCGCAGTTCTCTAAGACCGTTCTCCTCTAACCTTTTTTGCCGCTATTCTTTTTGATATCCCATTTTTTTACTCACTTCTCCCTGCCTGAAAATCCCTCCTCAAAATCTTATCCTCCTATAAAATTTCTCTCTCTTGCATATCATTATAATTTTTCAAGTAACGCGCATTTCCATATGCAGGTGGTCTGAAAACAAATCCAAGTAAACAGCTAAAACCCCTTTTACGATGTAATGTGAGAATCGTGTTACCGAATGCGACATTTTTTAGCTAACATGTTAATCCCTCTACTAAATTTGCAGACATTCAAATACCACAGTGGACATATTTATTTCTTTGAACTCCCATCTGCGCGAAGATTCTTACTCTTGTTTACTGGAAATTCAATCTTTTCCAGTCTAACTTATAAACATTTTTGACAAATTTATTGGCTAACTGACTGTTTAGTCAGAGTTCTGTAACCCCTTACCAAACACCCCGTTTCACAAAAGTCGTTAAATCGTGGAAATTCTATCCTTTTGACGAATTCCCGCCTGCACGTGCACCTCAAACTATCTTGTGTGGTCTGCATTCTGCATTCTTATATAATATGTCTTTTATTTTTTTACTGTACTGTACTACTACAGCGAGCCGCGAAAAATGTGTCGGGTTTATCCTGACACTACATAAATGTATTTTAAATATGAAATGTATTTTCAAAATACAAAATACTTGAAAAAATCATTTCAAAATACATTACCAAAATACTTTCGTTTAGTGAGGTTAAAATACAAAATACAAAATACAAATGTATTTTGAAAATGTATTTCAAATACATGTATTTTCGATACTGCCCATCTCTGCTGTTAGGTGATGTACATCAAACACAAATCAGGATTATTTTTATCAGAAACTAAATTTGAAGTTTGATGAAAATCAATGCATTAACATCTTGAGATACATCTATTGCGAAATCGTGAAAAATGCACCATAGCAGCGCCACCTGTAGAGCGATTTACACTAAAAACTAATCCATATTAGGGACTAGTTGAATCCTAAGTTTGATGAAAATTCGTGCATTAGTTTTTAAGCTAAAGCTATTACGATAATCATGGACAATGCAGCACCCTGCCGGCGAAGACACTCACGAACTAATGCTAATCCTATGGGGGGGGGGGATCACCCATCCGGGGCACTCACCAAAAAACTTGGCATAGGTGTTTAATCCCCGGAGGAAATATTCCACAACCAACCACTCGTTTAAATTTTGATATTTTTATTTTATTTTATTTATCTGCATTGGATAGCCGAGATACGTCTTTACGGTGCACCTTTTCTTCTTTTTCGATTTTGGCCGCAGATCACTGCCGCAAAGTGTGTTTCGAAAATGAAAGTGTTATTCTAAAAAAGTTCTGCAACCAAAATCGAAAAAGTATAAAAAGATGCGATGTAGAAACAAACCTTGGCAATCCAATGAAAACAAAAGGGGGGGGGGATAAATAAAAATATCGCAATGCAAACGAGATATTAGAAAAATTCCTTTCCATAGGATTAACAGTAGCGCGTGAGTGTCTTCGCCTATTGGGACAAGAGCCGTAAGCGATTTGCATCAAAAAGTTATCAGCCTCAAATTATATTAAGGACTAGCTGAATCTAAAGTTTGTTAAAAATCCGTGCATTAGCTCAAATTAGATATAGCTATTGTGGAAATTGTGAATAATGCAGCATAGCAGCGCCATCTATTGAGCGATGTACACCAAAAACTAATTCTCCAGTCTCTGCCAAGGTCTTAAATAATCTAAAGTTTTGTGAAATTCCATTTATTAGTTCTTAAGATAGAGCGCGCACAAAATTTTTGCTACATACAGACTCAAAGAGTGACAGATAAATATTTACCAAAAACTATCAAATCATGTTCAAGACTTTCTAAAACATATAAATCCATCGAAAATCAAAAATTTTCACGAATCCAATACTTTCTTTTTGTACAGTTAAAAGAATGTAAAAAATTAAGGATATTTTTAATACGGTTTCTACAGGTGTCAAATGTCATTTTTGGTTTCGACTTTTGTTCATTTTACTCGTAATTTTTAAAGTTAATAGTCCTTCTATAGTAAAAAAAAACTAGCCTTAAAAGGAATGACTCGTGGAATGATGCTGATGTGCAAGATTTCCGGAACTAACGAATCCGGGTTGTCCACTCCTTCCATGAGTCGAATAGACCAATCAGGAAAGGGCTCCGTCTATGCATCGTCATATGGGTTACCATAAAGAGAGGAAAGGTTACCATCGCCAACAATCGCCAAGTTTGTCGCCAACTTGGCGATATATCGCCAAATTTGGCGACCAAAATTAGTTGTCAAAAGTGACGCCAACTTGGTGATAACTGTAATATTTCGCCAAATTTTTAATTTCTTTACAACATCAGTCGTTTGATACATCATTTGAGAGGTTTGCAACTGCTTATTCATTTAAAGGATGTCTTGTGTGTTATCCCCCATTCTGCTCCCCAGGGGGGACACATTTTTAATTTCTTTACAACACCAGTCGTGTTACACAAGATATGAAAGGTCTGCAACTGCTTATTCATATTATGGATGTCTTGTGTGTCACCCACCACACTCTGCTCTCCCCAGGGGAGTCACATTTTTAATTTCTTTGCAACACCAGTTGTGTGACACATCATTTGAAAGGTCTGCAACTGCTTATTCATATTATGGATGTGTTGTGTGTCATCCCCCACTCTGCCCCCCCAGGGGGGCACATTTTTAATTTCTTTACAACACCAATTGTGTGACACATCATTTGAGAGGTCTGCAACTGCTTATTCATATTATAGATATCTTGTGTGTAACCCCCCCATTCTGCCCTCAGAGGGGGCGCATTTTGTAATTTCTTTACAACACCAATTGTGTGACACATCATTTGAAAGGTCTACAACTGTTTATTCATTTTATGGATGTCTTGTGTGTCACCCCCACTCTGCCCCCCAGGGGGGCACATTTTTAATTTCTTTACAACACCAGTCGTGTGACATCATTTGAGAGGTCTGCAGCTGCTTATTCATATTATGGATGTCTTTTGTGTCGCCTCCCCCTCTGCCCCCCAGGGGGGCACATTTTTAATTTCTTTACAACACCAGTCGTGTGACACATCATTTGAAAGGTCTGCAACTGCTTATTCATACCGTGGGATATTGGCGAGCGCAGCAAGCAGGGGTAGCCAATAATTTGGAATCGCGAAGCGATTACGCGGGGGGTTGGCGAGCATAGCGAGCAGGGGGGCGGGGCCCCCCTAGTAATTAAAAAAAATCTTCAATGATTTAAGACGAATATGTGAATGTGTTTCAATCTAAATTTACAAATAAAATAACCATAAATCGAAATCTATAAAAAGATGTTATTTGACACTGGTAGAAATTCTGTTAATGCAACAAATCGAAGAACATTTCGTAAATTCCCCTGGCATTTTTATGAAAGCATAATTATAATTTAACACCATCAACGCCAAATAAACATTTCGCTTTATCTCACGCTTCCTCTTAAAAACATCTATTTTCCTACTGAGGAAACAAAATTAACGAAATTTTCGTTCGTAAGTTGTTTTTGTTGAGAAACATATATTTTAATTTGATGCATTAGTAACGAAACAAGCCTGATATTTGAGTGCTCCGTCTGCCAAGACTTTATAAAATGTTCAGATTAAGAGAGATGGGGTTATAAATCACGGGTAGAATTATTTTATTCAAAGAAAAAAAAACTCGCTTTCGCTTCTTGTTACAACACTATCGTTATTTATTTAAGAAAAATATGAATTATGTCAGCGATGCATTACAGCGATTTTCATAAGCAGCTCGTAGAAATTGCTGGCAGACGTGAAATTAATCATCTTTGTTTGTTTTTTTCTTAGCCCTAAGGTGATTATTAATCATTTTAATATATACGCAAACGGGAGAATAAGACAAAATACGAAAATTGCCGCCCGGTAATAAAATTCCTATTAAATATTATATAATACAATTATAATTATAAGTAGTATTATTTTACATTCTAATAAAAAATATTGTTAGTAGTATTTTCAAGAAACAGCTCATTTCTAATAATACATATAAAGCAATTAAAAAACTTCAAATGTGACATAGTCGTTTTCCTGGCATGTCACTCTGTAATGTGTCGTGCAAAGTAAAGGGCCTTCTGCCAGATCCTGACTATCGCACGGGCACCTTAGGGCCTGTGCCTGGGCATGAAATTTCTAACGGACACAAAAAATTTTCCTAATTTCATCTAAATTTCTATTATGAAAATCAAAATTGTGGAAACAAATGTGACAATTAAGATATTAATGCGATGAAATGACAAACATGTATTTCAATATATGTTTAAAAGCACATATCAATAAATAATAGGGTTTTTTTCTGGCACTATGTTTTAATATTCCAGGAAAATTCATTTTTTTTAATTGACACTTTTTGAATATGTGTATAATAAGTGAAAAAAATAGTATGAGTAAATCAACCAATCTAAAGGGGTACAAAACATTGAAAGTGCCCTGGGCATAGAAACTTGTTAGTCGTGCCCTCCCGTCTGCTATACTGAACACATACCTTTTTCTAGTTTTCGTTTTAAATTTCTAATTAATATTTATAAGGTGGTCTGGTGTAATAACGCCAGGCGGGGTAATAACGCCAAGTGTTAATATTAAACATAATTATGAAATAATCTGGTAAATGACACCCCTGTGCTCTGCGCAGCAGGGTTTTGAATCATATAAATCGCAAAAAACAGCTTCAAGTTAATTTGTTTCATTTTTAAGTCTTATTGTTTTTACAAGCAACTAAAATTAACGCTTGATCTAAAATTTGTGAGATTCGTTTTATGATATGAAGACTATTTTTTTTATCCGGAAATACTTTGTTAAGTGGCCGAGCTACATCCTAAATACTGATTCAAATAAACACAGTTAAAACTGTGCAATGTTTCTAATAATTCTATTTAAGCGGTCTTTTTAAAGCAAAAAGAAGCTCACGGTCTGATATTCTTTTGCCTCATCCTCTCCCCCCCCCCCCCCCCACACACACACCACACCTTTATTTTTCTTACGCTTTCACAAAACATTGAACATTATCAATACCTTAGAATGAAATTTGTCAATTTCTAAGTTTGTAGAGTTTGTATTTTTAGAATTGGGCAATCTCCATGCAATTATCCCATTTTATTTTATAGTTTTGTTTGCATGGCGTTATTACCCATATAGGTGGGTAATAACGCCAAATAGCATTGGTCAAGAAATCACGCCATTACATTTTATGAATACATATCTGTTAAATTATTTTTTTATATAGATAGTCAAAGAGTTGCTGTATCAAATTATATATTTGTTTGAAAAATACAATCTAAAACTGAGCCGTGAAAATTGGTAAAACCTTAACGTGGCGTTATTACCCCAGGGTACCTTACTTTATAATAAAACACATATATGAGGAAGGTAGCAAATTCTTTATATTAAAAAAAATTCCATAGTTAAAATATGTTTGTGATTGAAAATTAATGTCATTTTCTTGGCCTGCTCATTGTAATTCTTCATCAGATATAAATATGGCGCTGCAGAGTAATTCTTCTTATTTTAGACATAGTTCAAGCCCGAAGTAGTAAACTCATAATTACCAGCAAGATTTTTCAGATATTTCTTTGAAATTAATGTGTTTAAATCTTTGTAAAAATTGAGTACGCTTTTATTATGTCGTTTTTCTGGCTTCTATGCATTAACAAATAAAACTGAACATCACATTGATAATTTGAGTTTCTATAGAAAACATGTTCTTTTAAACAAAATTAAAATCCTAAAACTTAAAAAAAAAAAAAAAAAAAAAAAAAAAAAATGCTTCAGAAGGAAATTGTTATTATCCTGGTATGCATTTTCCAAGAAATGACATACAATTACATAAAAAAAAATTATTATTTAAGCTCTCCAAATTCTAGCAATTTTACAATGGAAATCCTTTATTTTCCAATAGAAAATAAATTTACCTTTTGAAATTTCGAATTGTTTTTAATGTTAAATTTCAATTTCTCAGATAATCAAAATCTCATATTTTATTATATTCTCCCATATTCTCTATTTCTGACTGCATTTATCATTTAGGGACACAGAACCTTTTAATTTTTTTTAATAACATTGTAATATATGTAGTGGCACAGTACTTAATATTAAAAGTGAAATAAAACGTTTTTTGTAAAAAAAATCTTGGAAAACAGGCTATTTTACTAAAATTATTATTATTACTAGCAGGCTATGCCCGCTTCGCTGGTCCATATTTCCAAACGAACCTTGACTAAAAAAAAAATGGTGATTTAAAAATTTATTATTTTTATTTTAAAGCAGTATAGACCACCCTGGAATGTTCTTCCGTATTGTTGAAAATCATGTCAACGCCATTGCAATATTGTACTATTGTAAGTCTTGGCGAAAATTTGGGCAATTAAGCACCCTCTCTTTTATTTTATCATTTATAGTAGAGTTTCGTATGAACATGAGACCGTTATGACAACAGGAATCAAAATGCTCTCGAGTCATCACACTATTACATTAGAGGGCATTGCAATGATTAGTGAGATTGATTATCAAACTCTATTAACTTTCGGATTGTACATTATCATTTCTTAGTTCTTAAAATCCCGACATCTGAACTTGCACTATGTGTAGTTCTGATAGTCTACATACAATGTCATTTCACGTTACATTTTTTAATAAACGTCCTCTTTTAACAGGTCTACTGTAGATTCCTATCTACCTTAATCTGTTCCAGCAAGAATACATAGAGTAAAAAATTTAAAGAATTATTGACAGATAAAGAAGAGTTTTTGTTTGTTTGTATTTATGACGGCCATTTATCTACACGTGGGATATAGGCCTTAAGAAAAGGATGCCCTCCGTGGGGGTGTCAGACGAAGAAGGGTGTTTCACTTATATATTTAGTAGAACAATGAAGCATAAAAAGTGTGTTTTAAAGCTGTATTATTTGAATAACATTAAAATTACATCAGTTTCACTGCTTCTTCCTTTTATAAAACAGTTGCTAACATGTAGCCGTTAAATAAGAATAATCTTGATGACTAAATTTTGTAGAAAAATAAGTCTTTAGTTTGCATCTTTCTACCTTCTGTAATCGATTCCATTATGATTTTTAGTGTCAAACATTAGAAGTGCTAGAAACGATATTGTTATAAATGTACCAGACTTATTTCATGTTTGTCCTCAAATAAATGTGAAATTTACGATCATCCATTATTGGCATTTAATGTTATAGCTTGATGATAGTTTTTTGTTCGACTACTTGATTATTCCGTCGATCAATTTCGCCAAATTATACAAATGGACATAATTTTTATTTTAAATAACCAAAGAATCAATAAATTACTAAAATGTTAATAGAAATACAAATAAACATCGAATTAAAATTGGTTAATGAAGTAACAATTACGTATAACAAATTTAATGTCAAATGAATATGACATTTACGATCATCCATTGACATTTAACCTTATACTTTGGCAATAGTTTTTTGGTCGATGGGATTATCAAGTATTACCAAATTATATAAACAAATTGTATAAACAATAATATTGCCAATAATATGTAGGTGCAGGTGTCATCTAAGGATCCCGTTGGCGCGATTGCAGCAAATTGCGATTTTATGCCTCACGTGGTAATCCGGTATTTTTGAGTAAATTATTTCATTATTTTTCTTTTCTCTTTTAAAATTATATAAATTGTTTTGTTCCATAATTATTTATTGACTTAGTTCATTATTATTATTTCCTTTTTAAAATAATAGAAAATAAATAAAAGTAATATAAATGTAATTGGTATTTGAAAACACAGTGTTCTCCAAATTGGCATCATAAAAAAAAATCAAGCCAAAGTGATGCGTGTATAAAAGTGGAAAAATGTTTGCAATAACATAAATAAAAAAACGTAAACAAATAATTAAAAATTCGCCATTTCGATAGTTTTTTAAAATAACATCAAGGTTAATTCTCCAGTCGGGCAGCAATAGTAAATTTTCTTTTCTTCGCCTGTTTCATAATAAAAAAAAACATAAATTTAATAACTTCTAATTAAATAATCTGACTAATTTTCTGTAATCGGATTTATGTTGTATCGGATATGTTGTATATCGGATAAAAGTATCCTTAATACATAAACAAAACAGTGCAGTTGTCATGTACTGATAATTTTTTACACTAATTTGGCGGAAAAATCGTTTTCGAATACCAGTTTCATATATATATTTAAATTATTTTCTATTATTTAAAAAATAATAACAATTAGTATTTAAATAATAAGTATAGAACAAAACAGTTTACATAATTTTAAAGAAGAGAAAGGAAATAAAAAAACATTTTATTAATAATTAAATAACAATAGTCGGGTTGCCATGCCAGGCAAAATAACATCAATTTAGTGTCCATTAGTTACCTCGATGTGTATATGATATCTGTGCAAACGAAACTTCCGATAATATAATAAATGACGTCATATTTATTTTCCTTTGAATTTTTTTTATTTTAATTTTTCATGTGGATACTGTTCAACTAAAAATTAATTGCCGAGGAGAAATTATTTTCCATATTTTGATTTTTTTGGCAACGGGAAAGAAAATGGTTATTTCTTATCGGAAAAATTTTAATTGATTCTGTATGAAAAATAATGAAATTTTGAATTATTAAGGAAATTATTTGAATAAATCAATTAAAAATTAGCCTATGTTCTAAGGAAATAGTGTAGCTTTCCAACGGTGAAAGAATTTTTCGAAACCGTCAAGTAGTTTCGGAGCCTATTCAATTCAAACAAACAAACCAACAAACAAACAATCAAATCTTTCCTCTTTATAATATTAGTATAGATTATTATTATTATTATTATTATTATTATTATTATTATTATTTACTTTTTAAAAATCTCTACTACTTTTATAAATATGAGTATTTTTGCTTCACATTCATTAGAATACTGTATAAAAATTTGCATGGATTTTTAGATTTTTGGTATTTTACATTTAATATGATTTTTTTTCTCTCGTGTACATTAAAAAATGAAGGAAATTCAACAAACTCTAAATTAAATATATTTTTTTAATAACTATGGACTTAAATGTTAAATCCCTGCACAAAGATATTAGATAAACCATGCAGAACAAGTTTTTTTTTTTTTTTTTTTTTTTTTTTTTTAAGGGAAAAAAAAAGTCAAATTTCTATATAAATTAGCAAAAAAAAAAAAAAAAAAAAAAAAAAAAAAAAAAAAAACACGATATTTTGTTGACCAATTTTAAGGTAGTGTGTCCCCTTAATAAACCGATCATACGAGAAAATCTACTACAGTCAGTTCGTTACTCGTATAATTTTTTGACGAGTAACGAACTGACCATTAGATTTAAGATATTTGGGACACTAATTTAATTGGGGGCAGCCGTTTAACTGTGACAAAGTAAGAAAAACGAAATATAAAAAAATCATTACATTTACTTCTGATAATTGGAACAGCCATGTTACTTGAGACAAATAGAGTCCTATGTGTTCCAACCAATCAGAATCGACGTGATAGTTATATAGAATAGGGCTGTTCAGCGCCGTGCCTTTACAGGGCGTAACTTGATGGGGGCCTTAATTTGACCGGATCCATTTAAAAAGGAACTTTATTTTATTTTTGTAATACTTAATTTATTTTGAATATTATTCGAATGGACGTAATATTATTCAAACAGATCCGATTTTATTAAATAGTACAAAATACTCTATTCTATTGAATCCCTTAACTAATGCTATACCCGTCTCAAAATAATTGCAGGTTGCTTTCGAATTTCTCGTGTAACACGTTCGCTGCCGCTTACGTGAAGATGAGATGATAGTTAATGCCGCACTGTAGAAGTGTTTTTTTCCCCAGAAGCCGACTTACTTTTTATAACAAAGAATCAGTGAAAGATTTTCCCGCGCCAGCGCGTGACTGGCTATTGGACATAACCCCATATCAGGCGCTGGCGCGTGAGTGGTCCCTTAACGTTGGCATCATATCAAGCGCTGGCGCGTGATCGGCAGCGAATGTGTAAAATTTAAATATTTTAAAGCAATTTTTTTTCATCAATAGCTAAAATTGATTTCTAATAGGACTTTTTTTTATTTTTGGAACCGGTTTCGAAAATAAAAGTATCTTTACCATTTTCCAGCAAAAAAAAAAGTTTTTGAAAGATACACGAGCAACAAAGTGATCTTATAAAGATTCGGATTTTCGTTTTGACGGAACGGAATCCTGAAAATGATTAAAAAATTTATTCAAAATACAAAATCCATTTTAATTTAAGCAAAGAACTACTATAAGAAAACAAGACGCGGCAATAACATAGCAGAGAATTCAAAACATTTTAAAATTCAAAATCCTAGTCATCCAAGAAGACATAAAAACAGTGAAGATAAATCAAATAATCTTGCATAATCTTCTTAAAGCTCTAGATGATGTAAACAGATGTTGCATACTTAAAATACGGATTAGGTCGCTTTTCTTTTTGAGGTATAAGAAGATTTGCCGTCTTATGCTTTGTTTTTATGTCTTCTTCAAGTGCATAAGACCAGCAATTTTATTCCTCTGAGTGAATCGAGATTTTTTGCATATTCTGCCGCAAATTTAATTGCAAGTTGCAAAAAATGCGCAAAACGTTTCATTTTATAATTTTTAGAAATCTTAAAAAAATTTGAAACTTAAAATCATAAATAAAACTGTTCATTAATATTTCTCACTTTGAAAAGGCAGGAAAAACTCGTTAGACCTCGGAAAACAAGCGTAAATTATAGAGCATATATTTTAGTAACTGTTTAACGGTTAATTAATGAATATTATAAAATTAGGTGACTTATAGAATAAAACAAAGTTTACGTAAGTACTACAAAAAAGAATAGAAAGCTTGATCAAGGAAATTTCTCGGAGAAGTTAAATGAATCGAATCACTGTGGTCTAATATTATTTTCTGGAAGCCGGTTCACGACTTCGCCAGAGATTCCCCCCCCCCCCCCCCTCCTCTCTCCCGCTTTTAGTCTAGATGGGCCAATCGATGAGAAAAGCACAAGTTCCACACATGCCGCTTACATAAATATCTATATTTATCAACTTATAAACAGTTAAAATATGAACTATACATTAAAATTAACAAAAAATTCTGTATTTTCACATTAGCATAGTTGTTTAAATTTGAGGATACAACAGCATTTTTAATAGTAATATGTAGAAAAGCTGTTATATAATGTGGAATGGAATGGCCATTTATTAGGTTGAAAAATCTTCGCATTTTAAACCCTAGACCTTAGTAAGCTGCTCGTTTCATGACCATTCCATGAAAAATTAACAAAATGCCCTTAGTGCGACACTTACATAAATAGTTAATTCGTAAGCTATTAAAACATAAACTATGCACTCAAAAAAACTTTAGATCTTTATGTTAACATAGTTGTTTTAATTTATGGATATAATGATAGTATTATTAAATAGCAGAAATATATAGAAAAGGAACATGGCACAGGCCCCGATTATGATTAATTGGTGCCCTTGGCAAAAATAAATTAGGGAGCCCTTTTCGAATCATTATAACGTTATTTAAATAAAACTGACGGTCACTCATATGTATATGCGTAATGCATAAACATATTTTCGCACCTTGGATACAAATAGAAGAAAATTCTTAGCTCCATTAATTCTAAATTAAGTATCTTAATTAATAAAAGTAATTTTTTTCTTCCTTAGTACAGAGCAAAACTCTTTTATGTAACTTTAGCAATTTATTATAATACTTTTAGATGAATTTAATAACTTCAACATACGGAAAAAGAAAGTATATATATATATATATACAGGGTGGTCATAAAAAAACTTTGCCGATATACGGAGCTCTAGCGGCCAGTCCGCTCAACCGATCGAAATGAAATTGGGTGCCGTAATTGCCTGTGATGGTGACGGCAGCCCTGTGAAAAATGTGTAATCAAAATAAAAGTTTTAGTTTCTCCGATCTGTATTGTAATCAGAGATTAGTGTACTGACACTGTGTCATATGCAAATTTCCTCTTTGCGCCCCAATCGAGTTTTTTCTATGGGGGAACGATTCCCAGAATGGTTTTTTGTGCGTGCATTACATGTCCGTTTCTTGCGATACACGTACGGTTCCAACGCCCTTTAGGGTTTTCGCATGCGCTGAGCATTTTGCGATGAAAAAAAATGGGTGTTGCCATTGGAAATTTTCGAGTTTCTGTAACTATAACCGTAACCGAGAGCGCCATTTTGTTGTCGCTCACAGAATCTCGAGCTCATACCTCTGAATAGCTATATCTGAAATTTCATTTCGATCGGTTGTGCGGAATGGCCGCTAGAGCTCCGTATATCGGCAAAGTTTTTTTATGACCACCCTGTATATATATATATATAATTTAATGTATGGATTTGGGGGACCTTTAAGGGCGTATTCGAAAAAATGCTTTTCATTCTTCAACAGCTCGAAATTTTCCGATACAATTTCAGACACATTCTTAAAAGTAGAAACATGAAACTTGCTGAGAGGATTTTTGAAGAGACGTACTAGGTGCCGTATGATGTCTTTTTACTCTCAATTCGTTAGAATTTGATTAATAAACAATTACCTTCTCAGCGTGACCCTTTTTTTCGTTCACAAATCTTCCGCACCGGAAAAATCTGTTCAAAATGCCGTTTTTGATTGATTTTTTTTGCGATATTTTCTGCATTTATCAAAGAATCGAAAGTCACGGCACCTTGCAGTGGCGCAGCCAAGGGGGTGGTTTTGGGGTTAAGACCCTTCCCAGAGCTTAGAAAGATCGTTATAATTGCTACTTATATGAATCAAAACCAAACTTAATATTTAAACGTTCTGGTGTACTTCGAATTCCGCCACTTTATTGAATCAGATTTCATTTAATAAAAGGATTCAATTAAGTGGCAAAAATTCTACTTAAAACTGTGAAAGTGCATATTACATAGATTAGTTGAGTAAAAATTGGTTATTTGAACTAAATCATTATCACTTTTCTGAGAAGTATTATGCTGAAAGAATGATAATTTCCTGCCACGCAGATGCTCTTTCAGTTTAAGTATTATGCAGTGAATATTCTAATTCGTACTGATTCTGTTAACCGGCGATTCAAATAACCGGCAAACACCTGCATCAGAAACTCAACCCCCCCCCCCCCCCCCCCCCCCCTAGAACCGAATTCTGGCTGCGCCACTGGACCTTGTGTACTTTCTAAATAAGACATTTTGGTGCATTTGAGAGCAAAAACGAATTTAAAAATAAATCGGAAAATAAGCAGTTTGAACCGAAATACATCCTTAAGGTCCGGGGCCCATGGGCAAAGTCCCGATTTGCCCATGGAATGCCTGGCATGGAATGACTCACATAAAACCGAATTTAACTGCGTTTTATGCTTTTTTTTTTTTTACGGTGACTCTGAAACTTGTTTTAGACTTTCTCCAGCTGGTTTAGATTTCGCGATATTTGCATTATTTCGATTCATGCAAATTTTGGAATTTTTGTACACCATATTGATTTATGACATAAAGCATTATTATCAGTGGCCTTTCCTTTATATGTTAAAATTACTGTCTAGTTTACTTTTAAAAAATGTAATTTTTGAGATTATACCGATATATGAAATAGTGTATCTAATTTGCATATTTTACTAATATATAATGTATCTTGACGTCCAAATATTTCTGCCACATGAGTACGCTAATAGGTTTCTATAGTAATTTTTTGCTTAATTTCAAATCTGGTATGAGTTTTTTTTTTTTTTTTTTTTTTTTTTTTTTTTTTTTTTCTATCGCGTTTAGTTTTTGTAAAAGCAATAAAAATTTTATTTTTGGTCAAAAAAGGCCAGAAAATGTTTTTTATGCTACTTTGGGGCTGTACTTCATCTAGTTAGAAATTATTCTATTCTTTTTTTAGGTGCGTTCGTAATTATATAATACGTAGCACCTATAGTGGTCGTTCAGTCCGTCCGTCTGTCCGTCCGCATATAACAACGCAAAAACTACCCAACCGAATCGTTTGAAATTTAAAATACATAATTATTGCATAATTTTGTCGAGTCATTTCAAATTTTATGAAACTCGGATGCATAGATCAATTACAGGGGCAATCAAAAGTATTCCATTACATTACGGTCAATGGGGAAAAGTTTCAAATGCATTTTAATTGTTTGAAATTTAAAATACGCAATTATTACATAATTATATCGAGTTATTTCAAATATTTTGATAATCGTGTGCATAGATCAATTACAGAGGCAATCAAAAGTATTCAATTACATTATGGTCAATTAGGAAAAAGTTTCAAATATATTCTATACGTTTGAAATTTAAAATACATAATTATTACATAATTTTGTCGAGTTATTTCAAATTTTATGAAAATTGGATGCATAGATCAATTACAGGGGCAATCAAAAGTATTCCATTACATTACGGTCAAAGGGGACAAAAGTTTCAAATGCATTTTAATCGTTTGAAATTTAAAATACGCAATTCTTACATAATTATGTCGAGTTATTTCAAATATTTTGATAATCGTGCGCATAGATCAATTACAGGGGCAATCAAAATTATTCAATTACATTATGGTCAATGGGGAAAAAGTTTCAAATATATTCTATACGTTTGAAATTTAAAATACATAATTATTACATAATTTTGTCGAGTTATTTCAAATTTTATGAAAATCGGATGCATAGATCAATTACAGGGACAATCAAAAGTATTCCGTTACATTGCGGTCAATGGGAAAAAATGTTTCAAATGCATTTTAATCGTGTTACACTCATGCGAACTTAATAAAATTTATATGCAACTATAAAGTACATATTATAATATACATCATACATAATTTGTGGTGCAAAGAACATTGTTATTGATTTACAAGGCCACACAAAAGTATTCCATTACATAATGGTATAGGGAGAACATTGTTTGATGAGCGTTTTAATTGTAATTCACTGTTAACAATTTTATGAGATTGATATATGAAAGTAATATTTTTAAAACTTCGTTATCGTACGAACGCACCTAATTTGCTACGCTTCACGTGCAATTTCCAACTTGTTTTTCTTTTTTTTTCAATTGTTACTTTTGTCTATCTTTACAACAAAAAAGTGTTGGATGTGTAAAAATTTTCGAATTCCGGTTTCGACGGATTTACATGTTTTAGGGGTCAGAGTTTCCAAAAACATTTTTTTTTTTACAAAATGTTTGGCTGAGTCTTTGACTCTGTCAGCATGCAATATAATTTTTGTGAGCGCTCTATCTCAAGAACTACTGCATGGAATTTAATAAAAATGTATGTCCAGGTAGTCCCTAATATAAATTGATGCTGATTAATTTTTGATGCAAACCGCTCAATAGATGGCGTTGCTATGCTGCATTTTTTACGATTAACGCAACAGCTCTATCCCAATAACTAATTCACGGATTTCCATCAAACTTCAGATTCAGTCAGTCTTTGACACGAATTGATGCCGTTTACATATTTATGTAAATTGCTCAACAAGTGCTGCTGCTATGCTGCATTTTTCACGATTTTTTCAACTGCTCTACCTCAAGAGCAAATGCAATGAATTTAATTAAAAAAAAAAAAAAAAAAAAAAAAAAAAAAAACATATTCAGGTAGTCCCTGATATAGATGGATTCTGATTAGGTTTTGGTGTAAATCGCTCAATAGGTGGCGCTGCTATGATGTATTTTTCACGATATTTGCAATAGTTCTATCCAAACTCTAATGCACGGATTCCCATCAAACTTCAGATTCAATTAGTACAGTCCTTGAAATGAATTAATGCTGTTTAATTTTTGGTGTAAACCACTCAACAGGTGGTGCTGCTAGGCTACATTTTTCACGATTTTTGCAATAGCTCTATCTCAAGAACTAATGCACGAAATTTTATAAGAAAAAAAATTATATTCAGATACACCTTGATGTAGATTGATGCTGGTAAGATTTTGGAGTAAATCGCTCAACAGGTGCTGCTATGTTGCATTTTTTGCGATTTAAGCAACAGGAAGAGAAATGAAAGTGCATAATATAAATAAGTGGCCATAGGGCTTTGCAGCGATATATCACATGAAGGGTGTCGGCTAAATTTAGAAAAGAGCCCACCTGCCGGAGAAAAGCGGTTGGTGTGGCATGGGAAGTATTTTATATGAAATAGTAGTAGAAGTCACAGAGTTTATATCACGTTAGGAGTATTGGCAAAAGATCTTAAATTTTCATACATTATAAATTATTTATTGTAGGGCATCATAACACAATCTGATCTAAAATAACAAGGAAGAAAAAATCCTGCGCCGAGCATAGATTATGAAACACTTTCCAATACATTCAGAATAATGTAACAAAACCACACCATATAATAAGTTAAAATATTATATCTAATTCAACAATATGAAAACACGTTTTCTATTACAGGAAGTAACTTGTTAGAAACATAAGCAACATATATCAATTTTATTATATGTGAAATAGTTAAAAATAATTAAAATTTGCACAAATGATGCCTTTCCATACCATTATGTTACAAAATTCTTTTATGGATACCCCTCATGTGATATATCGTTGGAAAACACAGACGACTTATTCACATTATGCAGCTTCTATACCCCTTCTCTCCCCTTTGATCTCCCAAGCATTTGGCTTGTGGTTCGTTCAGTTTGAAATTATTATTGTATATACAGTAGACTCCCTCAAATCTGCACAGATTGGGACCAGAGGTTGTGTGGATTTTAGAGTTTTGCGGATTTCAGGTCATTGCTTTGTTTATGTATATTTTTAAAATAATTTGAATGTAATTAATAATGGGATCAAAAGTATAATGAATGCTTATAATATATTAAAATAAGTAATAAACTAAAATAATAAAAATTTAGATAATTTTTAAAATGATTAAAATACTAAAAGCAAAGGTCAAGTTAATAATCAATAATGTACAATTATATAAATACTTTTATTCATTATAAAGATGAAATGTGTTTTTCCTAAATTATTCAATAAACTTGCCTCATAAAGGTACATTACTAATTCACATCAGCATGATAAAATAACAAAGCTTTATTTCAGGTTTAGCCAGACTTAATTACTAAAAAAGCTTGATTAATACATAAATATATTTGGTAAGATTGTGATGACCAATGATATCAGCAATATCTTGATTTTTTCAGAAATAAATTATTTTTTCTTCATGAAAAAACATGAATTCAATAACTTTAAGAAAAATTACAAATTAAAAAATGCATGGAATTGACATAAAACTAAAAAAGTTAAATTTTGCACCTACATCTGAACTGAATGTTTCATTGTTTACATCTGTAAATTATGTGCAGATTTTACAGAGTTGTGGATTTTAGGAGTGCACATTTGAGGGAATCTACTGTATATAATATATTTGTCATTGTTGCTTACTTACAAAATTTGGCAATGCATGTACACCAGCAAAGACCCAGTTTGAGATTTTTTATTACAAGATTGCATATAAATTAGAGGCCTCTATTAAAATAGGGGTCCACTAGTGGGCGAAAATACCTAGTTCTTATTAACATTGAGTCATTCCAGTTCACCTGCGACAAAACTCGATAAAATTTGAATGGTATAAAAGCAATTGGCAAACTGGAGTAATCAAGATGTCTATATAATCGAGAAAACCACCTCAGTAATGCCATTCACTACACAATGAGATAAAAAAAAAAAAAGTGTGTTTAAGTAAAGTTAACCCCTCTATAACAAACATTTAAGGGATTGAATTGTTCACTATACATAGGTAGTTTTTATGTCTAATAAATAGAATACCAAAGGCAGAAAAGTAAAAAAGGAAAATTTCATTCTGAACATTGAAGGATTTATAATCCAGATTTGTTATAGCAAGGATTGACTGTAAATTTATAAAAGATTTATTACTACCGTGAAATACTAATTTGAGTGTGCATGGAATGATAACTTAATATAAAAGTTATAGAAAGTAGTTTACGAATGAAAATGAGTATTTTTTTTGCAACAGTTGAAATCATTTCTGATAAAAGAACCATTGCATGCATACCCCGATTTGTGCTAATAAATTCAATAAAAATTTTTTGTTTGTTTTCAGCTAAAAGAAACATTGCTATTAAGGAGCTACTTCAGTACTCTAGAAAGATTAGCTCACTAATGCTAATCTTACGAGAAAATTTTTTAATATCATTTGCATTTTAATATTTTTAAATGATTATTTTTTATTATTATTAATGGATAGTCAAAATTGATATCTACATCTGCACTTTCTTACGTTTCTGATTTTAATTGCAGATTTATTTATTTTTTTCCCAAGAGGATGATTTCGCTTTTAAAACTGTTTCCAAAATTGAAAGTGTTCTCAAAAAAGATATCTGTAAACAAAATCAAAAAAGTAAAAAACACTCTTTGTACAGATTAATCCAAACTAGCTAAGGCAAAAAGAATATTTAAAAATACTGAAATGCAAACAAGATATTTATATAAATTTCCATAAGATTAGCATTAGTGAGTGGATCTTTTAGGTGACTGAAGTAGCCTCTTAAATAACAATAAGATGTACAATTTATGAGACTTAGTGGTAACTTAAATGGAAGTTTCATATCATTTGTAACTTGTTTGTCAATTCTATTTTTCTACAATTTCTAACATAAATTATATAAAAATTACATTAATAATATTTATTTATAGCAGATTCATTTGTTTTTCAAGGGTAAAAGCCTTTTTTTTTAACCTCAAAAGGTGAAACTTTGCTTTTTTTAGTATCATAAGTTAAATATGTGCAAATAAAATGCAGAAGTTCAGAATATATTTTTTTTATATAACCATTCCTTAATAATCTTAACCATACAAAAACCTTATGAGACAGAAAATATGTTGCAAAACCACAATTTATTGGCCAACAACAGTTGTGAAATCCTATGGGAAAAGGCTGGTATTGATGCACCTTTTCTTGGTAGCCTACTGAAACGATTTTAATACTTTCATCTTTCTAGTACTATTAAAATTGGCTTTATTATGATTGTTTTGTTTTACTGGAAAATCAATTCCATTTTAGTAACGTTATTTAATATCCATCTACACATATTTCATTTCTTTTTCCCTTCTCAAACAATCAATTTATAATTTGCTTACAGACATTTTATTTTATTATTAAAATCACTTCAGTAATTACAGAGAAAAGGATACTTTAATATTAGTTATTTTCCATAAGATTTCACAAGTGTTGTTGTCCCTTTAATACATGTAACATAATTTTTATGATACTGTCTACAGTTCAAAAAATTGTCATAAGAAAACCTTAGACTCCATGAAGCACAATTTAGATCCTCTTCCTTAAACAAATAAATATATAGCAATCCATATGGTGACAAGATTAAGAAAAAAGAGGAAGATTTTATAATTAAATATGATGAGTTTGATTAGTTAAGAAAAACATTTAATTAAGAAGAAAAAAAAAAACGGAAAGAAAGAAAACTGAAATATTAGAATATTTTATTTAACAACTTTATACAAATTGTATAAGAAGAAACAGAGCCAAAAATAATTTCTAAAATTTGTACTACATACAAACAATGAAAGGCACCACTAATTTTTAAAGCAATTTTGCACTATTCAATTGAGAAAAGTCTCCAGATAATATATACTACAAAACTAACAAAATAAAATAAAATAAAAACAATGAATGCACAAATACCTATGAAACAAAAAGTTCAGATAGATAATTGTGTATTTACAAACAGTTTTACAAGTTTTGGCACATATAAAATTATTACTAAACATAACAAAATATTCCCAAAAACATTTTCATTTTATATCCCTAGTGAATTTGAAAGCATTAAATGAACCAGAGAACAAACACTGTTCTTAAATTATAATAAATGATTTTCAATTTTAAAATATAAATTTCAGTGTAATTAAAAAAATTGATATCCAATTAGTTTTTAATAAACTTGTGAAATTTACAAAAATTATCAATAATTCATACAAAGAGATTTGAACCCAAAAATTGAACCTCATTAGTCTTTATGTTTCCCAATTTTTGACACATATTATGCTTTTAAAAAGTACCCTCCAATAAACAGCTAATAAATAAACTAACAATCCAATATATGATTGACACTACTCTAAGATTCTTCAAATTCTTTCAAAATAAGATGTATGTATGTTAGACTCTACTTAATTACAACTTTTGTATAACATATTATTTAATTAACAAAATCACAGATCACCTTTCGATATCTATAGTAACATCTAAATAACTATATTACACCTAACTATCTATATATATATCACATCTGATTATGATTGTATGTTGTATTCTAAGCAGGACGTTGTCTACAGATGCATATTGCTAGTGCATATAATTTCACATGCTATGTTAATTAATCTGTTTTTTTATTGCTAATACTATAATATCCATCCTATATATTGCATACAGCAGTATTGTATAATTCTCATTTATATCAAATGTTGTATCAGACCTAATTCTACATGGTTAGCAAATATATTATAAGTTTCATTTTTACAAAGAAAATCATAAATAAACATTAGAAAAACATATTGCTGTAAAGAGATGCATTAGTAAGCCACGCCCCATTGGAAAGGGGCTCAAGTTGATCCCATTTAAATAGAGTCAATATTTTAAGCCACATGAGTTGTCCCACAGACTTATTTTCTGTTTTACATGTTTGATAATTCACCTTTGAAAACGTACAGGCGAATAAAAAAATGCTATAAATAGCAATAAAATTCATAATTATCTAACTTATTAAATTCATAACTAATAAATTTGCAGATTAGGGTTTGAATGTCAGTTTACTTTGAATTCATTTTACTTAATGTTTTTAAAATTTCAACCACAGTTTCAATCTTTTTTCTTTTATTAATACAAATAAGATTTCAAGAGACTTAATTACTAACTGTAACAGAAATATGATTATCTGTACTGCTCTAAGACTTAATTTTGTATGACAGAGAGAACTTTTCCCTCTCAACCCATTGTTGTCTTAGAATTTGATTTTCAATGTATATAAAATATGTAGTCCAAAATGATTAAAATAGACTGATTTTCATTAATAATTAGTTTGTACATTAATTATTCTAAAAAAATACTTGATTAATTATTCATGATACTAATTGTTCAGTTTATTTGAAAAGGACTACTAGAATCCCTCACATAATCTTTGAATTGCTACATCACTCTAGTAAAACATAATTGTGATTATAATTAGAAAATTTCAGGAGAAAATAATTTTATTCCAAGAGCATTTATAGACCAAAATAGCATTAGAACCAAATTTTATCTAAATAAAAAAAGAGGACAAGTTTTAAATAGAACTATATTCCAACATTGATTTTCCAGGCTATAAACTTGATATTTACCAATTAGAAATTTAAGAAAATAATTAGAAATTTTTTGCTTGACTTCTTATGCAATTGCATAGTGTTTTTGGTTCAATGTGTAACATTAACTACAAATTATTTGACAGTGCACTACATACAAATTTAAATTGTTTTTAGCAATATCATCTTTAATAGAATAATAAAGAAAAAATATGTGTGTGTATGCTTATAATTTTTTTTTTTTTTTTTAAATATAGCTTTTGTTACATTTGTATTTAAAATTCAAGTTTTTTCTTTTTTTTTTTTTTTTTTTTTTTTGTGAGGGGGGGGGGGGGACTCAAGAACCAGATATTCTGAATAATAATAAATCTTTCAAATAAAAACAGATTATAACAAGATTTTAATAATGTGATATTTCATACAGAAAATAAGTCTGTACAAACAAACTGTTGAAAATTTTGAAGCCCTTAAAGAAATTTTACTTGGTGCAAACAAATTATTTTATTAAAAAATAATTATATTACATACATACATATGGCACAAAGGCTTTTAAAGAACAGACTAAATGTTATATTATAATAACAAATACCGGGGAATAAATGATTTCAATGTCTTACAAATGATTGACATTATGCATACAAATGACTTTTTTAATGCTGAGATGTGCGTTTAAAATTTCAACTCAGAAGGTTTCCAGTTGCTGTTTAATTAGTTGCAGTCTAAATAGCTGCAATTCAAAAATCAGAAAAATAGAGATTCATTAATATTCATATTGCCAATTTTATATAATTAACCAGAAAATGTTAATTATTCATTGCTTACCTGCTTTTCATTAATGAAATCAATTTTTTCTTTGTTAAATAAGCCAAAAAATATTAGTGGTATAATCATAAGATTCTCAAATTTAATTTTAGAAAATAACATTAAAAATGATTTTAAAAAGAGACAACTTATTACACACTACAAAATACAGATTTATATTATGTCAAAAACTGATGATACCTACAACAGCAATATCTATAACTTTTAATAAAGCATAAAGTTATTTAAACTATTTCATTTTTATAATAGGATTACCATTTAATCTAAACATATGCACAACTTTGATTTTCACAAAGTAGTACATAAATAATCAAGTGAATGTATCAAATTATGAGTAATTATCACACAAGATAATTATCAAAATTCTTTAATACATATATATAAACTCAAAATCATTATAGACCTGGATGTTGATAAAACTGTATTTTCCTATTTCCCCCTACTTATTAAAATCTTTTTGTAAAAAGTTTGATGGAAGTATTTTATATTTTCAGATAAATTATTGTGAACTTTCTTTAATCTTTTTAGTGATTTTATAGAAAATGTTATCTTGAAAATATCAGCTTATAACGAAAAAAAAAAAAAAAAATCTAAGGGTAGCTGTGTGAATTAGGTTCTCCAGATTCGTTCAAGATAGCAGAGCACTGACAGCTTCAGCCAAGAGATTCTGGTTTGAATTTTGGCTGGACATTTTTTACACAGTTGGAAAATTACAACTCGCAAAATTAATGCATTATTATGTAACTAAAACAAATGAAATTTAGAAAACATATCAGCTATTCTTAATTTTTAATATTCTTTAATCATGCTTATATATTCTCATCTCATGCAAGGAAAAGATAAACTTAAAATATTAAAATATCTCCTATGTTATGATACAATTCTATGTGTAACAAATATAGAAACATGTATAACAAAGCAGATCCTATGTCTTATTAGGGAAGAAAATTATTTTATTCAAATTAGACAATGCTTGAGTACAAACATAGAACAGCATTATGAAAAACAATTCTGTTGAATCTTATTTAAAATAACATTAACAATCGTTAGATGACTTTATGAATGATTTTAGCTTCTAGACACTGATCTCAATATTAACGATGTTATTAAACTTAATTTAATAATATAGTTAAAGCTCGCACAAATAATTTTCATATCAAGCGAAATTATTAACCCTGTAGAACTAATATTAAATTTTCATGAATTATCAACTTCCAGAGTCTATTTACAAAAAATAACTAAGAAATACTATCTTAATGAAGCTTATTAGAGTACATATTATTAAATTACATTCTTATGTTGAAATATGCGGTAGTTAATAAGAGAAGGTGGAAGGAAAAAAAGAAACTATCATTTCAAATAAAGGAAATACAATAAGATAAAATCAACATGGATAGATTTAAACTGTTTTTATGGCACAGTGAAGGAAATTTATCTTTTTAATTTTCAGCCAATTAAAATCAGATTTATCTCATAAGAACAACAGATAGATTAATAATAAACTAATGGAAATAACAATGATAAAGAATAAATATACAAAACTTTAGTTTTCTTAGTTAGAAATAGCAGATTCAAATTCAAAACATTCATAATTTACATAAAATTTATGGAATTTCTTTTTCATTATTATTATTATAAACTTACATATTTTCATAAGTAGTATTACAACTGCATTCAATGCTAATATTTATTGCTCAAATTTAAATCAATTTATTTTAAATTCTTTAAAAAATCAAAGCATTAGTTATTTTTTATTTATCTTGTTGCAATGTAAATTGATTATTACATGCTGGAAAATGCTTTAAACACCTACCTATGGCACATTTTATACGACTTAGAAAATAGAGTAATAAGTAATGGATGGACACAATAGAAAATGCCTTATTTCCATGAGTTTTGCAAATTAAGGCATCAAATGACAAGTTTATTGTACAATGTATACAAATTCATCATGAGATCATTATTTTATTGTACAGAAAATAAATATCTAGGTAAACCATTTTCTAAATGAATTATTCATTAATGTATCAACTAAATGGTCTATGGGTTTTACAATGAAGGGTATACTTCCCAAGCCAATGGCAACAGTTGTCCATTTCCTCGTGGCCGAAGGTAATTTTGTGTGATTTTTCAACAAATAGAGAGATGCAGCACACAGTCGATTAATGGTGAAGCCAGGTATAGCAACGGAAGCCAGAGTTTGCCAAACTAATGTATCAACAGCAGATATCATAAGTTTTTCTTTCCTTTTTGTATCAAATCTATCCAAGTGCTGGAAGGAAAAAAAAGTAAAATAAGCAAGCCTGTAAGATATACACCACATACAAACATTTCACTAAAATACAACTCTTCATCTTTCATGAGTTGGAAAATGAACATATTATGGATCAAGAGCTGAAATAGTGTGTAACATTGTGCAAATCATGCACAAAATAAGAATATACCACATAATGAAAAATCCTGTGCAGGATTCTCGCTTTCTCCCATGTCTTAAATTCTTTCAGGTAATTCTTCTTTTTCGTGAAAAAAAAAAAAAAAAAAAAAAAAAAAATGAATTTTGTAAATAATTTACTTTTTTGTAGAATTCCCAAAAATCAGTTCATGATTCAAATGCGCACACACACACACACACACAAAAAAAAAAAAAAAAAAAAAAAAAAAAAAAAACAGCAATTGGTCTTGGAAAAAAATTGCAAAATTTTATCTGTCACAAAAAAAAATCACAAATTTTATCAAATAACTGCATTTTTAAAAAATCATGAAATTCATCAAACAATAGCCAAAAAAAAAAAAAAAAAAAAAAAAAAAAATCCTAAAATTTAATTGTTTCCGAAATGTGCAAATTTTTTACTCCATAAGGATAAGAAAATTCGGTACTTACGTATTAACGCCACTGCAGCAGAAGTTGCGCTAATAAAGAGCAATCTTGTTATTCGCACGTGTACGCTGTTACCTTTTGGATTCCTTATTACCTTGTTTGCTGATTTTTCACACCATTTTTTAATGCTACAAAAATGAGATTCGGAATTTGCCAGAAACAGAACAAAATGCAGTTTTTGTTTTTCCAGGGTTGGTGATATGGGAGTTCATTCAAAAAATTTTGAGAGAATGTGGGGTAGTGCTAAATGGAGGAACAAGAGATAAAGGAGGACAGCGAGGCATCATTTGTAATTTTATTTATCAGAATTCATTTGGCGACAGCATCAGGTGAAAGAAAATAGAAACTGTTTTTAATTCAATGTTAAACTCTATATCGGCTCATTTTCCACCGGAATTCGATTGACTGTTTTGTTTTAAAATAAAGGTTTTGAATTTTTAAAGTATTGTGGTTTTAAATAAAATGTTTTACTTTATGATTTGTTGAAAAAATTTTAGATGTAGATTGGCGGTACATAAAAACTACCAAATCTGTAGCTGCAGTGGCGTTAATACGTAAGTACCGAAAATTCTCATAAATAATTTTGTGCGAGCAAAATATTTCTTTGATTTTTTTTCATTAACTGCTTCCTTGATTTGTCTCTACATCATAGAAGCAACATGTTTTTGCCAATCATGATTTATTATGCTCACCAGTAAATTTTATTGTATATTTTTGCATTATTTAATCCAAGCATTTTTCTGATTCATTCCGCTAGGCAAAAATTTCTGTTTTGAAAAAACCATTGATAAAAGATTAAAAATTCTGTAAAAGACGCTCATCCCAAATGGGTTAAGGCAGAAATAAACAGATTTATATTTACATATATAGTTTTTTTTTTTTTTTTTTTTTTTTTTTTTTTCCTCCATGATGTCATTTAAAATTAACATGAAAATAGTATTTTTGAAATAAAAAAATAGGCATTATTTGTAAGTTTTTTTTTTTTTTTTTTCAAAAATATTGATCAATTAAATGGTTAGTGAACTAAATTCTGTGCAATTCAGAAATCTGCAAAGTCTTTGATGTAATTCCATGCTGTTCATATTTTTGAGAGTGAACTGCATAATCTATAAAGGTCGATGATTTGATAATACAAATGTTTTGATAGCATTGTATTAATAGCAGTTAAAATAAATAAATAAATAAATGAGAATTTGAACTAGAAGTCCTTTCTAAAATTCAATCCATATTTCAAATTCTGCAAAAGAAAAAAAATATAACTAATATTTCTCCCTTTTATTTTTGTCATATAAGTATTAATTTCTACAGAAAACACATTTTGTAAATTTGCATAAGTAACACATAGATAAATGATTTTCTATTGTTTACATAACTCAATTTTCATACTTACTTTCCAATATATATACATATATATATAATAAGAGAATTGAAGTCACAAATATAAAAATATACTGATATAGGATAATAAATAAATAGATAAATAAATAATCTTAATTTCCCATGAGTTACTTTCCAAGATCAAATAATAAAAATCTGTCCATATAAAAAATTAATGGCATTTTTTAAACCAGTATCTTGCCTTGCCTTATCTACTAAAAAATTTAATCTCAAAAATAAAGTTATGCACCATACACACACAAAAAAAAAAAAAAAAAAAAAAAAAAAAGTATTATTTAATTTTCCCTTTAACTTAATTGCATAAAATTGTAAATTGTCTTAAAACATAAATTTTTGTCCCAAAATTAGGTGAGTTGCAAGTACATATGCAGGTACATATGCAAGTGAAAAACTTTATAAATTTAATGTTGCATTATAATAGATTAAAAAATTACTTAAAGAAAAAATTAACCAACTTTTTTGAAATGGGCACATATGAACTAACAAAATCCTTAATAAATGGTATAACTGATTCTGTAACACAATATTAGATATCTAGATATTATTAGATATATGAGTTACATAATATTAGATAACTTTTCTTGCAGAAGACGCTCATTGCAACAATAAAAAGTGCCAGGAACATGTAACTAATGGAGGGGATGAGAAAGAGTAGGGATAGAAAATGAAAGAGAACATTAATAGCAGCTTTCCAACGAAATGTTACACAAGATAGGGGTAGGTAAAATGAGGGGGTAGCCCAAAATGATCAATGTATGTTTAAGAAAGGTTTCAAAATGTTACTTCATAAGAAAATAGAAGAATAGGACTTTTTTTTTAATTGAATGCATTTTTTGAACAGCCCTGTAAATTCAGATTGACTAGAAAAAAAAGGGAAGAGAAGATTAGATGGTATGAACATAAAAAACTAATAACCCATACAACTAGGCATCTAAACAAAAATATAACAATTTAACCTAGTGTTGAATTCAGGGAGTGTCTTGTGAAAGAGATCCCTCCTCCCCTCCATCCAGAACATTCAAATTTCCTCTCCCCCCTTACTTAGAAGTTTTGAAATTTTATGCTTTTCAATGGATAATTGTGCTATTCCTTCTCCCCTTACAGAACTCTTAAGTATCCCCCCCCCCCACACACACACACACACTAGAATTGCAAAAATCCTTCCCACAGAAAAACATCTCATTTCAATACTGATCTAACATAGAACGATTTAAAGAAAAAAAAGGTTCATATACTAAATTTTACAACAATTCTGCCACTAAAACAGTGAAAATGGAAGAATTGATTCAACCCAAATCATGAATTGACCGCAATGTGAATTGAAATACATTAAAAAATAACAATTCTAACTGCATTTAAGAATCACCTACAATTAAAATTGCAACAAACACATCTAAAGATCGACATTGAATCTGTACTAAATTGATTCACCATCATTGCTGCCAATCAACATTTTTACTTTCTTCTAGCTTTACAAGAAGAAAAAAGTACTGGATTTGCAAAAATTTTTGATGAATTTGTACGTCTTAGGGCTCAGAGAACTCAAAAAACATGTTTTTTATAAGATGTCTGTATGTGGCATAAATTTTGCATGCACTTTAATCTCAAGAATTAATGAATGGAATTTAATAAAACTTTAGATTCAGTTAGTCACTGATTTAAACTGGCGCTGATTACTTTTTGGTGTAAATTGTCCGATAGGTGGAGCTGCTATGCTGCCTTTTCCACATTACTGCAATTGTCTTAAGAACTAATGGACGGATTTACATAAAATTCTAGATTCCATTAATCTTTGATATAATATGGTACTTACTCTATTTTGGTATAAATTGCCCAACAGGTGGTGCTGCTATGTGGCATTATTCATGAGTATTGCAATAGAGCTTCCTCAAGAACTAATGCATAAATTTCGAACTCTAGATTCAGTAAATCCTTGATTAGTGTTGTTTAATTTTTGGAGTAAATCGCTCAATGGGTGACACTTCTAACAAGATTTATTTTTTTTTTTACCATTTCTGCAATGGTTCTATCTCAAAAACTAACACATGGTCAATTCCCCCCCCCCCCCCCCTTCAAATTTCAAATTTAGTTTGGACTTGGCATAAGTTGTTGTTGATCAGATTTTGGTGTAAATCACGTAACTGGTGGCACTGCTAAACATCATTTTTCAGGAATATTACCATGTGTGAGATAGAAGAAAGTTTTGGGATTGCCACATTCAATTAGTTTATTACTTTCCATTGTATTTACAAAAAGAAAGCATTGGATTCATGAAATTTTTTTCATTGCCAATTTTTGAAGAATTTATCATTTTAAAAAGCCCTGTGTCAAATATAATCTGATTATTTTTATAAATTGTCTATTTATCAGTATGTCTATGACAAAACTTGGTGACGGTTTATCTCAAGAACTTGCTGGTAAGGTGCCCAAGACAGGGTTTGAACCGAAGAACCCATGGTCAGTAAGCGAGATCTTAAGTGCCCAGGGCCGTAACTATAAACTTGGGGGCTCCAGTGCAAAACCTCCGGGAGGCCCCCCAGAGAGGGCAAATTGAAACTTTGCCCCGGGCATAGTTTCTTTTCTCGCACACCGTTGTACATAGTATGATAAGCCCAAAAATGACTAAAAAATGTACAATTGGACAACTCTACTCGGC
>OZ025294.1:350809586-351114586 GCA_964019185.1 Maratus speculifer
TAGTTAGATGTGAAAAAGGTTTTGTTTACTTTATATAATTTCAGTAATTAAAGAGATATGGTTCATAACAGTAGCATGAAGTTTCAATCAATATTGCAGGTAATCGCAAATAAAGAAATATCTCACAAAGGGTGATTTCATAGTAACTTATATTACATTATGAACTATTTTCATTAATTTTAGTAATATAACACACACAAAAAATTATCCAAAATATAAATTTGACATTGTTTGCTAATTAAACTTATTGAAAGGCCAATTTAGATGAAAATTACCTAATATTAATGTTATTTCTTAAATTTTGGTTGTTTTATTTACTAAGGTAACTGCCATTACTGAAAAAGGAATGCAAGTTATCCTATAAAATGTAATTTTCATTATCAGTTTTTAGGTTATTTTAATTCAAATTGATCCTTAGATAGGTTTCATAGACAAACATGTTAATTTTACATTTAAATTTTTTTATGGTGTAATATTACGAAAATTACTGCAGTAATACTAAAAACTGCTAAAATTACTGCAATATTAAATGTAACGTAAGTTACCATGGAATGACCCCAAACTTATAAAGTATAAGGTGATGAAAATAAAGATATCAGTAAATTACAAATAAAATAACAAATAATTCAAAAATAAAGCCAATCTTTATTGAAATGAACATTTAATGGTGTTATTTATGGAGTGCAATTGAATTATTTCTTGTGTGCTCACTAGCTTGGAGTGAATATGCATGAGGTTAAAAAGAACAGTGCTGCAGTCTCAGCTTTTTCACTTTTATGTTGAGTGCCAATGCTAAATGGAGGCAGAAATCAGATACGACATCGACTGACTGGGAATGGAGATTTATGACAATGAGGTTTTGCAGTGATGAAATGAAAAATTCTCCAAGTAGAAAAGCGTTTTTGTAGAACTTTGAAGCTTACTAGAAATGATGAATAGATGTTCTTACTACAAAGAAGGATATTTGCCAGCAAAAAAAATATCAGGAAATTCATAATTAAATTGCTTGATAATCTTTCATGATAATTCTTTATAGATAAAAAAATGGATTTATTTAATTCTGAAAAATACAGTATTTTAAAATGCTTATTTATGTGTTTTAAAAAGAAACTTTATGATTAACAGAAGTAGGTTTTTAAATAATTAAGTAATTTTAATTTCAATATGTTACTTAATAATAATAAATTAAGTATTTAATTAAAAAGTGTCATTTTTCTGTTTATCATGCAGCAGCAAAAGTCTTGTTTTCTTTTTTGATGCTGTACATGTAATCTGTTACATGATCTTGAATCTAAATGATTATTTTTTTAAGGGATAAAATAAATTTAGTGTCTGTTTTTAGAAAATTTAAACTATTTAGAACTTTATCTTTAATTTCAACCATTTTACTAAGTTTAAGAATTTTTTTTTTCTCCACACGTGTTACACTGGCTAATCAGCAATACAGCAAATTAAGATCCTTCTAAGCTGCATTAAGTTATTCAGAATTAATATCAGATAAAAAGTAATTCCTTATAAAATACTTATTTTATGTTAAATCTGGTTACTTATACTTCTTCAGTATAAGCATATTTCTAAATAATTACACAATTATAGGTTAAAATATCCACTAATTTAGAATATAAAAATTGACAAATAAATTCAATTTCTGAAGCGGATAAATTTTGAAAAATTATTTTAAATGCAATAAAATAGCAATACCATTATTATAAAATGCATTTGATAGTTTAGTGAGTGTTTTTTCTAACTGGCATTTCTAGACTTTTTCATATAACTTTTCCTTTCTTTTGCATGGCGTAACCATGTCTTTAAGACATCTTCAATCTGTGCCCTTGATATATTGTTTTCTTTTTCAACAGCATCTGAAACATACAATTTGCAAAAAATGATTAACATTAAGAGTACAAATCATTAGAGATATAGGATTTACACAGGAAGTATTGCATAAAAAATAGAAACTTTGGACAGAACTTTTTGCAAAAAATATTAAAGTATGTATTTTTTTTTTTTTTGTCTGATTTTTTTCTAATTGTCCACTGATGCATCTATAGAAATGTCAAAATCCTGAACAGATCAGGTATAACCTGATCCAAATAAGAGGCTGTATATTTATAATGTTATCACTTTAATGAGAAGAAAAAGGGGGAGGGGATGGCTTTTGATATTGTTATCATTTTTGATCCAACCTATTTTTTTCAGCCTGTTATTTATTTTTTATGAAAATATGTTATTATTAAAATCATTAAATGATTATAAAAAAATTTCATTCTAAAATATTTAACGCCCCAATTTTAGCCATTACTAAAGTCTGTAATATTTATAGTTTTTTAAGGTCATTTTTACTTTATTTTTTTTAAATCTATTATTTATTTTAAAAAAAACATTAAATGATTATAAAATCATTTCATCCTAAAACACTTAATATCTCAGCTTTGGCCATTATTATTCTTTTGCCATATGAACATAAAATTTGTTGTTAGAGAAACCAGCTTTGAAAAGAAAGTTTTTCACCTCTTTTCTTTATAAGAAATTCTGCTTATCACTACTCAGGGACCAAGTGCAAGAAGGCAATGTTACTGTTGCATTAGGGAACATAAATCTATTATTAAATACTTTTAAATATTATTTCTTTAAAGTGTTACTTGAGTTAAAGTTGATATAAAGTTATTCCATATATTACAGTGATATTTTATTAACTTTTTCTCTTCATTTAAATGAATAAAGTAAGTAAATAATAAATGTATAACCATACCTGTATACTATTGCAAACATATAAAAAGAAGAAAAGAAACGGGAAAAATAAAAGGTCGTTTTAAACCCTGATAGCGATATTAGAAGAGGGCCAAGAGCATTGAAAATTGACAAAAAGTTGATAATATAATACATGCACAGCTCTTAAATAAAGTTGATTTAAAGCTGATAAAATACTGGACTAATTGGAACAAAAAAGGCATAATTTTCATATATGCACAAGTCAATCTGAACTTGCAAAAATGATTTTTCTCAATTTGCAATCCAAAATATTTATCCTTGAACCCAACCTAAAGTAAGAATTAAATGAATACAATATCTATCCACTTGTATTTAAATATGGATATTTCATAAGAAATGATATTTTTGGACTTAAAAAATTGAGTACACCTGAACTCAATATATAAGAGTTGAAAATAACACAGAAAGGAAATAAAAGAAATTTCATAAACACAATCCGAACTTGACTCATTGCAAAAAAATTAAGAGTCAGCCCGAATGAATGCCAAACTTGTAGGGGTTTGTAGGGGTAATTGAAAGAGATGAAGCTCCTTATGTTTGGAGACAGGACTTGCAATACTTTTGCAGCAGCTATGCTGAGATGCAAGATTTTTCTTCCATGTTATACCACCTCTTATTGGGTTTATTTTAAAAGGAGCATCTTTTATTTAAGTCATAAAAATTATACACAATAATAACATTGAAGTATCATTCGATAAACATAAGTGAAAATTAATAAATACAGTA
This sequence comes from Maratus speculifer, assembly GCA_964019185.1. NCBI lineage: Eukaryota > Metazoa > Arthropoda > Arachnida > Araneae > Salticidae > Maratus > Maratus speculifer. Next base: position 350,813,085 of record OZ025294.1, read on the forward strand.
TATCCTTATGTTGCTGACATGAGGCAGAATATAAGTTTTATTTTAATAAACAATAGAGTAGCACCAGGTAAAGTTTATGAGAAAAATGTGTTGCATCAGCTAAATATTTATTTAGGCAACATAACTTAATCAAAACAAATGCATGCGCACACACACACAAAGAAAAAATGTTGTATATACTTTTTTTGTAAGTCAGAAACAATGAAACAGACTATATATGATATGCTAGTGTTTCACCTCCCTCCCCTCTCAGAACTCTTGAAGAATTTAAAGTATTTCAGCAGATACAGAAAGTACACACAATAGATTTTCATACCATCACTAAGTTTTTATTTTTTATTATACTCTACCAATAAAAATTTATGAGTCATATTTTGAATTTATGAATCAACAAGTAAAATGGAAATGGTTCAATTATGAAAAGAAAATTCTATATTAGCAATGCACAATGAAAAGTCAGTGACAGTTCAGTGTGAATCAGATTTAGCTATATATGAAGAAAAAATAAAGAATTTGATGATGAAAAGTAAGTAAAATAAGATGAGTGTATTTAAAAAGAATAAGCAATAGGAAACTTGTGGGTTAAAAAATTCATGCTGGATTCCAGGAAAAAGAAGATTTATCTTTCATGAGAAAAAAGGAAGAATGGTAAAAGAAACAACTAAAAATTTAAAAAACATTTCAGCAATGACTGACCTATAATAATAGTGCATAACTTTAAGCCAGAAAATTTCCTCTTTACTTTACTTCCCAACCAAGTATAATTTTCAGCTAAGCTATCTGTAAAAAAATACCTCATGATTCGACGTGCATGGTCTTGAAACATACTTCCACCAAATCCACTCAATTTTTTCATCTAAATGGGAAAAATGATACATAAATTATGCAGTTCAATTTTAAATGTTATTTAATATTAGGTCTAATTACAAGAGATATATGTTAAAAATGTCAAATTTCAAGATAAAATTTGAGAAATTGTGATGTGAAAAATTAACAATATGAATAGTCTGACCAATTTGAAATAATTTACATGCAGTTTATTAATTTTGGTTATAACAGTAATTGTTCGAGTAAAACTGAGAACAAAATATATTGTTCATACGCATGCACAGATTATGGTATATTTTTTAACATTATAATATTTTTATCTTTCTGAACAACATGAATATTTTTTAAACATTCATGAGCACATTTTTATAAACAAAAAATCAAAACTTAAATGCATTTTTATTTAAGAGATTTGGGAGTCCATATTATTTTTTATTAAAAATAGTATATCCGGAGTATTTGATTACTCCTTGAACATGACCTTTCCTAGACTGGGAGGCGGCAGAACAGACAATCACCTCATCAAATTCAGATTCTGGAATTAGTTAAAACTCAATTTGCATACTGAAACAAAATTGGTCTGTCAAATCATATCTTGGTGGAAACATCTGAAAGCCCGACTTTAGCAGTTAACTTATAGGTTTACCTGCTCCCAATCCTCCATGTTTTTTAAACCTTTAAATGCAGGAAAATACAATGGTAAACCTACAATTCAATAGCTAAAATCAGGTTTTGAAACTTTTTCCACCAAGATATGACTTGGTAGACTGACTGAGTTTTAATGAGATCTGGAATTTCAGCTAAGAACTCGATGAGGTGATTGTCTGTGCTGCTGCTTAACTTTACACAACTTTATATCATTTGCCGGTATCTAAAATAATGATGATTGTTTTTCTCCAATTTTGATCATTCAAAAGAACAGTTTAACTTTTCAACAATTTTGTTTATTTTTTAAAATATTGTTTGAATGGATATTGTTTGAATCTCACTGCATTTCAATGTTCAACTAAAAGTACATTAAGAAAAAATTACAAATATAATTAAATTTGAAAAAAAAAAAAAAAATCATTACAAATTGATTTTTTTTTAATCTTTATTTTTTTAAATACTGATATTTTTGCTCAATCATTTTTTTAAAAGATTTTCAAATTAAACAAGATTGCACATGGATTTTTTGATACATCTAATGTTACATTTAATTTAATTTTTTTTACTGTTATATATTGTGCAAAGCAATGAAATGTAACACATCCTAATACTTTTATTAAAATAATAATAATAAATTCTTAAGACTAATTCTATGCACAAATTGATCACATATATAGTAAAAAACATGTACAAAAAATTTTAAATCTCAAATACAAAAAGAGACTTAGCATTTTCAAAACAAGAAAGTAAAGAAAATATGACCATGATAAAAAGCCATTTAAAATTTTAGTTTGCACAAGATGATTAGAAGCAAAAAAGAAAAAAAAAAATTCTGAAATTTACAGCAAATTTTCTGAAAAATTACAGCAGTATAGGAGAATATAGAAGGAAGGGGAATCCACAACTGGCACTATGTTTTTTTTGTTTTTTTTTTTCCAGTCTCCTTTGACAAAATTCATATTTTGTCACGATTTTTTTGATGAAATTTGCATTTTTCAGCAATGTTTTGATGAATTTTATGTTTTTATGTGTTCTTTTGCCATTTTTTGATAAAATTTGGTGTTTTTTTTGTGATCTTGTGACAAAATTTGCATTTATTTTGCTATCTTTTGATGAAATTTGCAGTTATTTTGCAGTCTTTTGATGAAATTTGTGTTTTTTTCCCTGATCTTTTGAAGAAATTTGCAAGGGTTTTTTTTGCATCTCTTTGACAAAATTTGAGGTTATTTTATGATCATTTAATTAAATTTGCATTTTTTCTATAATCCTCAGACAAAATTTACATTGATGACAGATTTATTCAAATTTTCAGAACTGAAAGTCTTCAATTTTCTGAAAATTCACAACAGAATCGACATTGTAATTGCACTGGAATATCAACAAAATGTACAATATCATGTGATATAATTGTCGGATATGTAAAATTGAAGTGTCAAAATATTCACAATTAAACAGGTTTTCATTTAATATCTGAAAACAAAAATCAAATTTTTGATCAATTTTCAGGTAAACTGCACACTTAAGTTTTTATTTTAAAAGTTTTTCATGAGCTGGAAAAAGAAAAGAGTATGAACTTTGTTTCTTATAGTTAAAATTGATATGATTGTTAGGGAACATATAGGTAATGGATTGGGTGATCCCTTTTCTCAGGATGAGTATACAAAGTGAACTGTACACAGAATACCATCGCTTTCTGTGTCTCAATCAGTGACTGTTTTCTATCCTTCATTGCTATCAGACAATGATTAATAGAAACAGAAATATCCAAATCTGTTTTCTGTGAATTCTTTTTCAGTCTGGCATCAAAGGTAGTCCCAACTAAAAGGTGCAACAGGACTATTTATAATCCCTTCCTATTGAGTTACCAAGGTGTTGTGACAACAATACAGAAGAAAATCTTTATAACGCAATCCTAAAAGTGTAAAATTGTGAGTTACATAGAATTTTGTGTATTATGGATCACCTTCCTTATATCATTAAATTTACTTTGTAAACATGGCCAAATATGTCTGAAGCAAATCACGATACTGTAGAGCTGCATTTATACTGCATTCCTTAAAACCAAAAGTTTGCATATTATAATTTTTTGCATAACGTAGATCATTCTACACATCATTAAATTTACTTTAGAAACATGGTCCAAATATGTCCAGACCAAACGATTCATTACATTATTCATTTTAAGATTTATTTATAGTAATAATAGAAATTTTTCTAATAAAAAGCTTTTAAATTAGGAGATAAAGTTAAACTTATATCAAATTTAGTTTTTTAGGCAGTTACCTTTATTATGGTTAAAAAAAAAAAAGGTGTTTTTTTAAGTACCAACAACAATGTAAAACAATTTCATTGTTTACTTATGAGAAGTTGTGTGTTATATAGAAAATTGTGCATTATAGAATTGCACTATAAAGATATTTTGCTGTATTATTAAAAATTCTAAAAGTTTGCTTTTTTGTCTTCTGGAAAATTACATTCAAAGAGAAAAAAAAGGAACATAATGATTTTAACAATAAACATGCTGTAGTAGACTTTAATACATACATAATTTTCATGACTATTAAAACACATTTTATGAAAAATAGTGCACAGACAGATAGAAACATACAGATTATAGCATTTTTAAAATATACTGAAAAGCGTAAAAAACAGATTTTGCATACCAATTGCTTCTGCAATTCAATATCTTGTAATTTTGTTTCAAATTCTTCTACTTCTTCTATAGAATTAAATGGCACATTTTGAAATTCTTTTGATTCAGGAGAAGCTGTAAAGGAAAAAAAATAATATCGTTGTGGAATATGGTTAGTGTGATACATCAACAACTTATAAAAGGGTTGCTGTCTATTTATATCATTTCTTATTAAAAAGAAAAATATATATATGTATAAACTTTTTAGCAAAATAAATAGCATATTCATATTAGTCACATGCCACTGGTTAATTGCCAAAGAAATCCTTAATAATTTCACAATTTATTTTTGATTCTGACTATATTTTAGTGTTCAAGGGTATATATATGTGACATTTTTAAGTTAAGAGCTAGCAGCATCATCACGGGATTCCCCTTTTTTAAGTACATAGTCATGACAAGCGAAGGAGAAAAAATAAATGTTGATGCTTCATTGAACTACACATTGGCTGCTCCAAAAAAGTTTATTAAAAGGCAGGCTCATAGAGCAGAAATGTTCTCTTTGAATAAGAATATTCCATCATAAAAACATTGTTCCGCAATTCGTCTTAACAGAATCACCGGAGAAAAAGGAAAGAATATCTCTCATCACTTCTCAGCTTCCTTCTTAAATCTAAAACCATAAACTTCCAGAAAATTCTATATTCTCTAACCATCATTTTCCCATGTAAACAGAATTCATGCCTAGCATCGAGATTAAACATTTCATTCAGACGATAATTTTTATTAAAAAAAATAATTTTTAACTAATTTATAATCAAACTCAAATCAAATATCCTGCAAACGATATTTTAAAGCAAGAAAAGAAATGAATTTATTGATACGCAGCAAATATCAAACATTGATGGGGGAAAAAATAAATAAATAAAAAGAATGATATTTTTTTAAAGGTATGGTTTTGGAATAAATTTAATAAGACTTTCTTAAAAAGGGTTTATAAAAACAGGGAAAAAATGAGTTTTATTTGGAATATTAAGAAATAAAGTTTAATTAAGAATATTTTTATTTAGAGCCATTTTTAAAAATTTACGCATACTGGAATAAATGTTTTTTAAGGCGAATTAAGAATTTATATTGTTTCTATAAAGATTAATAGATTAGATCGTAACAGGATTTTAATTTAATAAGTTGAACTAATTATTATTGGAAATTAGTATAGTATAAGGTTAATTTTGGAAAAAAAAATTGTAATATATATATATAAGTTTTAATTTTGTTTGATTAAAGATTGACCATTTATTCTAACTGTTAAAATTTCATTGATATTAAAATTGGCGTGTACATGCTAGAGATTAGATGGGCTTGGGTGTATTCTTTCTGACAATTTGTTTTCTTCTCATTTAAAAAACTTTTTTCCTTGTTAAAAATTATTTATTCCAACTTGTAGTAATAGACTGCTTTTTTTTTTTTTTTTTTTTTTTTTTTTTAACTTGTATTTGCAGATTTGTGATGGTGAGTGATGACCTGTTTACATGGTGCCATTAGGATATTTTTTAATTGGAATATTTATTTATTATGTTTTTTAGAGTTCAACATCAAATGAATATTTTAATTTAAGTCAATCAACATTAGCTTGACAAATTTTTAGTCATCTGTTGTTTGCAAGTGCTAATTGTTCTTTATATGAAAATAACATTGGTGATTCTATCTATTTTCAGGTGCATTTGTAATTACATAAATATGTAGCACCTATAGTCATTCAGTCCGCCCATCTGCATATAATATAGCAAAAACTATTCAACCAAATGCTTTGAAATTTTAAATATATAATTGTTACAGAATTTTGTCAAGCTATTTCAAATTTTATGAAAATCAGATATATAGTTCAAGTACAGCAACAGTCAAAAATATTTGGTTACGTTATGGACAAAAGTTTCAAATACATTTTAATGTTGCTACAGTCTTTCAAACAGAATGAAAATCATATGCATCTATGAAGTGCACTAAAGGCACTATAAAGTGCACTATACATCCTGTACAATTTGTGGTGCATAATGTTTATTACCGTATTTTCGGGTGTAAGCGCCGCGGCGCATATGAGTTTAAAAGTTAAAATTATGTCTACTGCGGCGCTTCTGCCGGGGCGGCGGATACGATATATTTTTTTTCCTTGCAGCGATATTCATTACAGAGGTGATTCTGATCGGAATTTTTCTGAAAATTGTGAAAAGTCAATCATCAGGAAGAAAATGCGAAGCATAAAAAATATCGCGAATTTCGACAAATGATAGTCTAATTTCTGTCAATCATTCGCAGAAAAAGCAAGAATTATATCAAAGGATCGGGAGAAAAAAACACAATTTTTATCAAAGGTTCGTGGGAAAAGCGCGAATATGTAAAAAGAAAAAATGTGTATTTCATGAAAGGATCACTTGAAAAACTACAATTTTTCTATCGTAAAATCCCGTGAATCCGCCCTTCCCAATCGAACGCTAGTCCCCCTATAAAAAAATCGCTGAAAAAAACTCTAATTTCGCCAAAGAATCACAAAAAATATTTGCAAATTTATGGAAAGGATCGCAAAAAAAACATGAATTTCCCCGAAGTATCGCTAAAAAACCCACATTTCGACGAAAGATTGCAGTAAAAACGCGAAATGTGTCAAAAAATCTCTAAAAAACACAAATTATGTCAAAAGATCGAGGAAAAATCGTGAATTTCTCAAAGGAACGCAAAAAAGAACGCCCAAAAGAATTGTCCAAAAAAAATTGTTAGAAAAAACGCAAATATGTCGTATCTATAAATAAACGGTAAAAAAACGAAAAGAAACGTAAATTCAGGCTTAAAAACGCAGAAAAAAGGAGAAATTTGAAAAAAAAAGCATGAAATCTATTAAAAAATCTCGAAAAACGAACATTTCATCAAAAATTCATGAATCATTCACTTCATCATGATTCACACCATTCTCAAAGACGAATGAGAATGAGATGAATCATGATGAAATGAATGGATCATGAATCTTTGATGAAATGTGTTTTTTCGAGATTTTTTTTAATAGATTTCATTCTTTTTATGCTTTTTTTTTACAAATTTCTCCTTTTTTCTGCGCTTTTTCGACAAAATTTACGTTTTTTTAAAAAACATAAATTTTTTTAAGCATTGCTTCAAGTATCAAAATTTATGATTCATTATTTATTCAAATATTCATGATTCCTTCAATTCATCATGATTCATCCCTTGCTCATCTCTATAAAAAACGCAAATTTTTTCAAGTATCACGAAAAAAACTGCAAATTTGTCAAATATCGCGATAAAATACTGCAAATTTCGTCAAATATCGCGATAAAACCCTGCAAACCTTGTTACAAACTATAAAAAAGAATTAAAAAATCGCGAATAAAGGTCTGCACGAATTCAAATTTAATTTTATCATAAAAAATATACAAAATATTCTAAATTTATAATTGGATTTATATTACAAATGTTGAAAAAATCGCGAAAAAACACTGAATATAACTCAATTTTTAACATTTTGATGTATTTTCGTAAGTGCGGCGCATACGACGGTGCGGCGCTTCTGATGAATATTTGTTTTATTTTAATGCATTTTCGGAGGTGCGGCGCTTACGGTGTGTGCGGCGCATACGCCCGAAAATACGGTATTCATTTACAGGGCTACACAAAAGAATTCCATTACATAATGACATAGTGGGAAACATTATTTTTGGCATATTTTAATCCTGTAAATTATTTCACTTATAATGAAATTGATATGCATTGCTGAGGTTTACTACAAGTTACTTCCTGTATAATAGAAAGTGCATAGTATTTACAGGGGCTAGAGGTCTGCACGGGCCGAAATTTCCAGGCCCGGGCCCGGCCGAAACGAAAGAAATATTGGCCCGACCCGGCCCGAACGAAAGAAATATTGGCCTGACCCAGCCCGGCCCGAAAGTTAAAATTTCGGCCCGAGCCCGACCCGGCCCGGCCCGAAAGTTAAAATTTCGGCCCGAGCTCGGCCCGGTCCAGAAAAAAGCTTAAAATTTGGTCCGAACCCGGCCCGGCTCGAGTGAATTTCTACAGTACATTGATCTTTAAAAGTATGGAAGAGTTCTGACCAAAAAAAATTATATTAGTCTTTTTTTTTTCCATGTTTATAATCTCCATTTATGCAGAAGTGTCGTAGGCTGCGATATTTATGCTTTTAAATGAATCTTTGTTTGTTGTATGTAAATGTTTCAGTTATCACTAGTATTATTAATCCATATTTTCTTTAATGGAGACAAAAAATCGAAAAAGCGGTATATGATAAAAAAAAAATGCATTCTCTTCTTAACAGATGTAAATGTTTAATATATTTTTTTCTCCCGTATTGTTGTATTCATTTTTCATGGATGAACATTTTAAAAGACACTTTCAGTTTTCAGTTTAAAAAAAAATTTCGTCATAATCATGTTTTTTTTTTCTTTTTGTGTGTGTGTGTGTGTGTGTGTGTGTTTAATTCTATTTTAAAACGCCTAGTAATCTACGATTCTTTAAAAGGAATAAATTCTAATGTTTAATTCTAGAATAATGACGGCTTAAAAGTATATGCTTTTTTTACAGAAATTTTTGGACAAAGCCAAATATTATGATTTATAAAAAGTCGAGAAAAGGATTTTCATATAGGAAGATTCAATAGGAACTGATTATTTTGGTCCATGAAAACTAGGAAGAATGGAATAAGTCTCGGCCTCGTACGGAAAAAAAAAGTTAGGCCCGGCCCGATACTCCAGCAAAAAAATTAAGGCTCGAGCCCAGCCCGGCCAGAAAAGATTAGTGACTAGGCCCGGCCCGAAAGGATTAGTGACTAGGCCTGGCCCGAGTCTTCAGAAGTAAGGCCCGAGCCCGGCCCGCGGGCTTCGGCCCGTGCAGACCTCTAACAGGGGCACACAAAAGATTTCTGATACTATATTGTAGATGATTACTAGAAGTGTATTTTTAATTATGATACGAGTTTTTAAATTTAATTAAATTTTTGCATATTATATTGTGTGTATAAAAGCTGTAGATCATATATAAGGTAACACAAATAATTTGTAAAGGTTACAGAGGATAGACGAAAATTAGCTTAAGTCCTTGGGGACAAGTGACATAATACATGCCACAAAAAGACTTAAGAATCCCCGTTTATCTTCACAGGTAAACTTTTACTGTAAAATTTGCCTAATTTTTTTTGAGCATTTTCATAATTTTATAACACAAAGTTCTGTTTTTAAAAACTGGTGACAAAGCATTAAAAGTTTCATAAAAGGCTCCTGTCGTTAAGGGATTAAATGAGGGTTTTAAATAATTTATGCATTTTTATACTAAATTACATTTAGTAAATCAAGATATGTTTGTAGAATATAGAAAAAATTATATACAGGGCCACACAAAGAATTGTAACATGGCCATCTATGGAAGATAATATCTGGAAATGTCATTTCATTAGATTTAAGCGTGTTTTAGTTTCAATTAAATTTTAGATAAAGTGTGGGATATATATGAAGATAGTAGGTAAAGTACAGGTCTTTAATGCTTTATAATATATTTGAAATTGTTAAAAAATTTCATTTATCTCTTCGGACTCTAACTGGATTATTCTGTAATTGATATATGTTATTGAGATTTACTATGCCATGTTCAGTATAGAAAATAAAGTGTGTAACATTCGCAGTTTATTTACAGAGCCACTCAAAAGTATTCCATTACATTATGGTCTATGGAGAAAGGTTGTATTTATGTAACTATGTTGTCCTTGTAATCGTCATCTGGTCTGTCTGCATCAAACACTGCAAATCTACTCAACTGAATAATTTGAAATTTAATTTGTATAATTGTTGGAGAATTTTGTCGACTCATTTAAATTTTTTATGAAAATTAAATCAGAACTTAAAATGATAATAATAAAAGCTTTCATCATTCCATTAAATCCTAGCATATATAATTCAAAAATATTCCATGATAAGTAATGATCTGAGATTTGCCATGTTGATTACATCCTATTTAACATGGAGTCTATTATTTTCGTATTCTTGAATTCAAGATATGTGATTATATAAAATTTTGTATTCATGTTTTTTTTCCCCATAAGAGTTTACCAGCTATTACATCAAAATCCGAGTATTTATAAAACTAGTTATACCATGAATGCACCTCATTTGCCAAGTTTCATGTGCAATTTCCAACTTCTTCTTGAAACCCTGATCATTCTGTGACATTCCTCTCCATATTAAAGAAACAACTTTTGTTCCTAAATAGATAAAATTGGCAAATATTGTTAGTCCCAATATCAAGTAATTGAGCAGTATTTCCTCTTTTCCCACAAAATAATTATATTTTTTAGGTAATAGTGTTAAATTAAGTCTATTTCCACCGACACAAGAATTACAAAAAATGTACACCTTTTATAGGAAATAGAAAAAGGTTGTTTGATTCTTTGTCATATAAATAGCATTTTTTTGCAAATTTCATTCATTTATTCATAAAACACATTTAATGTGTCAATCAGATTTGCTTTGTTGCAGAAGAAAAATGTGATAATGTTTTTAGGGAAACATATTTTTATTTGATATTAAATTTTCCTTTTGATAAGATTTAACGTAAATTTCATAAATTAGATATTAAACTTAGAAAAATTTAAAATATTATGATATGAAACTTTTTTTGTACTTTTTGTTTTAAGTGTACTTCCAGTACAGGGTTCTGATTCAAAATCGTCAGGCTCAAAGTAGTTTGGGCTCAAAGAGGTGATCCCAAACTCATCTCTAGTACATGCAGCATATTGAGCAGATAATAGAGAAACAAAAACTATAATGGAACAGCTCACCACCACCTTGAGCCTTACTTTGCGATGTGTGGAAGAATACCAGGGGTAATTGTGAGTTCATGAAAAAATATCTGAAATTTTAGCGAGGAAACATTTCTGTATGGGAACAAGGGGGGGGGGGGGGAAGACAACATAATTTATTACTGGAAGGCCAAATTACATAACATATAAACTTTAATTATGTTTAGCAATTATAGAATTGATATTTTAATTTTATTTTAGGAATTAAACTATCAGAAAAACTAGAATTTTAGTACTGTAAATTTAAAAAGTACCTCAATTCAGGTACATAACCTGAACACAATCACCTCTGGAATACATAAGCTGTGACAAGTTTGATTTTATTGTAAAGATATTCACTAAACTTTTTCACTGGAAAAAAAAAAAATGTTTTATTATCAAATTTACTAAAGTTTGCTAATGGCATGAGACAATACAAAAAATAAATATACAATTATCCAGTTTTGGCATTATCTATAAATACAATAAGAATTTTGCTGCAAAAAGTACATTAACAATAACTGAAGGACAAAAAATATGAACACAATTTAGTTATGAATATACATTCAGATAGCAGATAGTGCAAAATGCAATCCTTTTACATAGTTACAATTGGTACAGAATTAAAGTTTCTAAATGAGATGAACACAAATTTGCCTTTGTGCACAATGCCATATTAAAATATTTTTGTAGAAATTCTACTTATAGGCAGAGATTATTTTGATATAATTTTCTTTATTTTTAAAATGAGATTAACAAACACAAACATGTAGTGTATTTTTTAAGTGTAAATATTAGTGATAAAGGTGGAACAAAAAGTTAAAACATCTTTTTCTCTCATACTCTCTATATACAAATGCCACAGAATATATTTATCGTGTATAAAGTTGTATGCACAGTTTTTAATGCACGTTTTTTAGAACATCAAGATGCCAAATGATTAGCCAATTATTTACATTGTAATTTATCAAAGGTTTGGCCAGAATTTTTCAACAGAGAGTGGAATTGCAATTTTTTCTTATTAATCTTGTAAAAAATAAATAAATAAATAAAAATAAATAATCATAATTTTATAAATTTTGAAATAGCAATATACAAGGGTGGGAAAATTTCAGAAAACTTTACCCACCACCCATTTATTTTACCAGTCAGCAAAATATAACGTGCAGATGAAAATTATTATGACAAAATTTACACTTTTGCAAATGTAGTTGATTACTATTACAATAATGCACTTAAACATTTTTTTCTCTATGAAATTAAGAAATATATACAAGAGAGAAAGTTTAATAAAGAATAGGTCATAATAACGAGTTTACATTCTAGTTATTTGGGCAGTTTCAAAATACAGGTAACTAGTAAAAAAAGTAAGTTTTTGGCATATCTTATATAACTTAGAGTTTTTCAAAGACTGCCAAAAAATTAACTTCCTTGTGAAAAAATCCCCATGCCAGTGGCAAGTAAAATGATATATTTCTTTATCTCTGGCGATTCAAGTTCCTGTTTCAATAAACTGGATATATAAGAATATATATAAAATCATAAATACATTGATTTATGCACATAAATTTATATAAATAAATACTACATACATAACTTTATGAATATATATGACTGGATAACAATTTTTTCAGCAATTTGAAATCCATTTTGGGGTTATTTTATTTTAAAACAACACAATTAGAGAAAGTTTTGTTTTACAGATTAGGGGAATTCTGTGAAGGGTCCATTTTTAAGATAAAAAGTTTTATTAAGAGACCATTAAGGGATATAATTATTTTTCTAGACAGACTCCTGCTATGATTCGATGCATTTCTGTCAACACATATTTTAACTATAAAGTTAATTAGTGAAACCTTACTAAGTAACATTAAAAAAAAAAATTACCAGTTTCACAATTTAATTTCTTGAGTGCTTTATCAAAAAATTGAGCTTGTCTTGCCTGTTCCTTTTGAATCAAAAATATTTCCTTATGTATTCTCCCCAAAATACCTAGAAAAAGAAAGAAAAATCAAATCTTATATGAAGTTATATTTTCACACAAAATAAAAATTTACATACTAATAACAATTTAAAAAAAGAGCTGCAAAGAGAGAACATGCATGCCTCAGTAAATATTCAAATGCATTTCTTTAAGTATAGATTTGAAAATAATCATGAATTAATTAAATAGTGATAAATATTTGCTTAAAATTTTAAAGGCCCCTATGTTAACAAAATATAGCAAAAAGTTAGTTGGCAGCCCAAAGCCTTATAGTAATTCATACTTACAGTTACCATGGGGACTTCTGAAGACAGTTTATGATTTATTAGCAATGGAAATTTTTATTTTAATTGCTCCTTCTTACTCTTTTTTTTTTTTTTTTTTTTTTTTTTTTTTTTTTAGAGCTGTGTAATAACAATAAAATGTACAACCAGGCGACTGCATTCAGATTTTTTAATTTTTTGCAAGCTATTTATTTTAACCTAAAAAAAATATGAAAAAAAAGACCATCAAGTCTACTTTTTTTGCCATTTCATTTTTAAAAAAAGATACCATGAGTTATTTATTTGTTCTATCTTCCTCTCTGCAGCCCTGCATAAAAATAAAAATAATTGTATACTGAAGCCTTCTCTCTGTTCACAAAGAAACACTTAAATTCAAAAATAAAACAAAAGCCAACGCAAATGACAAAATAATAATAATAATAAAACTTTATTTAAGACATTCAAAAGCCAGCATTTCCAATCAATAAAGAATTTAACAGATATTTTTTAGGAAGATAAAGGCTAAAAATTTCCAACAAAATCATTCTGTTATATAAACTCCTCATTTACATAAGTATTCAATAAATTATATCAAATATGTCATCTAAGAAAAAGAAAAAAATAGTAACATTACTAGAGAGTAACTTAAAACAAAAGAAATTTGAATTGGCACACTTAATAAAGGCATACAAATCAAAAATTACTACACAGAACAAAAGTACAAACAACTTAAATGACAGAACACAAACTAAACATATTAAAAAATAATTGTTACATACACATATATATTGAAGAATAAATATAATAGCTTACAATGAAAATACATGAAATTTCACAAATAAAAGTAAAAAAAAAATAAATAAATAAATTACAGTAAATAAATTGCAGGAGGAAATATGATACAATAAATTAAAGGAGATATAGATACTTAAAATTTGTTCAACTTAATAAGTGACATACATGTAGGATCTATTCACAAGGCTCTTAGCAACAGCAATGAACCTTGTACTGCTGAGTAAGCACCTAGAGGCTCGTGATGAGAATCCTAGCATCGCGACTAACGGTAAATTGTGATGATGTAAGTAGTTTTTTAGGAAAGAGAGGACAGATACTAATGGGAGTTTGCCTGCAGAAGGTGTGTCCAAAAAGCCACCTGCACATCTCAAAACTATGGTCGGACGGACCTGCCCAAGACGTTTCGGTAGCTATACCAGATTGAAAGATTAGTGAGGGACAGACGGTCTCTCCTTATATAGACTATGCCAACCACATCCTACAAAATTGTAAATAAGTGTTTCATCAATGTATATATATATTAATTTAGCCAAAAAAATTACACATTAAAGATTTCTCGTCAAAGAAGTCACCTGGGTTTGTTCTTGACTCCTAAACAAAACAACCAAGCCATTGAAACCCCTTTTACTACATACATTCTGCATTATTTGCTGAAAATGGATGTGAATTAATTGTAATCAAGTCTAATCTTCTTTTGACTTTATTTAATTTTATGAAGATTGTTTTTATCGCTTGGAATACAGAAGGAATTATATTTTGTTCAAAATCTAGAACAGAATTTTTCACACACTCTACCCCTGTTTTTAAATCTCACATCATGCTTAAATGCCCAGTTATATTTTTGCGACACACTTGAATGCATAATAATGCTTTCAGAAGGCAGTTTATCGTCACAAATAAAATGTACCACCATCACAAACTATTTTATTGTACATTGTATTTTTTTAAATTAATTTTTAAAATTTTATATCTTTTATTAAATTTTATCAAAACAAATAAAATACATCATCACAGAATAATTTACTGAACACTGCATTAAAAAAATAAATTAAAAATAAAATAAAGTAATAATAATAATAATTTTACATTTTATTTTAAAATTTTAATACCAGAAAGTTGTGCAAGATTGGTTCAAATTTCTTTAAAATTTACACTGAATAAAAATCATTAATTCAAATAGTTCTATAATATTTCTAAATGTATTCTTTCCCAAGCAATAATTTTTCTCAGAAAGCATTATCTTTATCCAAAGACTTGATTTTCTTTTGTCTTTAGAATTTGAAGCATATTCAAATACTAAAACTAATAAATCTACAAATCAGGGGCTGCAATTTCAGTGCCACAAGATCTTAATTTACATAATATTTAATAGCTTAGAATGCACAATTTAATTTTTTAAAGTTATATATATATATATATATGCATTTGGGATTTCTCAAAGCTTCTGGAAATTTTTAAAAAGCCACATTAAACAGGGTTCTATGCAATAATGTTTCAATGAACTGCTTTTTTTGCAATTTTTTCAGAATGAGAAGTTCATTTTTTCCAAGGTTTTCCCAAATAACTTATCCAAATAGTCTGTTACCTTTATTATTAATTTATTATATGTTTTTATGAAAATACAAAGCTATTATTAAAGCCATAAAACATTTATAAAATCATATCAAAAATTAGAAAACCCCAATTTTGGGATTCATGTTTTTCTACCATATGCAAATATAATTTCAGCTAGAGAAATCAAAAGCTTAATATGTAAAAAATTGTATTTGCATCTACCAATAAAGAAAGAAAAATAATGTTGTCCACTGTTTTGTTGATAAATTCTGCTTTTAACTTCTCTGGGTAGGGAGAAAGTAAAAGACAATATTACTGTTGAATGCATTATGTAGCGATAAGCTATTATAAAATACTTTTAAATAGCAACAAACTCTGTTAGATGCAAAATGATATAAATTTATTTCACATATTGATATTTTATTGACTTTTTGAATCCGTAAAGTATGCAACTAATAAATGTATAATCATATGTGCATAACACTGCAAGCATTTATATATATAAAAAAAAGAATGTAAAAATAAAATAGTTTTCAGATACATTGATATGATTATCATCGGATATGGGTGGGTGGGGGGTTGACTAATGATATTTTAAGGGTCCAAAATAAGTGAAATGTTGATAATGTTACATATATAGGGCCCCTAAAATATACACCTTGATTTGTATTTGGTCTGCAAAAGATTAATTTCAGGACAAATAGCATTAAAATTAATGTAGGACATAATAAACATATAATATATCAACAACATCATTAATTACATAGAACAATAATTTCTTTTAAGAACATGGATTTGGTAACTATATGTTAAACTGATGTGCGCGAACGTGGTCATTGCAAGTGTCTTTTCGCTTGAAGCACTTCCCACACACTTGACAAGAAAATGGTTTTTCTCCAGAATGGCATGCTATATGACGTTTTAAATTCTGCTTTAATGTATAAGTTTTTCCACAAATGAAGCAAACAAAAGGATTCCGTTCATTTCTAGGAGCTATTTTTTCAGAAGAATGATTATTGGCTCTGTAAACAAAATTTTTCCCTAAAAGAAAATTCATGTGAAAATTAATGCATAAGCAATAGTAAGTTTAAACAAAACAAAAATAAATGAAAACTACATAAAGATTTATTTTTCAATCTTTAAATCTATAAATAAAGAAAATATTTTTTTTTCCTTCAAAGTTAGCTATATATATATATATATCAGACTTGCCAAGTTTTGAAAGCTAAAAATTAGGAGATTTTGTTTCAGAAATCAGGAGATATTTTTGTCCATGAAAACTTAAGAATTTAATCATATAATGTTTTCACGTATTTTTAATTTGACTAAATATTATAAAAAAAGGGGGCATTTTGTTACTCATAAACTTGCGTAAAAGCTATAGTAAAGATCATAAGTAAGTCTTAATTGAAACAAGTTATTGATAATGCTGCAGATGATCACAGTAACAGTAACAAATCTTAAAGATTCATCATTTATAATGAATCCGAATGTAGTTTATCGCATAAAATACTACTGATCAATCATACTAAAGAACAATTATGCCTGTACTAGAGTTTTCGTCACTGAATCACAACATATTTTATTGTAAAATAACAGAATATTTTAAAAATGTGAAAAATCAGGAAAAATATGTCAAAAATCAGGAGTATGGAGAAACATCTGAAAATCAGGAGCCTCCTGCCGAAATCAGGAGACTTGGCAAGTCTGATATATATATATATATATATATATCAAGGTGCAAATTATACACGAAGATTTGGATAGTGAAACTCACAATTGTATTTGAAGTAAATTGGCACAGCATGAAATGATTGATCGGCCATTTGGTATTTCAGTTTATGTATAATATTTTATAAAAATAATGTAATTTAAATTACTTGTACATTTTAATAGAAAAAGACACTTTGGAGTGTATAGTCTTTGATTTTACAACTAAATCCTCCCTCCTTTCCAAACGATATTAAAAATCAAAATGTGCACATTACACAAGGGCATGCCATATATATAACTTCTTTTAAATGCATTTAATTACAAGCTTCTTTAAACATAATTCCAGATTGAATTTCAGACTGAATTTCAACATCCATAAAAACTTACTCCAACTTGCTTTGGTTTTAACAGCACCAATAAAATAATTTTGTAAAAGAGATCACTCAAAAAATTCTATTAATCAAGATAAGAAGAAAAAACGATGACCA
This sequence comes from Maratus speculifer, assembly GCA_964019185.1. NCBI lineage: Eukaryota > Metazoa > Arthropoda > Arachnida > Araneae > Salticidae > Maratus > Maratus speculifer. The sequence goes on from OZ025294.1 coordinate 350,830,840, forward strand.
AAATATAATTGTGATAGCAGTGATACCTATGTAAATGTTTATTGTAAGAAAGTGATAACAAATGAAATCTTGTTACATGTGAATTCAGATTTCTCAGCATAATTTTTGTGTTTACCTATTAGTTATTTTTTTCTACATGAAAATATTCTTTTCATGTTTAGTATATGTCTGGTCTTTAAAATGTATCATGCAAAAAAATATGATTATTAAAAAAATTTTTTTTATTATGTATTGTATTATCTCTGATGGTTTTCTGATCTGGAACTAATTTTCTTTTCTAAAGATGCAATGTATTTTTTACCCACATTTTATATGAAGATATGAAATATAAATATATAAAAACAAAGTTATTATTTTTCTTTAACTAATTAATGTTCATCCTGAAAATCGCATCTAATTTTATGTTTTTCCTCAAATACTTCCTTTACAATGCCTTCATTTACAATTATGAAAAATTCACGATCTATCGTTCCCGCATTGATTGTTTTATTTCTACAGGCCCTACACAAATTATACTTAAATAATGTTAACGAAACCTGCTAGCATCGTTCTTCAAAAAGTCATTTTCCTGCATTCATCGTTGTAAAATTTTTCTCCTCACCGAAATGAAATTCAAAGTCATACGAATCCACATGACATACAAACTGAAATTACTTTGTTTTTCCTAAAATAACTGTTTGTGTTGATGATGACCAAAAAATATTTTAATATTGTAAAACATTTACAATTCAAAGTTTGTTCAAACGAACAATAACTGAAATTGATAACTTTTTCCCTTTTTTTTCAGCATGAAGTTATTTCCATGAGACGCATAGGAAAGGGAACAACTTATGGGACAAAAGCCATCCCTCATTCAATTTTTTAAAAAGTTACATAAATTTTTTTTATCTTAAAAAAAATACTCATAATATTTTTAATAAATGTTCTATAGTTTTGCATAATAAGATCTCAATTAAGAAAACAGATACATACTATTTCCCCTTTTTAAATAAAATGAAACATAATCAATTAGAGCCATAACTATGCAGTATATGCAAATAATTACAGGTAAGTTATATTTAAAGGAAAAAAAAAAGAAGGGGGTGGAGTGCAGGAATGCAGTAGGGATATATCAACATATACCTTTGAGATTTTTGTAGGGAACTTAATATGTCCTCCATAGCCATAATGTGTACTATGTGATATATACATCCAGCCTATAGCATATACTTTTTTTTTAAATAATTATACCACTGCTGAGGAAGTACTTCAGTGTAAGGGTCTAATTTTTAAAGCAGTGTGGGTTTCAGAAAACCCTCTAAAAACTGAAATGACATGCAGCATGATTATTTAAATGGTAGTATTTGGTTCATATAAAATTATTCATAATAAAATTTAGTACTTTTTTTAAGGCATTCATACATTTTTTGTACTGCTACATTTTAATCTACAATAGCCACAACTGTGCCAATATTTTTAAATAAAACTGAGCTTTTATAAGGTACATGATGAAAAAATTTTACTTAATTTCACATAAATTTGTTTTTAAATTCTGGTGTCATTCAATCATTCCAACATTTTAGAGACAGAAGTACTTTGCCCCTGAAAGAGTTAATATAGCAATAGATAGTAGATGATGACAGACAAATTATTTCATAAATAATTATTAGCTGATAATCCTAATAGTTTAACTATTTCTTATATTTGAAAATGGCTGTTTATGCCTACCCTATAATTTTTGAATTGCTCATTGCTTAATTTAATTTTCTCATTGCTGATTCTCATGAAAGCCTTGTATTTTTCAGCAGTATGTTAACTGAAAATTATTCATATAAAGAAAGTTATGTAATATAAACCATTAAAATACTTCAGAATTTGAGAAGGGAAAGAGATTTTACAGCACTAAAATAAAAAATAAATATAGGGCAATGTAAAAGAGCTTCCCTAAATGAACATCCAGGATTATGTTCACCAGATGTCTTTGGATATGACCCAAAGTAACTGCCATCTCTAAAACCATCTTTATATGTACTAACTTGTACAAACATTTTAACATAAGAAAAAAAATAATAACATTAACTTAACCTCTATGCAATAAAAATAATAATAAAACTGATGTTATTTATAAATAAACTGAAATCCAATTATGTATTATAACAAATTTGGCTTTCATTTTTTTTTTTTTTTTTTTTTTTTTTTTTTTTTCAATTTTAGGAAAATTTAAAATTATGAAATACTGTATGTTGCTTTGGAATATCAAAAAAAAAAAAAAAAAAAAAAAAAAAAAAAAAAAAAAAAAAAAAAGGAAAAGAAAATTCAAGTATGCACAGAAAAAAAAAAAAAAAAAAAAAAAAAACTTATCTAATCAACAAAACCAGATTTTTTTTTCTCCGTTGTCTTATTTAATTTAACAAATGTTGATATTAAGGTTAAAAAAAATACGATATTAAGGTTATAAAAAATGACTTTTTTTTTTTTTTCTTTTTGCTTCGATCCTACATAAATAGAAAAATCCATAAATGAATTTACTATTTTATAAAAAACTAAAATTTACAGTATACGTTCTATAAAATATACACACAATTAAGAGAATGCAGGTTAAATGCTTTGCATAATTCAGACCTTAAAGATCAATATTAAGCTTTATTGCATATAAGAATAATTTTTCTAAAATCTTTCTTTTGTACATACATTAACTGTTCCATTCAGTTATGAATTTATATAATATTTTTAAACACAAATTATACATGTTTTAACTAATTTGTTGTTATTGATGTTAACATTGATATTAAATACTTATATTCCATTAACTTAACAATGAAATGAATTATTTGAAAATAAAAGAACACCAAGAAACAATAAAACAAAAAGGTTTAGAAAATTTTATAAATAAAATGTTTATTATTATTTGATTCATACAATATTTTTATGATTATAAATAACTTTATACATTCTAAATTTAAAATAAAAATCAAATTTACAGTTATTAAACAAATATTTAACCTTACCTTTTTTTTTTTTTTTTTTTTTTTTGCAGGCTATAATTTAAAATTCTTAAATCATGAATTTGTTAATACTAAAACTAAAATAAAAATGCATATTTTATTATAAAATGAATAATGCAAAGCTGTTTTAAGAGTTTTTATTTTTATAAGCAAGGTTAATACAAAACTGAAGCATGAATATAATTTTAAGCTGCATTAAACAACAAAGTTACTTAAAAATTAAAATTATAAGCAACAATTTCATATCCATAATTAGGATCAGTTATGTACTACTGCACATCTCTGCAGGAAACATTATTTATAAAAAAGTAATAAAAAACAAATATAAATACAAGATATAATACACATGCAAGTTTTATATATACATAAAAATATAGAAAACAATTACAAAATTAATAAATTAAATAAGAACACACATAAAAAATTTCCAAATGAACCTGAATCAATTGCTTCTATCAGACATAAAAGCAGAAAAAAAAAAGAAGGGGGAATGAAAATAGTTTTATTTTCATAACTTAGAAAATACTAAATAAAAAATAAACTAAATTAACAAAAAATGGATACCTTTATTGAATCCAAAAAAAGAGAATAGAAAGCAGTTTGTTAAAGGTATTATATGAAGGATCTATATGAAGTTGCTGTAATTAATTATTGAAAACAAATATTATTCTGTATGGTTTGGTTGATTTAAATTCCTCCCTCCTTTCTAACAGTAAAAAGATTACATGCCAGTTGTATTGCTATCAAAATAATTTTTACTCCAGAATTAAATCTAAAAAAATAAAATAAAAATAAATAATGATAATAATAAAAATACATGCTGGAATTACTAAAAAATGTTGTATATGTGTGGTCAATATGTTTTATTCCAAAAAGAACCTAATGAAAACTTCCTTTTCCTTTATTAGTGTTAAAAAACACCAGGGAAAGACACTTTAAACTTCATTTGCATGACTTTCAGATATGCATACTATAAGCTGACCTTTGATTTCATAACTCTTCTGAACAGTAGTTGAGAAACATACTGTGTGGCCAAGATAAGAAAAAAAAAAAAAAAACCTCAGAGTAGGTTTCCTGCTTTCGAAGATTCTAAAACTTGTAGGGGGAGAACTTTAACCATAGGGAAAAAAGACTGCCAATTCTCAAAATGACCAGTTGAATGGGAGAAAAGAAAATACTGGACATCACTAAAATAAAGTCGACTGACCTGTTAACTTTGGCAACAGGACTGAACCAAGACTGGTTCTAGAGTCTTACTGATCCTAGGCAGATAGTAAACAAGGATTTGTGCAGACCAAACATTGAGAAAATTTTTCCAGACTCCCCCCCTTCCTCCACACACTTCCTCTAATGTGGATTTTCTTTTTTTCCCCCTCTCCCATTTTTACATCAGAATGTCGAAAATTACTTTTTAAAAGGTGAAATTCCATCTTTTGGAAGAATTCTTTCATGCCTGGATAGTGCAATTAATAATCATAAACTGAGAATTTCCAAAGACAGAATGAATGAGCTTAACACATCTAACATATTAATTGATATATAATGTAACTGATCATTACAACTTTCACAACTGTATGAAAAGAAAAAAACATTTATGAAGATTAAAAAAAAACTATAAACCAGGAGCTAAAAAATGCAATCTATTCACATAACATATGATTAAACTATTCCTCATATCAAATGCTTAAAATATAGTTTCACATTAGCTATTAGATTAACAAAAGAAATTTTACATATTGTTACTTACAAGCTAAGTTAATGATAAATTCTACATGTAATAGGTAGTACTCTTTTTTTTTTTTTTTTTTTTTTTTTTTTTTTTTTCTTTTAAGAATTACTTTTAGCTACAAACATACTCATTAAACAAAGTACAGTGCAAGTTAGAAAAGTTAACATAACACAATTATGACATAAGTACATTTATATGCAAGAATTTTAAAATACCTTTTGAATATCAATATCTTTCTTGCATACTATATATAGTTATTTAACATCAAATTACACAATTCACGGTACTGTATGTTGGATTACACAGAACACTGAAGCAGAAATATATTTAACTGGTACCTTATTTCGTTACTGAAGTTGGTAAGGAAAACTGTATCCAGCATTCATCATATTAAATCACACCTGTATATATATGTGACAGCATTGTAAAAAACAAAAAAGTGTTTTCAATGTCAATAAAAGAAAATCATTGAGGAAATAAATAACAAAAGTCAACAATAAACAGTTTCTACAAATAGAATTTTCCAGAATTTTTTCAAAGCACTGATTTCACACATATGGTTGTGATTCAGCTGAATGACAGATTTAAACACAATTTTTCTGGTTTATATTTTTAATAGATTTTATCTTCAAAATGATAAAAATAAGTCAAACATCTATAATACTGCTTTCGAAATTTCATACTTTAACAGTATATCATAAAATAGAAATTTATAGACTGGATTTAAAATGCATTGAAAATACGTTTGGAAAATTTGAGATTACTCATGTTTTTACCATTTTTCAAAAAATATCTTTTGAAAACAGATGTAATTACACAAAATGATTTTCAGATTTGTTACTTGTTTGACTGCAGACATCATATAAAAATAATTAAAAATATGAAAGAAAGATTACTTATGAACCAGCTTTACTCAATACCAGCTTTCTATGAAAATAATTTTACCTCAATCTTTTCAAGACAAATGGTTTAAATATCAAACAGGTCATTCATTTTTAAAAAATGACAATGATCTTAAAATCTACCAAATGTTTATTTTCTCCACAGTTATTGTTAACTCCTGCTTGAGGGTGGAATGAGAACAATAACTATGGAGAAAATAAGAGCTTGTTGGATTTTAAAGTAGATTTGTTTTCTAAGGAAAAATAACCTGTCTATATTTGAAACATCTGTCTCCAAAAGGTTTAAAAGAAAAGTTATGGTCTCCACATTCTACACAATACCTGTTAAAACAAAATTATCTGAAATAGATTTTTTCCTTTCATATTCTACCTTAGCATGTTTTACCTGATTAAAAATTTATGGTTTTAAACTTTTCTGATATATTTAAAAAATAATAATTTTATTCTTTTTTTTAGTATACATTTATTAAAAATATAAATTTTAAAATATATTTCTTATTGTCATACAGTTGAACCTCGAAAATCCGGAACCGTCGGGGTTGCGGCAATTCTGGATTTTCGAATTTTCCAGATTTTGGAGGTTTATTAAAAAATCTTTTTTTATGGCTATATAATACCGTAAAATCCCGTTAATCCGCTCTTCCCGATCAAATGCCCCCTCCCCACTTTATAAAGAATTTGAAATTTTCAAAAAATCCCGAGAAAGCGCCCTCCCTCCCGATTCTCAAAGGCGATTGAGAGTGAGACGAATCATTATGAAATGAATGAATCATGAATCTTTGATGAAATGTGTGTTTTTTCAAGATTTTTTAATTGATTTCATGCTTGTTTTGGCTTTCTTTTTTTTTTTACAAATTTCTCCGTTTTTTCTGCATTTTTTTCGACAGAATTTACGTTTTTTTTTAAAAAAACCCAAATTTTTTCAAGTATCAAAATTCATTATTAATTCAACGATTCATTCATTTCATCATGATTCATTACTGTAAATTTTGTTGAACGCTTTTTAACTTTTTAATTTTTGTAATAATAAAGTCTTTAATTAATGGCAAGTCATTACAATATTAACCAGAATATATCTATATATATATTTTTTTAGTATAGTTATCAGAATTTAACTGCAGTTGATGAAAATTACAGCTATGTCTTATTTTAAAAATTAATAAAACTGAAATCGGAAAAATGTCCGGATTTTAGAGATTTCCGGAATTTGGAGGTCCGGATTTTCGAGGTTCAACTGTACTGATAAAGGAAAGCAGAAGAAAAGAAAAGTTTTATTATTATTATTATTGAATTTCTGAAAAGAATATTTTTTGTTCAAGAACTAATAGTGTTATGTAAGGTAAACAATTGTGCCGAGCTTTAAGCTGAAGGGGGTTCTCCATCAGGGGTTGACGTTATATGAAGTCTATATACAGTAAACATAAGGTTCCATGAATATAATCAATATAGGACCCTCAATTATTGTGCATGTTCTAAGTAGAATAAAATTATAAGAGTGGATCTTTGTAACACAAACTTACATATACTTTGTTTAAAAAAAATATATACATAATCATTATAATAATACTGCTGAATTTTTTGTTAAACAAAAATAATTCCAAAAATATTATTTTTTTAATATTAAAGATATTTTAAAATAGCATAATATAAAAAGTTTTAATATTGAACAATTTTTAAACTAAAAATACTGTATTACTTTTAGCATAGGTAATTCACACAAAACAAATTCATATCACAAGTAGTATAATTTTTCACTAACAATTTACAAGTTTACTTCTGAAGCACAATGCACAGATGTATGGTAAAGACAGGAATCTTTACGAGTGAATTTTTTCCCACAGTATGAACATGAAAAAGGCTTTTGAGTGGTATGGCATCTGAGATGCCGGCGTAATGTAAATCTTCTAGCAAAAATTTTTCCACAAAGTTTGCAAGCTAAAGAATTGCTTTCAGCAGATTCAAGCATGTGCTGTTCAATAAAATCTAATGATTCATTTTCAAAATCATCACATGAATTGAAGGAAGTCTCTTCTACAAGGTTTGATGAGTAAATCGAACTTTTAACTAGAAAGAAAGTACACATTTAAATATTTCAATAAAAATAAACAATTACTAGGAATAAAATATCAATGATACAAAGGATAAACAAAATTAGTATAGCTCCAGGGCTAGAAATGTATTGAACATAGCGATTCATGAAATTATGTTAAATATTGTACAGATTCTTGCAATTACAATATATTGTTGCAGTTCCTGAAAAAATTAATCTTTCTATTCAAGATTGTGTTAATCAAAAAATGTGGATAGAATGTTTAGCGATGCATTTAATATTACTGTGATAAGCATACTATTACTGTGATGTCAACCATATCTATGGCTGTGAAGAGACTGCAATAATTCTTACCCTAAGTGAATGACTCGCAATAAATGAGATAAACCATTTGGTATAATGAAGATGAAATCAAGGAGAAGACAGAACGCACCTTCCTGTGTGGCTGACCATATAGTTTTAAAGTCAGAAATATCAAGAATTTAGGCCTAACGAGACACAGAGTTTGTTTGCATTCTGCATGTTGCCATCAGCAAAAGAGAAATTATTCACATTTTGGTTAGAAATGAATTTGTCTATACTTTCAAGAGACTTTTTAACCAACAATAATTTTAAATTAGCATTTTGGTTCATAGATTTTTCCATTTTGAGCCCTGTACAGCTCATGTGTTTAAGCTTTTAATTTTGAGAAAGAAAAAGAGGCCATAGTACAATATACATGTTTATTAATAAATTTGAGTGTACCTGAAAATACATTATAATTTTTTTTACAAATGCAAATTTTGATAAATTGCCAAGGGTACATTTAAAAATTACATAATAAGTTAGTAAATGTACCAATAATCAATTAAGTGCTAATAATTGACCAGTGAGGTCAATTAATAGTGTACTCACACCAGTTTTTCAATTAGTCATTAAAAAATCAGAACAATCTGGTCTGTATAAAATACTTTTGATGTTCTGAAATAGAATTAATATTCCAAAAATGGCAAATTTTAGAATTTTTATTCTTTGGAATAAAAAGTGAAAGGGAGAAAATGTAAATTGCTATGTTAATTATAAATTCTGGCAATAAACTTATAATTTTATTGAAAATTAAGATTTAAATAATTCAAAAAGCTTTTTTATAAGAAACAAAAGTTCTGAAAAAAAAAAAAAAAATCACCATTCATAATTATTTATACACAATTTGAAAAATTATATTTTGTTTAGCTTCATTAGAAGTAAAAATAAAAGAATGAATATGCAGAAAATATGCCCTTGACTAAAAGCATTAATGTTTAAAAAAAAAAAAAAAAAAAACTTAAAATCTAATCACAGCTTAAAATCTAATGTATTGCCATTTTTTTGCTGGCAATTCTACCTATTTAAAAAATTGTCTAAATATTATTTGTAAGTGTTATTTTATCTTTTAGCTTAATAAAGACTACTATAAGTAATGCATATTTTTTATGAAATTAAAAAAAAATATCTATAAATATATTAAAATTTAACGATTTTCTTTAATAAAACTGAAATTGTAAAGTTGTATTTATATAATATTTTAGATTAAGAAAACTAAATTTTATAGATATTTTATAATGAATATACATAATATGTTAACAAAAATAAAATATGGTTTAAAAGCATGATTTTTCATAATTTCAGATTAGAGTAATTTTTTTGAAAAAACTTAAAAAATAAAACCAATTGTAATAGATATAACACTTAAGGAAAAAAACTATGTAAATGGTGATAAACTGATAGTAAAAAATTAGATTCTAACACATTTTCAGGTGCATAGAAAAATTTGTCTCAACTTAAATTTCATCTCATTTTTAAATTATAATTAATGAATTCTATTACTATTTTTCTTCCATGCTTCAGCAATTCTTGTACACCATGAATAAGTAGACTAATGTATTGTTACAAAATTTAAACATAAGATTTTTTAGTACATAATCATTAACATTATCTTGATCTCTCAATAACCAAAAGTACAATAAAGTTGATTTTGAAAAATCCTTGAACAAAACTATTTCAGATTTTGTCTGATCATCTCGTGAAAAAATGATCAGCATTATCTGATACATAATATGCATCAAGCAACACCCTTAATATTAACAGCAAATAAAAAATGATGCATAAAAAATAATTGCCTGTATTAACTAGATATGTCTTAAATAGAGATTCGTTAATGTGAGTTTACTGCATAAATGTAAGGACATAATTTATTTTAATTTTATTTAGCAATTCTTTCCTAATTATATAGTGAAATTTTATTTATTTATTTTGAGGGGAAATAACTTTAGTTTCTGGTTTCCAATGGAAAAAAATAAATATAACACGCAAAACATAAACAAACAAAGTTAAAAACATTATATTGTTTTGAAAAATATCATATAATTTAAGTTTCATGTTTCAAAATAGATTAATGACGAATTTATCTTGCATAAAAATTTGTGGATAACCTTGAAATGTCTTGTCTTGCACGAACACTCACAAAAACGATAAAAATAAGAAACATAAATGCAGTTATAAAAAATAATAAATTTAGATTAAGAAAAGAATCACAGACAAAAAATTACACACATACATATAACACTTTTAAAAGAAATAAAATGAAAATACAGTTTTAAATAAGCTCGGTTATAATATATACTATACACATAAGATATTTGTATACATTTCAAATGAGTGCATATTTCCAAAGCCAATTTTGATATAACTATACATATACAAATATTACTTTTAATAATAAAAACATACAACATGAAAATTTTTAATTAAATGGAATATAGTTGACACTGTTTAATGCTTAATTTTTGAAAAAAATATTTAAAGATGGATTTTTGTAAACTATTTTTTCACCCACTTCCTGACATGCTAGAATTATACATATTTATAGATTTGTTTCCGATGACAGTATAGCATTTTAATATTTTTAGAAATTATAAATTGAAAGCATTTTTCAATTATCTCGCTACAGGTTATAAAACATTAAATATTCTTTATGGTAAAAATTATACATGGATTACAATGATTTAATTGTGGACCAAATTATGCTTGCCAAAACATGTCAACTGGCTGTGAAACTACAATTGTAAAATAACTGAAACATAAAAAGTAGAAAAGATAAATGAAGACTATATATATATATTTATAAAATAATTCTGAATAAAAAAAGGGTACATCCTAAGTCCACATGCTTTATCTTACTAAAATAAATTAAAATATGTTTAAATAACATCACTACAGTAGATAAATCATTAAATATTCTTTACGGTACAACTGCATATGATTTACAAAAACAATAAAATTAGTTGTCGATTTAATTCTCGCCAAAACATGTTAACTGGCTGTGAAATTGTAATTGTAAAATAATTGAAACACAAAAGTAGAAAAGATAAATGAAACTGTAATATATATATATAAACAGATCCTAAATTTACATGTCTCATTTGTCACCATGTCTTACTTAAGTAAATTAACATACATTTTTAATAAATTACATACAAAATTATTGTATCATCAATACTGATACATACTGATACTATATGTTTTTGCTTATAAAATAAAAAGTTACTATGATAATCAGGCATGAAAGGAGAAATGAGAAAAAGGTGAAAAATTTTGTCCATCCATACAGTGGCGCTAAAATCTTACAATTTAAATGTCATTTTAACAGCTATGTATTAGGGATGGGACGAATAGTGATTTGGCCGAATAGCCGAATACTCGGCCAAATTTTAGGCCGAATACCGAATATTCGGCGGCCGAATACAAACTTTTTTTTCAGATAAAAAAATAAATTATGTATAATTTGAAAAATAGGAGCTCATTAACAATTATTTCTCTTAATTGTGCTTTTAAATGTATTTTTAAATTTGAAAAACTTATTTTAACATAAAAAAAATTATGAAATTGCATTATATTCTTTTATTCTAATGTACATCAAACTGATTTTCAGTAAGTCAGGATGGTAAGATATTTCCATTAAAATATGAAGAATGTACTTCACTTTTACTATCAAATGATACTTTTTACTCTTTCTTCCATCCAAAATAATAATATTCTTAATCTTTCTCTCTCAGAACACACGAGGAGATATTTTCTGAAACAACTTTTAATGAAGGAAATTTGATCATTTTGAGTTTAAATCCCTAATGATAAGCACATTCATAAGAATGAGACTGTTCTGAAATCAGTTGCCAAGCTTTAAATTACAAAAGGTTAAACTCAAAGTAGAATGCATATGCTAACAAAATGTTTGACATTTGAATCGGTGGATGCAATATTTAACTTCAATATTTCACTTATTTACATATTTAAGTCAGTAATTATGCAAATAATTATTTAAAAGTGGAAACTATAGAATAAAAAAATTGTGTATATTTTGTTCAGTATATGTGTTTATTTTGTTCAGTATTTAGAATTTATTTTTAAATATTTATAAAACCATCTGCATAAAGCAAGTTGTGTCATCTAATGCATATCACATGCTGTTTGACATCACTTCTGTTTTCAAATGTACCGTTGTATTTGGGATAGTGATATTTGATAGTTAATTTTGAAAAATACACCTAGTGAATGAATTTTTTCAGTTCTTACTTTATAGAAAATGAGTTTTGAATTTCATAAGAGCCTTTTTTATATGTGCATGGAATTTGCAGACATTAATAAATATTTGAGTGTTTTAGAATAAGGCAGTGTTTTTTTTCTCTCTAAGTGTTTTTATATCTTGAATTGTATTATATATCATTCTCTAATGAAGACATTTCCCGTACAATTAAATATCCAACTTGGACAGCATTTTCTAAAATATCGCTAACTTTTAAAGGAAATACAGAAAGGCTGTATATCTTATAGTATCTGAATAACTGTATATTTTGTATGTAAGAATGAGAATGACTTCATGAACGAAGTAACCAATTTGGATTAGAGAAAAAAAAAATTGCAAGAAATGAAATTCTTTAAATCCTAAATTTTTTTCGCAAGATATGTTTCACTATTCGGCCAGGTTTTAGCAATATTCGGCGAGATCTCTCTAAATATTTGGCTACAGGTATTCGGCCGAAGTATTCGGTCAACAAGCCTTCAATATTCGGCCAACCAAATATTCGGCAAAAGGGCTGAATAGGCCGAATACCGAATAGTGGCCGAATATTCGTCCCATCTCTACTATGTATACAATAAAATTAAATGTAACAACACATATGATTACCTTAAAAAGTAGGAACAATACTAAAGACGTAAATCCAAATATATCTGATCAACTTATGTGAAGCATAGTCATTAACTTTCAAAAACAAATATTATTCTTAATGGTTTAGCCATAAATTCCTCATCCTCCCCCTTTTTGTTTTCTTAAAAAATTTCTGCTTGATTTATCTTTGCTTCAAAAATACATTTCGAAAATAGGTATCACAGAAATAATTCAAAAGTGTTCTATAGATAGTATAAAATATTCTACTCCAGAATGAAAGTCCCTTTTACTTTGAAATTTTAAAGCTTAAAAAAACATCTATGTAAGACATTTTAAATAACTTCATTTGAAATACTTGATTTTCAAATACTTATATAAGCTCAACTTTCATTTTATATCTCTTTTGAACAATAATTCAAAACCTAACTCCAAAAGTTTGAATAGATAAAATGTCTTATTACTAAATTTCCCCACCCACTCCCTATTATCCTACCAAATTTTTCTTTGCATTTTTGCATCAATCCATAGATTTTCCAAAATTGCTTTAAAAAAACGTGGAATTCCTCCTTTAAAAGAACTCTTTCATGTCTAGGTAATACATGCAATTCTGTTACTCATATGAAAAATTTATTTTGCTGTTCAAACTAATTAAATCAATAAAATAAAAAAACATAATAAAAAAAATATAATAAAAATAAAGTGTTATTCAGAGTATGAAATTCTTGCATAAAAAATAGTAATAAAATATATTAGTATCCATCATTAGAAATTATTACTTTTTCACAGATCTATTTAAACATATTTATTTTATTAAAATTTTCCCCTATAATAATGATTTAGTTAATTTAAAGCTTTTTTACTGAAAAAATATTAATGTCCAAAATAAGATATCAAATTTATGATTAATTCTACAGGTAAAACACATCAGAGCTTACAAAAGAGCCCAAATAACTACATATTAAATTATTTTTAAAATACATAATAGAAACAAAAATATTTATTTACTTAGTTTATTATAGGAGAAATATAATAAACCTTAGTATAATTTTTCATTAAATGGTTAGATATGTCATCTAAAATAAATAGACAAAAAATGCATTAAAGATATTGTAATCTTTGCTCAGAATAATTCAATTTTACGAATTAAGTATTTAGAATCACAAATAAAAAAGTAAAATAGTACTAAAGATTATTTAAAAATACAAGCTTATGAAAGAACAGAAATAATAGTAATAATATTAGACAAAATAAATCACAAAGTTAAATAAGGATGCCTGAAAAAAAAAAAATAAATAAATAAATAAATAAAATTGACATGGATGTTTCAATGAGAAATGATTTCTCTGTTTATTAGTTTTTTAAGTTTTTTTTTTTTTTTTTTTTTTTTTTTTTTTAAATATTTTTCTTACATAATTACCATATGGCTATAAATTAAATTATCATCACAGGCACCTTTAAGAATATCAGAACTACTTTTGATATTTTTTCAAAAATTCACCTTTGTCTTGACATTGCTGGATTTTTGAGGTTATACTGTAGTTACTATCTCTAATTCTCAGATAAAATGGAAATTATATCATCTACGAATATGTTGAGTTCAACAGTTTTTCAAATAAATATTTCAAGACTAATTTAACTATAGTTACAGTATATTTTTTAAACTAGCCATTATTATTTTTTTTATTAATGTATAGCATAAGCCACAATGCTTTTTTAATGTATTGACATCTAGCTCTCAAACTTTTTTTTTACCAATTACTTTAATATACTATAATGTTAAATATACAAAACTTTTACAACAATTTAAATTTTAAAAACTGACAACTGTTGAAATATACACTGGTTTGCAAAATTTAAGGACGAGTCCCAAAATGCCAATTTTCGAGGGATTTTCAAGCAATAATTTTCACGCAAATATTCAAAAGGAACTAATATAATTTGAATAACTACTATCCCTGCATAGCAGCTAGTCCATATAACATTTCATTCAGGTCACACATGGTTATAAGAGTCACAGTCAAGACAGCGAAACAAAAAATAGGAAATTCCATAAGTCTCTTTATGAGTCTCGAATGACTACTATATGTGACTCCACTGACAGGTCATTGTGACTGCTGTTTTGTGGGGAGTCACCAGATTACTTTACAATGTCGCTTCATTGAGATTCTCGTGTGACTTGTCATCTGGAGACTCAATTTCAAAGTCATTGTCAACGTTGTATTATGATAAATTAGCAAATATTGTCCCATTAAAGCCGGCTTTTTCTGAAAAAGGCAAGCCGGCCGGCTTTTATTGGCTTTTTTCCAATGTATATATTACTATTTATTTTTAATAACTTCTTTAGTTTATTTACATTACAAGTGGCCATTTTATGTAAATTAAAACTAAAATCTTATAAAATTTATTTAAAATCATGTTTCAGATGTCCACTTTTATAGCCAGTTAATAATATATCACAAAAATCTCATAAATAGCCAATATGATTAACAGACATCTATACTATAGATCCAGTGGCACACCCTATGCTTAGTTAAGTTATTTTCATGTTATTATGGGTAAGAATTATATCTAAATAAATAATATACAGAATGATATACTGTTTATAAAATACTTCATTTGAACAATGGCTCCTAGCATACATAAATGTGTTAGTATTATGAATAAAAATACTCATTTGTTTAGGTAAGAAGTTTACAAGGAAGCATTCTACTTTAAAAATTAGAAAATATAAATAATTTTGACATAGCTTTTATATTTATTTATCTTTCTAAGTAAAGTAAATTCTATGTAAGCCAGACTGAGTAAGATGGAAATTTGTCTAGCTCGAAAAGGTGTTTCAAGGCCTTTTGAATCCACAGACAGTGTAAAATTTGTCTAAGGCAGAATATCGTTTACTGTGAACAATTTTCTCAGTTCTGATTGATTCTGACTTATGCAGAGTTTACTGTGCACATCCCTTTTTCTTATTTTGTTTTTTCTTATAAGGAAAGAGCAGCTGACATAGTGTGGGTTGAATTACTGTGAGGTGGCAATGGCAAGAAACATCTGTCTGTTCTTTATATCCCCTGCGGTACACATGACCTCGGCCAATCTGGTCTCTGCTTAACAGGCCTATGATATGATTGGCCTATATTGCCATAAATGTTCCTGCAATAATCACTATGAAAAATATGCA
Source organism: Maratus speculifer (assembly GCA_964019185.1). Classification (NCBI taxonomy): domain Eukaryota; kingdom Metazoa; phylum Arthropoda; class Arachnida; order Araneae; family Salticidae; genus Maratus; species Maratus speculifer. Next base: position 350,846,865 of record OZ025294.1, read on the forward strand.
GTGGTGTGGTAAATTGGTAGATGGAAATGTTTGTAAACATGCTCTTTCCTTCTGATATATATTGACTAAATATTTTATTCTTGTTCTTCACAAATCTTTCCACACATTAAAAGGAAAGGAATTTATTTGGTGGGTCAGTTAGTAACTTTTCCCATCCACAAATTCCTCGTATTAGGAGAGGTTTAGTGTTTCATCTAATAGATTACGGGATTAGCAAGATTCCAGGAACTAACATATTTATGTTTAAATGAGCATAGATATGGGAGAGGGAATTTAAAATAAAATTTCAACAAATGGTTTTGTTTGGAACAAGATCAGTGTAGTACTGATATTTATAATGTAAGTCAAATGACTGGTATCATATTTCGTAAAAATCATTTGAACTACTTCAAAAAAAATGTTTATTGTTCAAATTTTCTAATGAACATTCTTCCCATCTGTTAATCACATGAACATTTCTACTGTCAATTCACTTATATTTTAATTGACAATTTATTAGACAGTTCAATTTTATGACAACAGTATTAAATAGTTATTAATTAATAATACATTTCATTTTAAGAATAGTTTTTGTAGAAGAAATTTTTTTTTTTTTTTTGTAAAAACCGGCTTTTTAAAAAAGCCAGCCTTTTGCAAGCGGTTTAAACCCGAAAAAGCCAGCAGCCCTGCATTAAAGTCACATAGTGACTTTTCACCACTTTTCACAGTGGTTACTTCACAGTAGTGATGGGCGATTTCGATTTTTTAAATCGATTTAATCGATACTACGGCCAACTCGATTTAATCGATTCTTTCAAATTTTTAATCGATTTCTCTGAAGGTAATCTAATTTTCATTTTCCTTCAAAAGTCGAAGATAAAATAGACGGATGTGCCAATTCCAAAATTTCAGTGTATTAGTTTCTAAGATAGAAGAATTAAAGAAACCTCAGAACCCCCCCCCCCCACCCTGCAAAATAGCGTTTTTTTTTTTTTTTTTGAGTGATGTACACCAAAACTGATCAGGATCAATTTTTATTAAGTACCAGCTGAATCTGAATTTTGATGAAAATCCATGAAAGCGCGAGATACAGCTATTGCGAAATCATAAAAAATGCAGCATATCAGCGCCACCTGTTGGGCAATTTACACCAAGAACTAAATAACACTAATCAATGTCAGAGATTTACTGAATCTGAATTTTGATGAAAATTCGTTCTTGAGATAGCACTATTGCGTTAATCATGAATAATGCAGTATAGCAGCGCCATCTCTTAAGGGTGTTCTTAACTGATCCGCTCAACAAGCGAAAAACGTTTTGACACATTTACAAATTCATTTTTTAACAGAAGGTTATAAAATTTTAATGCCTGACTATGAAAGCGATTTCGAATTGAACTTTTTTTTCCATTTTATGATAATTAAATTACTTATCGAGTTATAAGCTATTTCGATGACGCAATCACCCGTTTTTCTCCTCCTTTTCGACCGGTTTTTCTGCTTTCGTCGGGAAATATGCTCAAAAGTGTCAACTTTGAAGGCTTGTTATGAAAAATCTATTGTGTTTTTTAAAAAACAAAAGAATGAGTGCAATTAGACAGTTTCTGAACAACAACACCTGCTATTTTCATGCATTTCCGAACAAAAATAAATTAATGCATGTGTCACAAAGTTGCCCTTTTTGATTTAAGAACACCCTTAAGCGATTTCCTCCAAATTGTAACTAGCATCAAATAATATCAAGGACTAATTGAATCTAAATTTTTATGAAAGTCCGTGCATTAGTTCTTGAGATAAAGTTAAAATGGAAACAGGGGCGTGCGAAAAGAGAACTGCGCCCGGTTCAAAGTTCCAATTTAGCTCCCCCTCCCCTATTAGCTTTTTCTTGTGATAGGCTAGAAGTGATGTTAGTAGTAAAAATTTGGCGCCCCCTAAATTTCCGTGCTCGGAACGACCGCTTCCTTTCGTCCCTCCCTCTTTCACATGGCGCTGAGTGGGAATTGTGAAAAATTCAGTATAGCAGCGCCATCTGAGAAGCTATATACATCAAAATGTAAAAAACATCAATTCATGTCAAGGACTAACTGGATCTAAAATGTGATGAAAATCCGTTCATTCGTTATTCAGATATAGCTGTTGCGAAAATCGCAAAAAATGCAGCATAGCAGCGCCACCTGTTAGGCTATATGCACCAAAAATTAATTAGATTCAGTTTATATCAAGGTCAAACTACATCTAAAGTTTTGTGGAATTCCGTGCATTTGTTCTTCAGATAGAACTGTCAGAAATTTTTGTCGTATACAGACTCACAGAGTGACACACACACACACACACAGACAGATATTTCTTAAAAACCATGAAATCGTGTTAAAGACCTTCTAAAATATATAAATCCATCAAAAACGGGAAGTCAAAATTTTTCACGAATCTAATACTCTCTTCTTGTAAAGTTACAAAAGAAAGTAAAAATGTAAAATCGATTCTGCCCGTAAGATCGATCTTTAGATTCGATGTCGATCTTTAGATTCGATTTCGATCTTTAGATTCGATGTCGATCTTAGATTCGATGTCGATCTTTAGATTCGATGTCGATTTTTAGATTCGATGTCGATCTTTAGATTCGATGTCGATCTTTAGATTCGATTTCGATTTTTTTTTTCTTTTTTTTTCTAGGCTAAATCAGTGTTGAATGCAGTTATTTTTCTGCGACACCGGAGAAAGGCATCATGTTTTACAGCTCTGTAAGGGAGGGGGTATCGTAATTTGTGCATTAAAAAACATAAAATCTCATAACTTCTGGGGAGGGGGGGAGGGGTAATCCCCTGCGGCCACCCCATTAATTCGACACTAGGTTAAATCGTTATATTTTTATTTAAAAGTCTAGTTATTTGAAGTATTAGTTTATTATGTTTTATTTTTCACGCTCGTCTCTTCTAATCCCCCCTTCCACGTCAGTTTTAACCTACAGGGCCGTTCGAAATATACATACAGTTTTAAAAATGTCCAATTCTCGGTCAATTTTATTTTAGATCCACATTTTAAATCCTTGACAAAAGATAAATAAAGGGTCGCCCTTCCGCCCGTTTGGGGTTTATCTGCGCCCCGCCGGGGGGGGGTATATTTTTTTGTTTCTTCAAAAGAAACAAAAAAATTTTTGAGGGGGGGGGGCTTGCACCCTCCCCCAATATACACCTTAAAATTTCGCTCATTTAATTTTCTACCATTTTTAACTTAAAAGTTTAAGCTACATGGCACCCCCAGAGCTGTGGATTCTCCCCCCCCCCCCCCCCCCCCAGTGTCAATCACCCACCTAATTTTGCTTATTTCTTCACTTCATTTCAATCTTTAAAAGGCCATAACTTTGCTTCTATAGGAGTTACAGTGATGAGAAAAATTCTAGTATAGCTAACCATTTCTCGCCGTTCTTTTTGCTTTTCCAGTTTTCCGGTTTTCCCAATAGGACCTTTTTTTTGGGGGGGGGACAGAGGGGCTTTTTCTTGATACAATATGTCTATTGAAAGCTTATGCTTCATACAATACAAATTTAACAAAAGAAATTTTCTCCCATCATTTCAGGTCACATTACGGACCCATAATGTGTTAAAATTTTAATTTTTCAAACTTCTTCAAAAAAAAAAAAAACATTGATACATATCAGCGAAACTGGGGTCCGAACCCGCAATCGTTTGATTGCACACGTAATCCCTAAGCTTTTTGGCCACCGAGTACTCAGCAACACTATTGTTTCTTTAGATTATCATCTTTAAATTCGTAATATCTTTTGAATGGAATGTCCGATTTGAAAAATTCAAAAAGTAATCTACAGATATTGTAACAGGCATTAATACAAAATGATTTATTTGGATAAGGATTAAGTTATCGATAGTATGGTCTAATTTTGGTTGGTGTATTTATCGCGTTTTAAAGTATAAGAAAGTAGTTATAGTGAGTTAACTACAATAGCTGGACATATGGTATCGCACGTTTTTTTTTTTTTTTTTAATAGACATGAATATGTTCTTTAATATTATAGAACCTTTTTTTACTCATTTAAAAGTATTTCCTGGCGATTCAAAAATACACACGTAATTGTTCAAGGTTTCACTTCTATCGGCACTCTCAGAGTGCCACTATTTTTTTTTTTTTTTCATGTTCGCCCGTCCTACCGCCCCCCCCCCTTCCTCACCAATCTTTACAGGTTCGTTCAAATTATGACTGAGATTTAAAAAAAGTCTAATCCTCGTTCTATTTTGTTATAAATCCATATTTTGAAACCTCAACAAAAGATACATATGGGCCGGGGTCGCCCTTCTATCCGTTTGGGACTCACCTTGCCCCCCTGGGTGGGGGGGGGGGGGCATATTTTTTGTTTCTTCCACACCATCTCATGTAACATATCGTTATAAAGCTTTTATCTCCTCTTTTTTTTTCTGTTACTACCCCTCTCCCCACTTAGTTACATGCTCTTGGCACTTTTTATAGTTTCAAAGAGTGTATGTTCCCCGCGGGCCACCCCATGAATTCAACACTAAGTTAAACACTATATTTTTGTTTAGAAGCTCAGTTATTTGGGTTATTAGTTAATTATGTTTTTTTTTTCAAGTTCGTCCGTTCTAATCCCTCGTCCCCCCCCCCTTCCTCGCCAATCTTTACTATATGGGCCGTTCAAAGTATGCATGCAATTTTTAAAATGTCCAATTCTCGTTCTACTTTATTGTAAATCCTCATTTTGAAACTTCGACAAAAGATACATTTGGGCTATGGTCGCCTTTCCGTCAAGAGTGGGGGTTACCTGCCCCCTTGGGAATGGGACATATTTTATGTTCTTCCAAACTATCTCGTGTAACATTTGGTTGGCATTAGAAAAAAAAAGTTTTTTTTTTTTTTTTTGGTCTATACTCCTTGTTCCCCATCCTAGTTACACGCTCTTGGCACTCTTTATACTCGGTTTAATGCCAAGTTATTCAGTGTTGTTATTAGTTGAGTTATGTCTCTCAAATTTGTCAAAGTTTTTGTGTAAGTGAAAACCATAAGTGACAATCAATTTAAAATTCTTATTATCCGACTCTAAAATCTGCAATAGCTTAATTCTATGCCTCCCTAAATGGGGATGGGGGGGGGGGGGGGAGGCGGTAATTACGGTTCTGCTGATTGTCTAAGTTTTGGAATTAGTAATTTGAAGCTTCTCTGTGTGAACCTAAATATCGAAATATCGATTCTAGTATCGATTCTAGAACTGAGAAATCGATTCTTATTATGATCGATGTTGTTTTATACGATATCGATTTTAATCGATTCTCAAAATTTCCAGAATCGCCCATCACTACTTCACAGTAGGATCTCTGTGACCGTTTGACAAAGTCTTGTGACAGAAAGTCACCATAGGACTTTAATGTGACATTATTTATTTATTTATCAAAAAGCAACTTTCACAATGACATTGAAATTGAGTCTTCAAATGACAGTCACATGAGAGACTCAATAGAACGACATTGTAAAATCACCTGGTGACTTGATACAAAGCAGCAGTCGCAGTGAACTGTCAATGGAGTCACATATAGTAGTCATTTGAGACTCATAAAAAAGACATATAGAATTTCCTATTTTTTGTTTTGCCATAGTGACTGTGACTTTAGTGACCATGTATGACCTGAATGAGATGTTATATGGACTAGCTGTTATGCAGGAATAGTAATTATTCAAATTCTGTTACTTCCTTTTGACTATTCGCATGAAAATTATCGCTTAAAAATTCTTTGAAAATTGGTATTTTGGGACTGTCCTTAAATTTTGCACACCAGTGTATATCAAGTTAAATTTGGACTTAAATGTTAATTGTGATTTCCACTTATTACATTCCAAAGTAAATGGTGGATTTTAGAGAATTGCAGACTATTAAATACTTAGAGAATTGACTAACTAAAAATGTAATCAAAATTTACACAGAGAGTTTATGAGTACGCTTCATGTGTCCTAATGCATGATCTTTTCTAGCAAACGCTTTATAGCAAACAGGGCATTCAAATGATTTTTCCCCCGTATGAATTAGAAAATGTCTTTGTAAGTTACTTTTGTTGTGGAAAGCACTTTGACAAACTACACATTTATAGGGTTTCTTCTTTCCAGCATGCATTTTTAAGTGCTTATCTAATTCAGAACGAATGACAAAGATTTTTCCACAAAATGTACAGGTATCTTTTGATTTAGATGCTTTCTTTTTACTCCTTTTCTTTTTATTGGTTGATACCAATGCCAGTTGTTTTCCTGCTGGAACCAATGCCTGCTCCTTTTCTGCTGGAACCAGTGCTTGCTGCATATTTGCTGGAACCAGTGCCTGCTGCATATCTGCTGGTACCAGTGCCTGCTGCATTTCTGCTGGTGCCAATGGCTCCTCTTTTATTGGTGGTAGAAATCCATTTTCGGTAAGAAAATCTAAAGAAAGCAGTTCAAATCCTAGAAAGAAAAAAATATTTAATAAATATTATATGCATATATATATTTACAATGAACTGTGTCTAAGGCGGAATAGATTAGTACCAAGATAATTTTCCTTAGTAGACAACATTCCGTCTTGGACAATTTTAACTCTATGTCTATGGATTTTCAGGGGTATGGATTCTGACACAGATTTTGATTTAAATGATCTATTTTTCAACTTTCCTGTATCCATTTATAAGAAGAGTGTATGATAACTTAATATAAGTAAATTTAACTTTAATTCTTTTTATTTACCTGCACATTATCATTTTGAAATCCCAAATTATTTACATCACTTTTAAGCATTTTTGTACTGTCCTTTGTTTGAGAGAGAGCTTTTATTTTATTTTAATGAAGTTTCTTTTGAATTTTGTAAACAGCCATTATTTCCTTTTGATTTATAAATTTCTGCTGCTCCAAGAGCTTAAAAGAAATTCTATCAAATATCAACTCCCCTTTCCCTCTCATAGTGACTGTCAGACTATCTTTCACTGTTTTTGGACTAAAATTTAAACTTTATTGTTCATCCATTCAACAGTTTCTTCTTCTTTGAAAAACTCCTGCAAATTTGTTTTTTTAATTTTTTGCATAATAGTTCAGATGCTTTAACTTGATGCATGGTTAACTGAAATCTAGAAAAATCTATCTTCATCCTGATAAAAAGCCAGACTGTATTTTATGCCATGCATCTTTAGGATCTGAAGAATCTTTTGTAGCAGAAGTTCATATTTCTAAAATTAAATAAATTTTATGCTAAATATATTCTTAAAAACTTTTCTTTTGTTTTAATGACAAATCAGCATTAATATGTTGCCATAAAAAAGGGGGATTTGTATCGACATTTTACATGATGAATCCATACTCTGATCCTTAAAGTCTTTTAATTTTTTTAATGTACTGTGTCATTACTATTTTCTTATAAATTTGCATAAAAAATAATTATTTTTGTTCATTGATATTCAGATAATAAAGATTATAAAGCATACTTCTTAACTGTTATTTTCACTGTTTATATTTTGAAATGCAGGTGGATCGCAGAAGATTGTGGATTTTAGAGAGACTACTTTATAACTATTGAATGATCGAAAAAATTTGTTCCCGATTTCTGATGCTTCAAGTTTTGAAGTGTACCTAAGTTGTTTTAAATGGCAAAGTGCAGTTTAATTTTCAATATTATTCTCTCAGCAATCTTTTCAATAATAATCTGCAGATTATCATTCACTAAATCATGGATTAAATTATTATTAATGCTAAAAAGTCATAGAGTGAATTTTACTGTTTAAATCGAAATTACCATTTTGAAAATGCTGAAATCCCTTTTTAACTGTCCTAAGGGCATACGCATAATCCAAAACTGTCTTGAATATTCCTTGTAGCATGTCTAACACATATACCTTTTTTAAACTCATAATATGATAGAAATGTTATTTTTCATTTTGAATATTAACTTTTCATACAAATTAATTTGATTTTAACACTATGTTCCCTCACAATACATGTAGGTAACTGTGAGTTAATAATATGATTATAAAAGAAACATCAGCACAGTGAAAATTGCAAGTTTATTACATCAATAAAATAAGATTAAAACATTTGTAATCACCCAATATATATAAAAAAGCAGTGAAACTATTAATGATAATATTTTATTTACACATATGATAAAAATACAGAAAAATCTCAGGATTTTTTTTTTTTTTTTTTTTGGTCAAAATAAAATTTTTAACCATAAAATACAATAGGCAGTTTTATTGATAACATAAAACCTACGAATCAAAGCTGGAACACCAAAGCAAAAGATCTTAATTGAAGTTAATCATTTTAATTACTTAAGGAATTTGAGATTTCCTTTACTTGTGATTGCATGTACATTATTATTAATTATCATTCATTGGCATTGCATAGGAAAATACAAATCATTCATAAACAAAATGTTACACAACTAGATAAAACATATAAAAAAGATTTAAAAAAAAATTCATTTCATCTAAAATTCTACTGGATTAAAAAAAATTCTTGGATTTACTAATAATAAACATAAATATCATTCTAGTGGATGATTGTTGAATTGAATTATTTCAGAGATATAAATACTAGTAGGAAAGACTAAAAATTAAAAGAGAACTACACAAACAAATACATGTTATTCTAATTGTATAACTAACAAGAGAACTTTTGAACAATTTCTACGATTTTTCAATTACCATAAATCAGCATTTCTGAAGTGAATAAATCTTTCTTAATTTTACATTCAGATTTAAAAAAAAAAAATTAAAATACAGCATTACTTGATACCTTCTTGAAGTTCACATGCCACAAGAGCCATCTATTAAAAATATGGGATAATGGAAGCAAAGAAGTTATCTTTGAGTTTTATATGTAATTTGTGGGAAGTCTGTTTCAATGCATGATTGAACATATTTTATTAGCAGGACTCCGCCCATTATGTGCCATGTGGTCATTTTCTTTTTCTTTTTATTGAATTTTAAAAATACAGAACAATTTATGAACAGTGAAATAATATTACTCTTTTTTTAAAAGTCTGGAAAAATATTAATGTAAAAAATAATAATTAAATGTTCTTTAAAGAATACAAAATTACATCTCACAATCTGCTCCCAGTCCATAATTCATAAAAATCTATTTTTATTTATTCAAATCTAAAGCACTGAAAACTAGATATCTATGATAAAAATTTTGTTTGTTATGGAGTATTGTTAATTTCATTAAAAAAATAAAATCTGAATTTGAAAAAACACACTTGTATCAAATCAGAGAAACAAAAGCTAACCCTAACTTGACATGACTTACATTTTCACAAGAATAGATATCATGAAACAAATTACATTGAATCTTATTTTTATTTAATTTCCTTGACATAAAAATCAGCTTCTTTATTCAGTGGCAACAAAAGAAAGACTATTTTAAAATTTAAAAAATATATCCAATTCATATATTTTTTAATAATTTAAAGACAGAAATGGTTATTTGAAAATGTTTCAAAATTTCCAAAGAATATAAGTAATTATTTATAAAAATTTGATCTTTATTATTCTTTTATATGGGTGATTCTCAAAATAGGGGACAATTTATGTCTTTCGGTATACAAAAAAAATTAAGAGGTTTTCTGTCATGTTTTTATATCTAGATATGTTTTTCTTAATATTATTCATTATTTGCACCCAAGAATTACTCACTTTTTAGTTAAAAACACCTTAAAATAACAGAATAAAGATTCAAAATGTCATTAGAATGGATGTCCACAGCAGCTGTGCCTTGTGTATACTAGCATTTTTCACGAGTTAATATAAAGTTTATAAAATAAACAAATGTTATTCTTTCTTTATATTAATCAAGGAGAGGATTTATCCAATAAATTTCTTTTTAAAAATAAAATTATAGTATATAAAAAAAGAATTAAAGTTTGTCCTCCATATTCGATTTTCAAAACAAGGTCATATATAACAGCTGGTTATTAATCAAAATTTCATTTTTCACATATGACAATAGTTTGAAAATGTAAAGTTTCTCCATGGCAACAAGTAGCCATTTTATCTCAGCCAGAAAATAGAAGCATATGTATTGTATTTTAAGAATAGAAGTTGAATATTAGGGGCGTACATCAATTGTATGTCATTAGAATGGATAATAATTTTCATGTTTATTTTATAGTTAAAATTTTTATTTTATTTATTTGCATAGAACTTTTGTGTTTTAAAAAGCCCCAGAAAGGACTATTGCATTGTGATTATATTATGGCTCATAATCTTATTTAAATTAAAATTTGTCATTAGCATGGACAGATATCAGTGTCATTAGCATGGTTTTTCTGTCCATGCTAAAAACTCCTGTGTGCATAAATGTAACCAGTGCTTATATTGTATCCTTTATAAAGTTTAATTTTATGTATAAATTTAAGTATTACATTTATTATCTCTAAAATATGCATTAAATCTGTAGGAAAATCACTAAGACAGCTTCTTACATTGTTAGTGTCAGAATGTTGCTCATGTAAACAAAGTTTGCTCTTTGGTAATGTTTTTATTCTCCTTATATGTATATATGTAAAAATGGAAACCATTTGCTGAAAAGGAAGGCTAATAAATATAGAAAAAATATTTAAACAGGAAGAAAATAAAAATTTCATAATATATTTATTCCATGCAATTTGTTTTGTCATTAGCATGGCTCAAAAAATACTAATTATTTTTTTAAGTTAATTTTTAAATGTTTAGCTCTGCTGACTACATGGAAAGTATACCTAATACTATATTAACAACACCTATTTTTTTCAGAAATTTTGCTAACAGTAATTTTTTTAAGATTTCATTTTTGAAATAGTCCCCTATTTTGAGAATCACCCATATATTTTTTATAGGATTTCAAAATCTACCCTATTATTTATAATTAACATATATTTCTGTTAAAAGAACAAAGTCAAACAAAGTTTTTCACTTAGTCAAAAGTTCTATATAGCAACATAAAACATATATAGCGATTCAGAATTTCAGAAATGTTCCAAATTTTAGGCCATTTACAGTTTGTCAAAGTGGGGGAAAAAAAAAAAAAAAAAAAAAAATATATATATATATATATATATATATATACAGTATAGGATCCGTTATCCAGAATGCTTGGGACCCAGAGCATTCTGGATAAGGGGTTTTTCCATAATTCGGAACACTTTTTCATAAATATAAGAAAGGCACAAAATAATTTCATAAATATATATATGTTACAGGCCAAACCCGATTTTAGGCCAAACTAGATTGGCCTAGTCCAAACTAGTCTATCCTAACGCCCATCGATAAACTAGTTTTTCCTAGGCCAAACTAGTCTATCCTAACGCCCATCGGATAAACTAGTTTGTCCTAGGCCAAACTAGTCTATCCGAATGCCCATCGGATAAACTAGTTTTTCCTAGGCCATACTAGTCTATCCGAATGCCCATCGGATAAACTAGATTTTCCTAGGCCAAACTAGTTTGGCCGAACTGTCATTAGGATGAACTAGTTTATCCTAGGCCGAACTAGATTGTCCTAGGCCAATTCAATTTGGCATGATTTTATTGAATTTAAAAACCGCCACGGCGCCAACTTTCTTGTTTTGATCTAATTTAGCCTAGGCCGATGCAATTCGACGCGATTTTAGCTCACAGACTATCAAACCCTGAGAGCTTATGTGCTCGCAGATTCTGTGTGTGTGTATGTAACCATATACGTACGTATGTACATACTTATGTACGTACGTACGTATGTAGGACTAATATAACGGACTAATGTGTAACTAATATAACGCGAGCACTCTAGTGTTGGAATTTGGATGCGATTTAGTTCAAGTCAGCCGGCTTCGCCCGCTATAGGGCCCCTTCTTTTATGTAAAATCTTGAAACGGACGTATGTTGAAGTGAACGAACTTCGAAGTGAAAAAAACATGATGATAAATATTTAAGAAAAAGGATTTTGCATCGAAATACCACTATTTTCTAATAGTAATTTTTGTAAAAATGTTATATTCTTGCTGGAACTTTTTGAAACTTTGTGATAGTTTATCGTATATGATATAATTTTATAAAAAAAAAAGAGTTACATTTCGGCGTGAAAGAGGATGTGGTTGCGAACAAAATCAGGAAATATAACGGAAATTCTATGTTTTAAAGCACCGCGACCTCAAGTAACACATCTACTAATAGGTTGTTTAACGGAGTTTCATTCAAATACAGTTTTGTTAATAATAGAGTACACTCCCTGGTGTTGGAATGAGGAACTAATATAACGTGGCTTAGTTAAAACTTGCTGGCTTCGCCCGCTATAGGACTGGGTAGGCAGCGTGAATATGGTTCGAATTTCGTTCGCTTCGAGGTTCTTTCGAAAAGGAGGGTTACATTCGGTGGTGCGTGCTCAGCATGCTTGCTATGATTTAAATTTTGTTCGCTTCGAAGTTCATTCGAAAAGGAAGAGCGCATTCGGCAGCACACCTGCTATACGCTGCCGCAGTCTGTGGGGATGCGGCTGAAGAACTAATGCACGAAATTTAATAAAAAATTATATTCAGGTAGTCTCTGATCTAAATTGATGCTCATTAGTTTTTGGTGTAAATCGTTCGTCAGGTGGAGTACTGTTTGGCATTTTTTACGATTTACGCATCAGCTTTATCTTAATAGCTAATACAATCAAATTTCCATCGAACTTTAGATACAGTTCGTCCATGACATGAGTTGGTGTTGTTTTTATTTTGAAGTAAATCACTCAACATGGCTATGATATGCTGCATTTTTCACAATAGCTGTATCTCAAGAACTAATAGACGGAATTTAATAAAAATTTATATTCAGATAGTCCCTGATACAAATCGATACTGATTACTTTTTCATGTAAATAGTTCAACAGATGGCGCTTCTGAAGTTCGTTTTTACTGATTTGCATTACATTATTTCAATAACTAATTTACGGATTTTCATCAAACTTCTGAATCAGTAAATCCGTGATATGAACTAAATCTTTTTACGTATTCGTGTTAATTGCTCAATAGGTGGCACTGTTGTGCTCAATTTTCCCGATTCCTGAAATAGTTTTGTTGCAAGAATTAATGCACGAATTTTCATCAAACTTAAGATTCAGTAAGTCTCTCATATAAATTAGTATTCTGTAGTTTGGAGTAAATCTCTTGAAAGGTAGCACCGCTATACGGTATTATTCGTGATTATAGTAATAGCTCTATCTCAGGATCTAATGCATGGATTTTCAAGAAACTCCAGATTCTGTTAGTCATTGATATAAAAAAGTACAAAATTACTTTTTAGTTTTTGGAGTAAATTGTGCAACAGGTGGCGCTGCTATGTGGCATTATTCATGATTGTCGCAATATCTCAAGAAAAAATGCACGGATTTTCATCAAACTTCAAATTCAGTTAGTCCCTGATATAAATTAATATTCTTTTGTTTTTAGAGTAAATGGCTCAATAGGTAGCGCTTCTATCCAGTTTTTTTATGACTTCTGCGATAATTCAAATATCTGAAATAGTACTAATACACAGATTTTCATCAAATTTCAGCTTGAATTAGAATTTGAAAGACGTTGTTACGGATTTTTCAAAAAGTTCCGGCAAGAATTTAACATTTTTACAAAAATTGCTATTAGAAAATAGTGGTATTTCGATGCGGAATCCTTTTTCTTAAGTATTTATCATCATGTTGCTTTCTTTTCGATTCAACATTCGTAAATATCTAAATCGAGTTGTATTAGTTCCAAATTCCAACACCAGGGTGCTCGCATTAGTTCCACATTCCATCACCAGGGAGCGCACCTTATTACTAACAAAACTGTATGTTAAGAAAACTCCGTTAAAGAATCTATCAGTAGATATGTTACTCGATGTCGCGGTGCTTCAAAACAAGAATTTGAGATTTTTGAAAAAATCACTATTCTTCAATAGTGGCATTAAATGCGAAATATATTTTTATAAATTTATATCATTTGTCATAAACTATCTTAAAGTTTCAAATAGATCAACCTAGAATTTCCGTTATATTTCCTGATTTTGTTTGCCCCCCCCCTCTTTCCCTTTCTTAATGGGACTTTTTATACAATTTTTTATCATATGTTATAAACTATCACGAAGTTTCAACAATTCCAACAAGAATTTAACATTTTTACAAAAATTACTAATAGAAAATAGTGGTATTTGTTATTTTTTTTCTTAAATATTTATCATCATGTTATATTATGTTTCAAAAAGTTTTACAAAATTGGTAATATTTAATTAGCAGCTAAAACTTAAAAAAACGCTGAGCTTTTTAAAAAAAAAAATCTAGCGTCCTCTTACTCTACCTCCCCGCCGTAACCTAAATTTCAAGTGTCATGCTTTATTTAAGCTTTTTCTTATTTTTAAAAGGATTCGGATATTTACTTTTTTAATATGAACAATTTCGCGTGAAGTGATGTGTGTGAAAACCAATATCTGTTACGAATTAAAAATCTTTTCATAAAACCAAAAGTTTCTATCCGACTGAAAAAATAATCCGCTCTATCTTCATATTTAAACTCAGAACCCCCAAAATTAATCAGGTAAACGCCTTATCAGAAGAAACCTACATCCAAAATTTGAAACAAATCGGTAAATTATCCCTGAAAAATCTATTTACATAAATTAAGAGTGTTACCCCCCATTCCTCCTTTCTTTATATGTAAACAATGAAAACCCACATCTAATCATGGATGTACCTTATCAAACTGATATTGTACCTAAAATTTTAATAAAATCTGATACTTTTGCATGAAAACTGACTTAACGAAATTAAGGAGTGTGTGGGGGGGGGGGGCGGTTTAGCCTTGTGTTCCCCTTCCCTTATTCTTATCCAATGAACCCCTGAAACTAATCAGGAAAGTTCGTTATTAGGATAAATCTATGTCCAAATTTTGAAGCAAATTGGATATTTCTATCAGGAGTTATCGCATAACGTACATACGTACATACATACATACGTACATGGTTACATACACACACACAGAATCTGCGAGCACATTAGCTCTCATACTTTGATAGTCTGTGAGCTAAAATCGCGTCAAACTGCATTGGCCTAGGCTAAATTAGATCAAAACTAGAAAGTTGGCGTCGTGGCGGTCTTTAGATTAAAAAAAATCACGCCAAATTGAATTGGTCTAGGACAATCTAGTTCGGCCTAGGATAAACTAATTCAAACCAATGAATAGCAGGCTAAATTAGTTCATCCTAATGACCGTTCGGCCAAACTAGTTTGGCCTAGGAAAATATAGTTTATCCGATGGGCGTTCGGATAGACTAGTTTGGCCTAGGAAAAACTAGTTTATCCGATGGGCGTTTGGATAGACTAGTTTGGCCTAGGAAAAACTAGTTTATCCGATGGGCGTTAGGATAGACTAGTTTGGCCTAGGAAAAACTAGTTTATCTGATGGGCGTTCGGATAGACTAGTTTGGACTAGGCCAATCTAGTTTGGCCTAAAATCGGGTTTGGCCTGTAACATATATATATATAGAAATGTCAATTAAGGTTTATTAGAGTTTTTTTCTTTCTTTTTCTTTTCTTTTTTTTTCTTTTCTTTTTTTTTTTTTTGTAAAAGAAACACATAAGAAAATTATGCCTAGAAACATAGTTTACATTTCTCCTAGTTTTCCTATTCACTTTCAATATTTGACTCATTACTTCCTGTTTATTACATGGGCCATAACTCCTTTTCTAGCAATTGTAAAAATAAAATTAAAAAATTTGGAATTGTAACTCCTTCAAATAAATAAATATATTCAATCAAAACAACCATTTTAATTTAAGAGGACCTCTTAATAGAAAGTTAATTTCATTCAATGAGTAAGAGATAAAGTAGTTGGATCAAAAATATTTGTACATCAATAGCTTGTGTTAATTTTAGTTAATGAATAAGTATTTATCAGGGAACACAAGCACACATTTTTTTAATTTGATAAATTTAATAATAATCTGCAATAGTTTCCAGATAATTTCATTAAGATATTTTAGAAAAAAAGATAAGAAATGAGAATATTCATTAATTTTATCGCAGATAAAAATTAAATCAGAATTATTATTAGATAATTTATTGAAGGAAAATATGTTATATAGCAATATTTTTAATGTAAAAATGGAACAAAAAATAAATGTATTGATAATAATAATGATAAAAAAGCTTACTAAAACTTATATTTACAAAAAACTTACTTAAACTTATATACACTCATTCAAAAACACCTACTAAAACATTAAAATAAATCATTATAAACACATAAAGTAGTTTAGGTGATATAAGAAACAATTAAAAATATAACTAAATACAGTAGAAGATCTACATAAAGCAAAACCTAAAAATGGAAGGTCATGCCTTATATAGATCACATTTCACACATCATTAAATTTACCTTATAAATATAGCAAAACATATCAAAATACATCACAGTATCTTTATACTGCATTCCTTATCCGGATTATAAATTTTTGCATGATATAGATCATTATATATATTTTTTAATATACTTAAAAAAAAAATAGTATAAATATATCTGGATCCAAATCAATCATTATATTACTCATTTTCAAAAACATTTATTGCAATAGGGATTTTTTTCATTAAAAAATTTTTAATTAAGAAAATAAAATTGAACTTATGCATTAAATTTAGTTTTCAAGAGAGTAGCAATGTTTTACAATCTGGGAATTCAGGTGCTTCTTCACTGCAAAATTCGTTAATTACATCCGAGAAGTTGTGCATTATATGGAGAATTGTGTTATATCGAATTGTATTATAAAGATCTTCTACTGTATTAGAGTTTATGGACAAGCTTCAAGTGTACTACAACATAATCTTTTCTAGCAAAAGCTTCATTACATACAGGACATTCATGTGATTTTTCCCCAGTATGTATTCGGGAATGTCTTCGCACACTATCTTTTCTACTAAAAGTAGCATTGCAAATTGCACACTTAAATGTTTTTTCTTGTGCAGTCAAGTGCTTTTCTAATTCAGAAGGAAAGGTATAATTTTTCCCACAATATTCACCAGTATCTTTCAATCTGAATGATTCGTTCTTCGAAATGAGTTTCTCTGAAGCCATTTCTGGGAGAGAATTCAAAGGAAGCACTTTAAAGTCTAGAGGGGAAAAATATCTATTGAAATAGTTACTTGTTTAAAAGAAATATGTAACAAAAAAATAAACTTTGCATAAAGGAATATAAACATTTTTAATTTATGAGAAAAACTAATTTTTTAAAAGTTATAAATTGACAACTATGCTGCCTATTTTTCAGAATGTATAATAATTTACATATGTCACTCACTGATAAGTTTTTAGATAAAATAAAAATTATCTATATATTGTGTACATAATACCATACTGTATATCTATATATAGTAAAAAATATTTACCCTATCTTGATTTCTAAATAATTACAGACTTTTATTCTCTTATGCCACCTACACTATTCCTTTGAACTCTACAAAATGGTATTTTTAAAATATAAGAACATCAGTAACAACTTACACTATTTAAGATTTTTTTCCCTGGTTATCAGCATTTTGTTTTGCAAAAAAAATAATAAATCAAATAATCTTTGAAATTGGCTCAGTTTAAATACAGGATACAAGTGGGTAAGTGTGATTGCAGATCACACAGAGGATTTTGTTAAATCTTTCTTTTAAAACAACTTATCCTTTAATTAATAAATCCAAATTTTTAATTTACAATTATTAAATTTTTGCATAAATAGTAGCACCAATAAATTTAATTTTAAAATTATTACAAAAAGAAGTTATTTATTTTAATCAAATAAAAAAATGTTAAAACCAAATTATTTAAATAAAATCTAAAATTTTACATTTTTGAAAATTTGAAATGAATTTTGAATCTGAGCAGAGACTAATAAAATTTTTTATTTCAAAAAATTAATAAACAATTTTTTTAAACAAAAATTAAAATCCTGAATCTATTAATAAATTGCAATAATTTTTTAAAATGGAAAGAAAATTGGATTCCAAAAAATATTATGTTAGATGAATGATACCCTAATAATATAAACCCTTAAATTGGCAAAAATATGAAATTTCTTTTAATTAGATCTATCTTAATATGAAATTTTCAACTAGCAGCACCGAAGATCAAACTAATAATCTCCTGTTTACTAGCAAGATGCTTTACTCCAAGCTATGAAGCCTACATGCATAACTTTCAAAGTTAAGATTCACTTTTAAAATGTAAATAAAAAATGAATGGATTACATTGATCAAATTATTTTAATAATAATAATAAAAAAAAGACTTTTAAAATTTTATGATTTGTCATGTGACACGAGGCATTCAACAAAGTGCACAAAATTTGAAATCTCTGCCTTATACAGTTTTTGTGTACAGAATCTGTGACAGACAGAGGACAGAGATGAATAGGGTTTTGTCAGATGAACAAAACCCTAAAAAAGTTTAATAATTTTCAGTAAGATCAGGAGGCTTTTTTCCAAAAATGTATCTTTGATGTTTTATCTGTAACTATCAGTCTTAAAATATAACGGGAGAAATTATCAACAAGTTGTTTTAATTTTAATTAGTAATTCTTCAACATTTGTTTATCTTTTAGAAAAAAAGAAGTTTCTTACTTTTAAAATAGATAAATAAAACACATTCAAAGCATATAAAAAAATAGCTGTTAGAAAAACTTCAATCGGTAATGACCACTTTTTAAAGAATTATATGCATGTGCATAATTTTGATGAAAATAAAATTAAAGAACTGTGAAGATTACTTTTGCCCTTAGTACCTTGGATAGAATAATAAAATTTTATACAAGTCATCATAAAATCAAAGGACACATTTCGAGCTAGAAAATATAACAGCTCATCATCAGCTACTGTAAACATGCATCCGTATGGGGACAAAGTCACAATACTTTGATTTTATGGTGATTTATATAAATTTTTCTTATTTTAATTGTGATTTATCACCAGTTTTTGGTGCTGTTCCAACTTAATACTTCTAGTCTTCAACTGCTACTACCTGCTACAATTAGTGTTAACACAACTATAAGAAGTGCACATGTTAGATTAAAAAAAAATGTGTGTGTGTGTGTACGGGGTGTCCCAAAAATTACTAATGGATATAAAAATTCAATAACTTGCAAACGATGACAGTTATTTAAAATATTCTTACAGGAGGTTTATGCATAATGTCAGGAGTTTTTATTTTATTGCGATTCTGATTTTATTTAGAATTTCAAACAATAGATGACATTATGAACAACTGCTGCTAAATCCAGGCTTGATTTTTTACCTCCTTCTGTCATGTGATAAAAGGAGATTAAAAGTATTGAATGGATCTCTAAGCACCAAAAATCGAGAAAAATTTTGCAACTATTGATCACAATGCCATCTACTGTTTGAAATTTGAATTAAATCAAGAATCACAATAAGAAAACTCCTGGCGTCATACATAAACTTTCTAGAAGAAATTTTTAAATATCTGCCGCCGTTTGAAAGTTATTAATTTTTAAAATCCATCAGTCATTTTTAGGCCTCCTCCCCCCCCCCCCTGTATATATATATATAATTTTAAGTGGTGGTTCCCAATCTTTCCTCCTCAAATACAAGAGTTTACTGTTTAAAAATAAATAGTTATTTGTTTCTTTGCAAAATAGTGATACTGGTAGAACTTAATTGAACATATTAAACCTTTATGCTCCAATGATACTTCAAAGTATCATTAAAATAACTTGTCATAAAATTAATTTAATACAGTGATAAGTAGTAATAGTGTTTAGAATGAGTTATAGATATTTTACTTTATCTTGTTTTAAAAGCATTATTGGTTGCTGAAAACAAAAATAGTTTTAAAAGGACGATTTCGTTTTTATTTGCATCTTTTGAGCTTTCTTGACAGTGAAATATTGTGGGAGAAAAGTTTCAGTTAGAAAATATGTCTAGATTTGTATTGTAAGAGCATAATATTTGTACATTTCCCAATTCTATAAAATATTAAAACGAAAAAAAAAATATATATATATTTAATTAAAATATTTGAGTAAAATTATAAGTATTGCACAAAATCTCAATAAATTAAAATTGAATTAATGAATTTTAATTGGCAAAATTCTTCTAAAATTTATTAAATGTTTGTGTAAATCTTCTAATGAAGTTTGAAAATTTCATGAAAAATGCTTTAGAAGATGAAATTTTCATGAATTCATAATTTGGGATACAAAGGGTTAAGTAAAATACAACTGTGTTAACTAAAAATAAAGTTTTAATTATTTTCAGCATTTTATACACACAAAGTAGAGATTATTTGAACAAAATATTTTACAGATTTTTTTTCTTTTTTAATTAAGTGATAACAATATGCACTAAAGAATTATTTTTTTATTTTTTAAAAACTGTGCACCTTTACCAATGTGAAATCTGGCATTACACAATATGATTGGTTTTAACTGTTTCTAAAATTAAGATTATTCCAATGACACATTGTTTCTTTTCAATTCATAATTTTTTCCTTGAAATAAGTGTTTTTGTTTAATAGCATTTTATTTACTTGAAACTCAATAATTTTGGTGTGCTTCTAAGACACCATCATATTGTTGCTTGATCTCAAGAAAAACATTGCATTTTCCTTTCAAAATAGGCAGAATTTTTTACAAACATTGCTCTTTAAAGCTAAAATGACTAATATCTGAAGTTTCCACCACCACTTTCCCTCTATACTCTCTCATTTAATGAGATCGACAAAAATGCTACCAATTTGTGCCTTGTTCCAGGCATTCCATGACAGAGAGGTATACCTCACCAGTTGGGAACTGCTGCTTTAAAGCATATATTTGCAAATGTGCCTTTAATACAATTACAATACAGAGCCATTTATCTAGAATGGTTGAGGTAAGGTGTAATTGAGATAACTGGGTTTTTTGGATAACTGGTTGGGCATTAAGGCAACATCTATTCGACAAATTTTGTGGAATGTATGCAGTGGTGGCCTTATTATTGATTTAAAATTAATCATTTAGATTACACAAATTAAGAATCAGAACCAAACATGATCAAAGATTGATCATAATTTGAAAGAAGGTAATTTATAAAAAGCTCTTGGCAACAAAAAATCAGTTTCCTCTGCATAAGCGACAAAAAGTCTAATATGTAACTAAATAGGTTACCATTTCATATCCTAGACGATGATCATCAAGTTTTATCATGCATCTTGCAACGCATATGTCAAATTTAAGTAATTATTTTTTAAATTGTATTAAAATCTAACCACCAAATATAATAGGCAATTTTATTGAAAGAGCAGAAATATTTAATATTAGAAAAAAAAAAAAATTGTGAAATGTCAATCGGCTGATTAAATGTCTCTTCAAAAATGAAAATTTCAAATGTTTGGTGTTAAGCATATTTAAAGGATTTAAAACTATTCATGATGAAGAATATATATATATATATATATATATATATATATATATATATATGTGTGTGTGTGTGTGTGTGTGTAAATATATATATTACAACAGATTTTCTTAAGCTGTAACAATTTTTTTAATTTCCATTCAAATAATTCAATATATTTTTTTAAACTGTAAATTTCAGTTTGAATTTCATTGATGGAAAATGGAATTTGTCAGTATAAAGAATTTATTTAACTAGTTATTAATTTGAATGCACTAGCAAACATACATTTATTTATTTATTTTAATGAGAAGAAAAAAAAGAATTAAAAAAGTGTAAAAATATATTTAATGTTAATAGACTGTTATACACTATACATTTGTTATACATAATTAATAATTCATTGACTCAAATGATTAAGCATGGAAATTAAATGGAGACACATAATTGCAGAGTATGCTCATACGTTACAAATAAGCTTCAAATTATGGCTAAACATGCATTACTTATAATTGTAATTATATGTTTTTGAATTAATATTAGATCAATTTGAACAAATATTAAGTTATTTAGAAACATAGAAATAAACACAAGAAGTATTTAATATTGTCAATATTTCATTAAAGAAAACATTTGCAAAATTTTCAAAAGCCTCACCTTTAATGAAAACATTTCTAAATTTTACCAATAGAAATTCAAACAATACATACCACTTCCCTTTTCTCTGTTCAAGATGAAAAATTTATAGTAAGCTTATGTATATGATAATTGTTGGTTTTAAAAGTAGTTAATGAAGGGAAATTAGACTTATCTGGAAATATAAAAATGCATTAACAAATTTGACAAATTCAATTATAATCAAGTTTATGGTTTAATTTGTTATGCAGGTTGAACACATCAGAATCTATACTACTTTTCAAATAAGTTTTCTCAATATTTCACAAGAATATAAAAAATAAAAATATTTATTAATTTTATCTTTTACAAATATCAAATCAGAGAATACATTTTACTAGATAATTTGCAAAAAGAAAATATCATCTAACAATATATACAGTATAAAATCAAACTTTTGTTTTGATTAAATAAATTTTACCAGTTAAATTTTAGAATAAATATAGAAACATTAACTTAAGCATTATAGAATCAGTAAAATATATGCTTATTTAAAAACATTTAAAAGAAGTACCACTTAAAATATACTTAAACAAATCATCATAAATAAACAGAAAGGCACTGTGAATTGGTTTAAATGATGCAAGGAAATAACTGAATATTTAATCAAGTTTTACAGGAAGAGTTTATGAAAACGCTTCATGTGATTCATTACATAGTCTTTTCTAGCAAATGCTTCATTACATACAAGACATTCAAAAGATTTTACACCAGTATGTGCAAGGAAATGTCTTCGTAAATTTGGTTTTCTCGTAAAAGAAGTTTGACAAACTACACATTTGAAAGGTTTTTTTTGCCCAGCATGTGTAATCAAGTGTTTTTCTAATTCGGATGGAATGACAAAAATTTGTCCACAATATTCACAAGTATCTTTAGATTTAGCTCTTCCTTGAGATTTTTCTTTAGATTTAGATGATTTTTTCTTCTTGACTGCTAGTTTTCCAGTCATTTCTGGAAGAAAATCCATTGGAAGTAGTTCAAATTCTAGAAAGAAAAATAAAATCATATAAAATATATTTAAAAGTAATAAAAAAAGAGAGAAAGAGAAACAGATTAGAATAAATAATTGAAAATATATGCATCAGAAATCAAATCATAATAAAAAAAAAAAGAGAGAGAGAGAAGGAAACAGATTAGAATAAATAATTGAAAATATATGCATTAGAAATTAAATCATAATAACAAAAGATTATTAAAAAATGAAAACAAACATTAAAATAATCAATTAATAATAAAAAAAAATAATACTAAATCAATGACAAGCAGTCAAATGATTGTTTCATTCATAAGTGAATCTTTTGTTCAGAGTAGATTTTGTAACTGAAGTTTAGATAATGACTCATTCATAGCTAAATATGAAATCAATCGTTTTTACAAATCATCTAAAACATGTATATCTTTCAAAACAAATTAAAGCATTTTTACAACAGAAATAATCAAAATGCAGTGGCAGCAGATTTAATGGCGAAATAATACACACACACACATATATATATATATATATATATATATATATACAGGGTGTCCGAAAAGTCTGGAAACGGCCGAATAATTCGAGAAATACATATGAGATTGAAAAACGTAAATATACGTGTTAAATATTTTTAAATAAGCTACTCAGTGATACCAAATTTGACCTTCGTAACTGACCCCCTGGGGGTCAGAGGAGGTCCAACTTTGAAATCTTAAATTATAACCCCCATTTTTTATTGCAGATTCGGATTCTACGGACAAAAATACGTAACTTTTGTATTTGATGTTTATTTAAAATCCTCGTTTATTACGGTATATTCGAGCATATTAAATCGATACATATTTCGGCTTTTCCAACGGGATTTTCCCTAATCGAAACTGATTGGGCTTTTGACATCAAATTCCCCGTCTTTTGAAGAAATAGCGTTTCCTGAAAATCACCCGTGGCGATTATTTCAATAGTGCTACACTGTTAAAAATCTGACCCATTATCGATTTAATATGATCGAATACACCGTGATAAACGAGGATTCGAAATAAACATCAAATACAAAAGTTGCGTATTTTTGTCCGTAGAATCCGAATCTGCAATAAAAAATGGGGGTTATAATTTAAGATTTCAAAGTTGGACCCCCTCTGACCCCCAGGGGGTCAGTTACGAAGGTCAAATTTGGTATCACTGAGTAGCTTATTTAAAAGTATTTAACACGTATATTTACGTTTTTGAATCTCATATGTATTTCTCGAGTTATTCGACCGTTTCCAGACTTTTCAGACACCCTGTATATATACACACAGTGTGTCTATTCTCAATGGTGGCCAATGGCTAATTTCTAAACTGTTAATCATAGACATACAATTCCAATTGCAAAAATGCTTTAAAAAAGGTAAAGAATTGTTTTTTTAAAGCGATTTAGGTTAAAAAAATATTTATTAAAAAATTACAAAAATAAAATTTTTATACGGTCAATCGGTTTTATAAATGATATTTAGTAAAAATTTTCCATTACTCTCCCATTCACCTAACATTAAAATTGACCAATTTCTGAAACTTTAAATTTCATGACTTAAACCACTTTTTTGTAACTGAAAACAGATGAGTTGGACTAAGCTTTAAGGGAACATACACTAAGTGCTTAAAGTATTATAAAGGGTGTCCATTCTCAACGCTGTCCAATGGCTAATTCCTAAACCATTTGTCACACACATAAAAGTCAAATTGCAAAAATGTTTTAAATCAGGTAAAGAAAATTTTATTAAATGTTTTAACTGAAGGTGCTATCACCGTATAAGTTTTATGGTAGTTTTAATTTTTATTAATTAACTTCTAGATTGGTTAAAATAATTGAAGACACGAGTTTCAAAATTATCTTTATCAAAAAAATGGAAATAGCGAAAAATCTTTAAATGCATCCATTGGCCTTCACTATAAATTTGGAGATTTTAATGTTACATTAGTGCAGATTGGTATAGACTGATAGAGAAAACAAAAGCGATAAGGTGAGTTTTGAAATTCAGATCCTCAATTGCATTTTTACATATATTTTATTTTATAAGAAAATGAAGTGGTTTCTTTTCACGATTTTATTTTAAAAAGGAGTGTTATTTTGATAAGTTTTTATTTTACTCAATAAGTTCCTATGTATGTTTTCCTAGTTCAAAATTTGTATTCAAATTTTAACTCTCTTCCAAACTTCCAATTGAGGTTTATTCCACATACTTATTTATTTATATCAAATGACACTGTAATATTAATACGATTTTTCGTGCGAACCATTTATTTATTTTATAAGACTATACCAAATTCTATTAAGTAATGTAATAGAATTTTAAATATATATCATTTTTTAATGAATTGTTGCTTTTCATAATTTAATACAATTTCTATTATTTTTTTACTTAAATTTTTAGTACAAGTTGTATATTTTGCTTTAATATATAAACATCTACATAAATTAAAAAATAATATTGTAAAAATTATTTTATTCTCAATGTTAAATGTTAAATTTTATGTCTGATGTTTATTTTTATTTCCAAATTTGGAACTGCCTTCTATTTTGCAGCAAAAAAGATGCTTCAACTTTAAACAGCTATTACTTGGTCAGTTTTAATTGCAGAGGAATAAGACTTTTGTCTTAACAGATAAAAACCTTTTTTAATATATCTTTATATAAAAAAAGCATTAATATTAGTGATAGTTGCTCACTTAGGCAATATATTTCATATGTAACACAAAAATAAATACAATTTACACAAATGAAAATTAAATCATTTATTCAGAAACCAAGCAATATCTTAAAGCAATGTCATTAAAAACAAAAATCAAGAGCTCAATGTTTTTTTACATGTGTATTTACAAGATTAGCCAAAAGTTATTTAATTTTTTTAAATGAAACATTATAATTCAGAAGACAGTTATGATTCTTTTTAGAATGCAACAAAAGATATAGAAACATAAACCAATTATTTTAATATAAACAAATACTGATGCAATATTTAAAAAATATGTTTTGTTGATATGAATGCAAAAAATCTCAAATCTACAAAACATATGGAGCCAAACTGTGTGGATTAGTTGTTTTCTTCATTATTTAGTATTTTTAAATAAGTTTAATTCTAAATTAATTGATTTATAAATAGAAAAATATATTATCTATAGACACATTTAATTTATGAAATCACATTTTTATTTGCAGTTAAAATTGTTTATAAAATCAAAAGAAAAATAATACTTTTCTTATAAGGGGGGGGGGGGGGAAGAAGAATTGAGGGGATGGGGAGAAAGAGCACACATTCAATGATTTGCCTTATTTCAAGATCTTCCTTTATTGCTGTGGTATGATATCCATTTGGAATCACAGACACATATATATATATATATATATGTACAGTAAAATCTCTAAATAACGGACATTTCGGGTATGCAGAAATTGTCCGCTATTGGGAAAATCTCAGCTATTCAAAAACCGCTAAGAAATGCTTAATATTTCATTAATTTACTTTTATATGTTCAAAAACCTCTATTATATAATTAATCAAAAATTAAAATTATTTTTAAGCAATAAAATGAAAATAAAATTGTGCACACTTTTATCCACTGTTTGTTGTATTATTGTGAAAAAAAATCTGTTACAAAAGTTTATTTTTGCTAACGATTAAATGTAATTTGTTTTTCTGTGTGATGTTATTGGACATTGTAGACTTCCAGGCATTGCACTTTTTCAATGCTGGGGATACATTTCAATAGTCTTGGAGATTATTTCTCCCGGACAACTCCCTAAATTTACCACTGAATGTTCGGGGGGGGGGGGGGGGGGGTCCCCAGCTCTTTATCTACATTTAAGGGTGTATTTCGATTCAAACTGCTTGTTTTCCGATTTATTTTTGAATTCACTTTTCTCTCAAACAAATGAAACTCGCAGATTCTCTTATTTATAATCTGCACAAGGTGCCATGAAGGTCAATTCTTTGATAAGTGCACAAAATATTGCAAAAAAAAAAAAGCAATCAAAAACGACAATTTGAACCGATTTTTCCAAAGTCGGAGATCTGGGAACGAAAAAAAGGGTCTTCCTGAGAAGTTAATTGCTTATAAATCAAATTCTAATAAATTGAACGTAAAAAGACATCACACGGCACCTTATACATCCCTTCAAAAATCCCCTCAGCAAATTTCATGTTTCTATTTTTAAAAATGTGTCTGAAATTGTATCGGAAAATTTCGAGCTGCTGAAGGTGGAAAAGCGTTTTTTCGAATACACCCTTAAGGGTGTTCTTAACTGATTCGCTCAACAAGCGAAAAACGTTTTGACACATTTATAAATTCATTTTTTAACAGAAAGATATGAAATTGGAATGCCTGACTATGGAAGCGATTTCGAATTGAACTTATTTTTCCATTTTATGATAGTTAAATTACTTATCGAGTTATAAGCTATTTCGATGACATAATCACCCGTTTTTCTCCTCCTTTTCGACCGGTTTTTCTGCTTTCGTCAGGAAATATGCTCAGAAGTGTCAACTTTGAAGGCTTGTTATGAAAAATCTATTGTGTTTTTAAAAAAAATAGAAGATTGAGTGCAATTAGACAGTTTCTGAATAACAACACCTGCTAGTTTCATGCATTTCCGAACAAAAATAAAATAACGCATGTGTTGCAAAGTTGCCCCTTTTGATTTAAGAACACCCTTAACTGTGATCACAAAATTTTTGACACGTTTTCCTGATAAATTCAAAGGCTTTTTTACTTTTTTCCATTTTTTTTTTCTGTTTAAAAAATATTTTTTCATTCTTTATCGCCGGATAAAGTGTCCGCTATTCGGAATGTCCGTTATTCAGAGGTTAAACATACAAAAATTTAGGTCTTGGGAGTGGGGATTGGAAAACTGTCCGTTAAATAGAGGTGTCCGCTATTCGGGAGTGTCCGTTATGGAGGTTTTACTGTATATATATATATTGTAATGGTATTAATGTTTATATATATATATATATATATATATATATATATATATATTATGTTACACAATATTGATAAGTTTTGTTAAGATTTTAATTTATATTATTTTTCAAAATTAATTTATCTTTTATTATTTAAATAATTAAAATAGTAAAGGCAATATTCAAGGTATACTACGATTACGATGATTATGACTATTACTTTTTAACTACTCAATAGATTATGCTTCTTGAAAATCCATGATTAAAATTAAAAAATAGAGAAAAAACTCATAATAGTAGATGAGGGAAGGTAATTACTTTTACCAACAACTGAAAGTTTTTTCCAGTTTGTAGAGCCTGTCCACGATACTTCTGACTTCATTTTATATCAATTAAAGATTCTTTTTAGAGTTTTCTGAAAATTACAAAAATTTATTGCTTGTTACAAACGACATTTTTCAATGAAAACACAACTTTGAGATTAACTTTCTTTTCTGTATCAATTTAAATCATTGCGACATAGGTACTAGAAAAGATTTAAATGATGAAAACTGACTAAAGTTTAATGATAAATTAGAAAGCCTATAATTAACTTTGACAACTATTTTTATATTTATTCATTTATGTTTTACAGAAAAATATATTTTTATATTCATTGTTTTTATATTCATTAAATTGTAAAACACAAAAGTTTTAATATTGTAAAACAAAAATCTTAAAAAAATCATCTTGCTATGATTTTGAAGTCTAGATTCCAAATTTTTAAATTCCTTTAACATTGTTTAATATATTGTCTCTTGATTATACACGAAAAACAAACAAAAAATATTTTTCAAGTCATAACAAATTATAGGTTACATTTTTATGAATTTTATAATTTTGATTACGATTTTTTGTTTCTTTTTTAGATATAACTGAAGAACAATGCAATAAGAAGTATAATGAAAATATTATGACATAGATATTGAACCTGGACCTTAAAATCATTGCAAAACAAGTTTTTGCAATAATTTTATTGTGCATCAATATTAATATTTATATTTTTACAATTTATTTCAATAAAACATACATATAAAAATTAAAAAAGAAGTAATTGACTGCATGAATGAAAGTATTTTTAATCAACAATGAAACTTCAGTTACTTTTTGCCATTTCAAACTTTTTAGTTCCTTTAAAAAATCAAAAAATCTCAAATTGAAGGCCAGAAATAAGTTATACTAAAAATGCAATAGAAAATCATAAAGTCACAACTGATTTAAATGATATAAGATGATAATTGAAAATTTAATCAAACTTTAAAGAAAAAGTTTATGAAAACGCTTCATGTGATTCATTACATAGTCTTTTCTAGCAAATGCTTTAAAGCACACAGAACATTCAAATGATTTTTCACCAGTATGTGTTAGGAAATGTCTTTGCAGAGTTTCTTTTTTTCTAAATGAAGATTTACAAACTACACATTTGAAGGGTTTTTCCTGCCCAATATGCATAATTAAGTGCTTTGCTAATTCAGTGTGATTAGGAAAAATTTCACAACAGTATTCACAAGTGTCTTTTGATTTAGATCTTTTAGGTTTTTTTGCAGAATTTGTTACTGGTTTCACCAATTCCATTTCTGGGAGAAAATCCATAGGAAGAAGCTCAAATTCTAGAAAGAAAAAAAGAACCCTATTAAAGTAACATTTTATTTACAAAGTATTAAATCAAAATAAATATCACATATATGTATTTAAATAATTAAAAAATCACTTGATTTTGCATTATCACCTAAAATCATCATTTAGAATTTCAAGGAAAAAGAATAATGAAAATATAATAAACTAATCATTAACAATATAAATATAAGTGGACAAAGGATTTTTTCATCTATAAATGAATCCAGTATCAAATCAACTATTTTTGTAATTGATCTTTAAAATATAGGTGTTTGTTACTGCTACAGATAAGCTAAAAGAAATAGCAAGAGATACTGTAGATTTTTATAACACAATTCCATATAATGCAGAACTTCTTAAATGTAAACAATGAATTTTGTAGTGAAGAAGCATCTAAATTCTCACATTGTAAAAAACTGCTAAACTCAATTTAATGCATTATTTTCATTTTATCTCCTTACCTTTTTAATTTTATATGAAAAAAAATTACTATTACAATAAATGTTTTTGAAAATGAGTAATATAATGAATAATATGGGTCCAAGTATATTTGGACCATTTTAAAAAAAGACCAGATATATTTGGACCATTTTTAATAATATGTGGAATGATCTATGTCAGGGATGGTATATCTCTGGCATAACATGCCACTTTTGACAAACAAAAGAATAATTTTGGCATGGCTTTAAATAAAAAAAAGTAAGATTACACAAAATCACGATTTGTCTTTTCTAAATTCGATTAAATGCAAATTAGAAAATTTAATTATGGCCTATTTTATTCTAATCTAATCACGGTCTCAAACGTTTTTCAAATAAAATAATATTTGAATACTATCAACAAGAATTGATTAATAGACATTACTAAATTCCAATGTTAAAAATTACAGCAATTTTGAATTTATTTCAGAAATATTTTTTAAAAAACTTGGCATTTGCCAATTTAATAGTTGTTTGCCTAGCTATGGTTTTCAGCCACTTTTTTCACAAATGAATGCTATCAAAATTCAAATTGTAAGCACTTGTCAGAGAAATCCTGACCCATTTGCTTAAAATTAACCTGATATTAAGATACAACAACAGAAATTAAATTATACCGTATTAGCTTTAAAAAAAAAATCAATTTCCTAAAATATATTTATTTCCATAATTATTGTAGTGTAATATTTACATGTATATTCCTCAAATTTTTTAAATCTCAATTGAAAAATTTAAGTAATTTTAATCCGTTATTTTTCCACCTATTAAATTTGTTTTTTATATCCATTTGAATTTTTGTGTTATCATGGTCATGTAAAATAATTTTTGATAAAATTTGGCACACTGCAACAAAAAGGTTTGCCAATCCTGATATATGTAATACAAAAATTTATAATCCAGATATAAAATACAGTATAAAGGTACTTTTATGTATTTTGACATGTTTGAGACATATTTCACTATATTTATGAGGAAAAGTTAATAATGTGTGAAATGTGATCTTCATAATGCACAACCTTACATTTTTAGATCTTTTACTGTATTAAAAAGAAAACTAACATACAAATCCATTAAAAATTCTGAAAAGTAAAATTTTAAGCTTTTCCATTTAGCAAAATACATTGTTTAAGTACATAAAATGCTCTATGTATGTGTGCAAGGATGTACTGCATATACACAAAAATAGTTTTTTTTTTTTTTTTTCCATTCATTTTACAATTGATTGAATATTAGCATATTCGAATTTGCGAAAAAAACATACTAAGACAATACTGCAATAAATTTAAGGTAAATTATGTCACAGTATACAAATATTTAGGAACAGCTTATGATATCTATTAATTGTTATACTTCAATAATGGTGTAAAGCATGTTTGAACCAACAAAAAATTCAAACAACATAAGATATAATTAAATTCATATAAAAAGCAGAAATAAATGTACTAAAATTACTTTCAAGTGCATACATATGAATTTATTTAAAATACATTAAAGTATTTAAAAATATCTAAAGCGTTTTCATTGCACAGATGTCAACAATAGGGATTTAAATGTTATTTTTGTTTGTGCTTTTTCGAGAATTTTCCAGAAGAAATTATTGCAATTTAATTTTGCACATCACATGAGATGCAAAATATAGGTATTGAAATTTCCAATAAAACAAACTTATCTGTTATGCAACAGATCTCTCTATATTTTATGGATATCGTATGAGATTTGAATGAGAAAAATAAAACCTGACATTAAGCAGGACCAACAAATTCATATATTATTCATGCATTATTCTTTTAATCAAAATAAAAAAAAAAAAAAAAAAAAAAAAAAAAATCATGAAAAACTAAAAAAAGTTTTGAGTTTAGAAGCGAAAAAACAAATTTTTAATTTATAAATACAAATTGAAAATTTTCAATGGAGGTCAAAAAACTTTTCTGAACTTCCAACTGTTTGAAAAGTATCAAAAGTGACTGAGCTATGCTTGGTTAAAAATAGCTTTGTGTTCAACTCAATATAACAATAAATTCTTACTGCTATAAAGCACTTTGTTTTAAAATAATATTAAAATTGTGTACACATTTCTAAATTGTACATTACAATGAAAGAGCATCCTACCAAAATACATTTTTAGTTCCTTGTACACTTCCCTTTGACAGCAGGCTTTTTAGGCCTGAATGCCTTTTTACACATAAGAAAGCAATATACACTATTCCAGGCATGTGTTGAGAAAGTTTTATGCACTTTGATTGATTGAATTCTGTTTTCGAGAAGGTATAATGGAATTTGATTTAATCATGTATTTCAGCTTCTATTGGGAATTTCTAGAAAACTACTACAAATTCTGAAAGTTTTTTTTTTTTTTTTTTTTTTTTTTTTTTTTTTTTTTTTTTTTTGGGGGGGGGCCAAATTTGGCAACATTCTTTTCATTTGGCACCAAACATTCATTTTGGCAATGGTAATTTTGAAAATTTATTTTCCTGCCAAATGTTTCCAACTTTTCCACTAAATATGATGAAGTGTTGCAAACTTTGTAACTTAGTTTGCTTCCAATTGTTCAACAGTTTAATAACTGTTTCTACCTTCTTTACCACTGAAATACATTTTGCAATGATATTGGCAATTCAAGGACACTGGTTGTTTGTGTAAAGGTAAAAACAAAAGTGTGAGATGAAACAGAAGTGAGAGTGAAGGATTGTGACTGCTCTCTTTAGGGAAACATTAAGGATGTTGTTTATGTACTCCCTCTATCAAACACATTGGAAGAATCCTGGGAAGAGACCAATTCTACAGGAACACGCTACAAAATGTGTGGAACAAATTCAACTCCCAAATATTGGAAGAGCTCAGAAAAAAGACCAATGCTACAGGGATAATCACTGGCAGAAAGACGCTACAAAATATGTGGAACAAGTTCAACTACCCCTTGAACATGTTTCATATGAGCCAGGGGACATACATAAAACATTCGTAAAGTGTGTAGTAAGCTTGACGAGTTTGTAATTATTTCCATATATCACTCATATTTGTACGTGCAATACTTTTGAATATATAATCTTTTGAAAATGAATGAATCTCTTACAATAGCCTTGTATTAAAAAAAAAAACTTGCAACTTTTTTAAAAGGAAAGAAAAAATAAAATATTTATTATTCCATTGTAAAATTATTTTTTATTAATTATTTTATTTTAAATATTTAATAATTCCAACATTTAATAATTAATCTTAGTTTTTGAAAAATGATGTTATCTTAGTAATGGAAAAAAGTACACATGCAAGGTTATACCCAATTTATTTTTAAAGAGAATTTACTTAAATAAGAGTACAATTTACAAAAATGACAAATTTACATGTTAAGCTATAAAATGATGATCAAAATCAGAATTATAATGTAATTTAAATTATTACAAATTATACTAAAAATCTAGGATTAAAACTAAGGTTAAAAAAAAAAAAAAAAAAAAGGGAAAAAATTACATTGAAACAATTACTATTCTATTTACTGTTGTCAAAATAATGCAAAGGCATGCATTTATTAAATTTTTTATAAATATAAGCATAAATGAACTAAAATATAACATTCAAAATTAAAGAATATACTAGACTAGTAAATCTGCAGATCATGAGCCTCAATGTCAGCTTTGCAATTTCTTCTACTTTAATCTCATTTTATATAATATTCAGCCTCCAACAATCTGTATCTTTTAACACATAAACATTTATAACCATATAAAATTCTTAGAGATTTTCAGTAGAAATAAATAATAAAAGAAAATAATACAAGAAAATTTCCAAATAGCAATATTTATTTAAACTCAATTTCTTATAAATTATATCCAATTTATAAGTGTTTTTATAAATTTTATTTCGAAAAAAAAAAAAAAAAACAGTTTTTATATTTATAGACTCATAACTTAAATGAAAATGCTCTGCCGGCAATTATTATTCATAGATCCAATTATTTCTCATTTTTTTCTATAGACAAATTCTTTTGTGTGTCTGTGTAAATGAATGTTAGGTTCCTTGCACACCATATTCTATAAAAAGAACCTTGTAGTAAACTTTAGTGATTTACATAAATTTTATTATGTTTAATATATTAAAATACACAGCAAACGATTTTCTCTTGTATGTCTTAATGCAAGAAAATTTTTTGAGTGGTCCTGTAAATTAACTGATAATGCGTCACACTTCATTTTCTATACGGAATATAGCACAGTATACCACAATAATATATATCAATTTCATAGCACTCAGATTATATTTACAAGAGATAGAGAACAATTAGGCAGACTTACGAACAGACAAACTGAATTTATAAAAACTTTTCAACTATGTTGGAAAATGCTGAAAATGTAATGTTATTAACATAGTTTATTTTTGACACAAAGCTACATTGCATACCACATTATAAAAAATTAACTAACCTTTTATTTCTCTCTGGCAGACATTCTGCTTAATTTTCTGTAATTAGAATTATTTAAATGATTTATTTTTTTATCAGCAATGAAATGCATTGCTAAGCAACTGACGAAAGGAAAAGGAAAGAATGGAATAGGTATCATGTCAAATATGTTAAATGATAAAACAAAATGGTTTATATTATTGGAAAACATGTCTACAGTTAATTATACACCTAATTTTAAAAAAAAAAATGAGAAATATATTGACAAAATTTCAAGTGAATGGAAATTATTAAAACTTTATTTGGAACTTTTAACATTCATAATTTACCATTTAAATTACGTTAATCAAACGCACCATTTCATTTCTACAAATAGAAATTTGAAAATACAGTATGGAACCATTTATCTGAAAACCAGTTATCCGGAATGATACTTCTAATAGACTGATTTTAGAATCTTTTTAGAAAAAAGTGTTATACACAATCAGTTTGACATATACATTGCTTGAAACAATTGTATAGTTTGATAACAGCATCTAATATTTGAAATAGAAGCATATAATCATATTGTAGATTAATAAATAATATTATAAAATTATAGATGTTTTTATTTTTATTCCGAGAAAACAGAAGAATTTTTGTTCCCATAAATTATCTACTTTCAAACTCTAACAATTGATCTTACTTGCATCAGATTCTTGGTTCAAGTAATTTAATAATCAATTTAAAATTAGAAGTAATACCACAACTACATATGTTTCACAAAACTTATCAAATGGATGCTGCTTTAATGCCCAGTCAGTTAACAGGAAAATCCAGTTATCCGGAATACATCTGACCCCAACCATTCTGGATAAATGGTTCTGTACTGTAGTTTGAATTGCAATTGAAAAGCATTATGATGGTAAATAAAATGTTCTGTATTTTCCAAACGAATGAATCAAACTTAACAAAAAACTATACAGCTGAATACGGGCTCATTATGAACGTTCTTACTTAATTTCAAGGAAATCGAGTGCTTTTTACAGCAGTTATCGCAAAACAGACAGACAGACAGATATAAACAAAAAAATTCGTGTTTCCAATGTAAGCCTTTACTGACTTTTCAGCAATAATATGAAATATATATATATATATATACAGGGTTGTTATAATTAAAGTTCGCCTATTCAGAAGGCTCTAGAGCCGGTTCTATGGCTCCAAACGAAACAAAATTTCACTAGTACGTAGTTAAAAAGATGCGCTCTGCGAAAATCGAAAAAAAAAAATAGTCAAAATTTTTGTCACTAGGTGGCGCTGAGCCAATATTTAAGGCAATGTATGCAGATTCATTATATCAATATCAGTCAATCCAGACGAAACACAGAAATTTAAAAGTTTCAACAAACTTCGACGAACTGCGAATTATTATAATTAAGTTCACCTAGTAGACAGATCTAGAGCCTGACCTATGACTCCAAACAATACAGAAAAATGAATATCATTTCATGTGATGTAATCTGCATCAACAAAAATAAAACATGTCGCTCGGCAATCAGGAAATAAAGAAGAATAACATTACGCATGCTCAATGAATCTTCCGCCATTTTTAATAATTCATTCCACTCTAAGAATTGTGTTTTCTACAACATTGCATAAATTGTCCTGTTAGATTGAGCAAATGTGAAGTCTAATACTGTCTTTCAGATCAGAAATTGTTTGATATCTGTCTTTAGATACAGAATCTTTCAAAAATCCCCAGAAAATAAAGGAATCCCCAAATATTGGCTTAAATATTGGCGCAGCGCCACCTACTGACAAAAATTTCAACTAATTTTTTCTTTCGATTTTCGCAGAGCGCATCTCTTCAACTACGTATTAGTGAAATTCTGATTCGTTTGGAGCCATAGAACCGGCTCTAGAGCCTTCTGAATAGGCGAACTTTAATTATAACAACCCTGTATAATAATGAATCACAAATATTTGGTTTTACTATTCACAGGTAGCAAATTCAACATTTATGTCTAATAATTAACTCAAATTGTTAAAACTAATTTATTAATGAGGGGGAAAAAGCATGCAGGGATTTCTGATTGTAATTTTACATTTCAGAAACAGTTTCATGTAACTAAATTTATAAAAAATAAATAAATCGTCTCCCTTTCTCCATTACACATACTCTTTCCAATATTTATTTTTTTAAATACAACCATATATCCAAAAACTCATTGCAGCTGTAGGAATATAAAACAATAATAGAAAATTGAAAATAGGCAAGTAATAAAAGCAATACCAATATATATATATATATATATATATATATGTATGTTTTATTTTATGTTAGTTCTATACAGGATTTTACCTAAAGCTTTTTAAAAACAAGTCAACATCCTTAAAACTAGAAAAGACCAGAAATACACAAATAAGGGAAGGTCGGGCCAAATCAAGTATCATAAATGTTTGATGTTCTCAAAGTCAAATGAGCAAATAAACTTTGAACACTGTTTTTAATGTTAAATTAATCTTTGGCTATAATAAAGTATACTCCTTTCAATAAAAAATGTAATTGATTATATATAAAATAGCTTTTTTCAGCTTTTTACAAAAATTTAATTTTACCCCATTGATTGGGTAAAACTGGGTATCCATTTAAAACTCCTTGAAAACTCATTTTGACCAATACATTCTTGTTTAATACAGAAAAAAAAAAAAAAGCATTTTTGTTATTTTTAACAAAATGAAATTTAGACATAGATTATTCCATGTGTAAAAAAAAAAAAAAAAAAAAAAAAAAAAAAAAAAAAAAAAAAAAAGTGGCAATTTTTTTTTACATTATATAATAGGCCTACCTATACACTGAACATCTAAGTTCTTTTAGTTGCAAAAACCACAAATGGTTTTTTCATCACATTCTTCAGCATTACTACATGTGTTTGTGTGGTATTCTAAACACTGTATTCAATCTTTTTTGTATTTAGAATTGAAGTAAGTTTATTGCAAAACATGCAGGTTTCATTATTGACTTCATCTTCTGCTGATGCCGCTTAAATTTTTTTTTTTTAATTTCTTTTTCTGTTGATTTTTATTTTCTTTTTAAGAATCTTCCTTTTTCATTTTGCAGCAGGCCTGTTTGGCATCTTTCTCCTTAATATCTGTTTCCAGTTCTAATTTAAAGCAAAAAGTTAAAAAATGTAACAGTTTTTTTACCTTCTTTTGGCAGTTCCTTTCTGAATTCTAAAGCATTGCTTTTCCTATGGAGGGATTACAGGCAAAATTGGAAATGCAGATTGTTGGGCTAAACAATCTAAAGATATTGATAGCATAAGTTTATTAATGTATTCTGTAGAGGTAACCTTTTAAATCACTGGTGATGTCTATTATTGTAATATCAATTGTTGTACGTGGAAGCAATTCGGCATGAAAGAAGCTTGAAGTTGTCAACTGCTGGATATGCGATGCCAATCCTTTTAAATGTGGAAGATTGAGGTCTATTATCCTGTGATGTTTCAGAAACATTTATTGCTGCAGATATGCCAATCTATATCTGCTTAGACCTGGGTGTGTTATCACTGACATTCATGGGTTTCTCTGCCATTTCCAGATTAGTAAAAAACATTGTTGGAGGAAAAAATCCTTATTTTTCAAACTCTTTGATTGCATATTTGCTGCTTTCGAAAATGCATTTTTAAATAATTTTCCAATTTGGTAAGTTGCTACTGATTGTCCAGGATTGTAACCTCACCTCTTATTTGTAGCAAGAGTTTAGAGTTGCCATGAATGACACATCAAGGGTTGAAGTTGATGTATTGAAGCATAAGATAATTGCTTTCTCTTGAAAGATAGATTAATTTGATTCTTTTTAGCATAAGCTGAAAGCCCATCAAAGATAAAGAACAGGCTTTATAGGAAAAGTATTCGAAAACTCTAATTTTTTAAAACTAAATAATGAAGGCTTCGTTCATAATCAATCTACTTTTAAAATACACAGCAAATGATTCTTAAAAATTAATTCTCTTCCATCAAGCAAGGGTTTTCTCTTGCTTGAATAATATTTGGTGGAAAAAAATCTTGTTAAATATTATTTAGCCTAGTTATACGGAAATGAGATTTTATAGATTATTTATTAATTAGGGCAGACTGTGTTATTAGGAAAAAAAAAAAAATAATTTGTAAAATATATTTTGAATTTGAAGTAGGCCTATAACACAAGTTATTAAACCATCAACTAGAAAAATATTTATAATAATGTAATAAGTAAAATATAAATATAGCTTAGTTGGTATTATTTTTTTTCCTTAATAGCTCTGCATTATTTAATTTTGTAAATTTAAGTTAAAAATTAGTTTCATTTTTTAATATAAAACAAAATTAACATTTTCATTATAAATAGATAATTTTAGAATTATACGGTAACTAAACAGCATAAAAAGTGTAATTTAAATCACCATACTATTTTAGTAACAATAAAAATATATCATTCCATGAGTGTAGGACAAAAATGGATATACCTGGTTTTAACCCATTCTCAAATACCCAATTTTACCCCAACATGACACAGATTTAAAAACATGGCATCACTACTCTCAATCCAAATAAAAGATGAGTTAAAATGTTAAAATACTAGCATAAAATTGAAATTTATATGTAATACTTAGCAATATTTAATATGCTGACAAAATAGTGATTATATGCGTTAAACCCAGAAGCAAACAAAATAATTATTAAGAGCTATTCAAAAGAAATCCCTCACACAAAAAAGAACTACACATAGTAGCATTTTGTTCAGTTACAAATGTTGTAATGGTGACTGACAAATAAATTCTCATATTGGCTATAGATATCAAGGAGGAGTCTGCACTATGTGGTTTTACCTGCCTACCTGGTTTTGTACAACTCTCCTATAAAATAATTATATGTGATGAAAGTGACAATGATTAAGTCACATTTTCTGAAATGCTTAGAAAAGGATTTACTAAACATCTCACCATGAATTCCCATGTGGTCAAATATTTTTGGTGCTATCTATAGCCATTTAGCTATGATTTATTACTGGTCTTAGTATTATTAATTTGTGTCCATGTTTATTAATTTGTGTATGTTTAAGTACCCTTCATGCATTACATTTAGTACTAATTTTCAAAATTAGTGATTTCATACTTTATCCTCTTTTCTACGTAAGTAACATGCAATGCAAAAAGGTAATAGAAAAAAATATATAATTTGAGATATGTTTAAATAAGCGATAACATTTGCTCATTTTTCGACAATTTGTATCGCCGTTTTTAAAAAATCAATGAAAATCGATATTTTCCACATTTTTTGGCATGTGGATTTAAATATACACTGCTTGACATTAAAAATGCAACACCAAGAAGGAGTGGACAGAAAATGATAAAATTTGGAAAAAAGACAGACAGAAAGGGGCATTAAGTGATCGTTATTTCAAAATGATAGTCAGAATGAATGAGAACGGTATCGGCTCAGTAGGATGTAAGACCACCGCAGACAGTGATTCACGAAGAAACACGTCTAGGCATAGAGTCAATAAGCCCCCCACCTTTCCCTTTCAACCATTTGCCACAGTTCGTCTTCTGAACGAGGAAGGGGCAGAGTCCGCAAACGGTGTCGAATCACATCCCACACATGTTCGATTGGTGACAGGTCAGGAGAGTACGGTGGCCAGGAAAGCATCTGTATACTTTCAAAGCATGTTAGCACATGCGAGCACTATGTAGTCAGCCGTTATCCTGCTGAAAAATTGCATTAGGCAGCCCCTGAAGATAGGGGATTGCCACTGGCTGCAGTACATTATCCAAGTATCGTTGGGCCATCATAGTACCCTGAATACGAACTAGAGGCAACATGGAATTATACGCAATAGTGCCCCAAATCGTTATGCCATGTTGTTGCACAGTGGGGCATTCCACAGTTACTGCCGGATTCGATCTGTCTCCACGTAGACACCACACACGTGTGCGGTGCCTGTCACTGGATAAACAGAAGCGTGACTCATCTGAGAACACAACGTTTCGCCATTCTGTCATTCATGTCGCTCTAGTCCGGAACCATTCCAAACGCTGGCGTCTATGCTGTGAAGTCAATGGCAGTCTTCTTAACGGACGCCGTGAGTGCAGGCCATGTTCAACCAATCAGCGGGAAATGGTTCTAGTCGACACGGAAACATCCAGGGTATCTTGTACATGCCGCCGAATCGAGATACAAGTGATTTGCGGGTCTGCCACAGCTTGTCGGCAAATGCGTTGATCCACGCGTACTGATGTCATTCTACACCTCTCAATCTTGCCACATTTCCTTGTTTCAACCATGTTCACCACAGCCAATGCACCGTGCACGCATCCATGTGGATATCAGCTGCGATTTGACGTAAGGACAACCCCTCCCCCTTCTCAGTCCGATCACTATACCTCTCGTAAAATCGTCTATCTGCTGGAAGTGCCTTCATTGACGACGGCCTGGCATTCTCTTCTATGCACGTATCCTATGAGACTAAAACAAAATTTCTTCGATAATTCATCTGGCAGAAATAATGACACGAATGTTGCCCATCCTGCAAATTCCTTCCCTTATATGCATTCCACCCAGTGCATTGGAGACCTGCACATTTCACATCATTCGAATAACTCAGTGACGTGCATCTACTCTAAAATTTGCATAAATTTCTGACCACGTCTTCAGGTGTTGCATTTTCAATGCCGAGCAGTGTATAACAAAATTATGGTGTTGCAAATGAATTTTTTAATGTTACGTTCAATTTTAACAAATAGACAACTCTCATAAGCCTTTTTGTAGTTAGTTGAAATAAAGTTAAAAAGCAGCATTCAGATTTTATTTATTTACTTTTACCTAATATAATCATAATTACATAATATGTGCATCTAAAGCGAGATTCAACCTCATATGAAGACTTGACCAAAGGTAAAACTCTCCAAGAAATTTCGATTGGTGGGGGTTTATTTTGACCCCTAAGAACTTAGGGAAAATTCTCTTTCTTAAGGGGATAGAAATGGATTTTTCTTAAATTTAACATATCATGTGAAAGTTTTTGGCTTGTAAATTACTAAGCACTCACCCTTTCTCCCCTTTTTAACTCATTTTTCATCACTAGAGAAACATTTTAAAGTTTTAAATTATTCATTACCATCTCATATTTTTTCAAAAATTATCATAACAAATCTCAACAATTAGCAGCTTTTTCCCTATTTCACATAATGAGCGGGTACATATTTCAGACAAAATCAAATTAAAGATGTAAAATCATACAAAGTTAAGGTTCATGTAAGAAAATTATCATAAGCTGGGCAATCCTGGGCGTCAACTAGTATAACCAAAAAGACAAATTTTTGAGAAGCACAAATATTTTTAATTAGAAAAAATATTTAATTTAAAAATTAAATAAATGTAACTAAAAATTAAATAAATTTAATTACACACCTTAAAAAGGCCACCAAATTTTAAATTAAACAATAAATAAGATATAATTAAGAAAGAAATAAAATGTATTCTTTTGATAAATTTTCCATAAAAATTTAGACTTTATTACTTTTCTTCATAAAAGATCAGTGCTTTTTTCAAAACGGAAACAGTCATTAAAATCAAGCAACTTTATTTACTGCAATGATAAAGTTGTTCATTACAGAAAAAAAAAAAAACATTTAAAAAGTTCTGAAATAAAAACTGAGAAAACATTATTAGATCATATATGATAATATATTAAGTGTTGTAAATTACAAGAAAAGAAAATTTAGGGTCAAGAGAGGCAAATGAAATAAGTAAGAATATTAATAATAAATATATAAAGTTTTAAACTTAAAAAGATAATGCAGACTTCGCAGAATGTATAAAGTACTTTTTCACTTTTGTAGTGATTGTACGCTTGAATTAATTTTATCAATAATTTTGTTTTTTGATCTTGTTGAAAGAAATACAAGCATACACCCAATTATTTTATACAGGGCTGCCAATGCTCAATTGTGTCAAAAATAGAGTTACTTTAATAGATTATACTGAAAAAAATAGCAGCCAAAATGGTAGTATTTGTACAAAAACAGTACCCAAAATAGCTGCAGTCACACTTAAAGAAATAAAAAAAATATATATATATTTATTTGCCAAAAAAATAATAATTAAAATTACTTCATGAAAATCCACATCTTATTTTAAAGTTTTTCTTATTATCAAAATTTTACTTTTTGTAATTTTATTTTAAAATTACACATTAATTATTCTTTAAAAGATTCTAAAGTGTTACTTGACAGATGATAAAATGGTAGTTCAGGTTTTCAAACTAAATTTAACACCAAATGGCAGAACATATGCTTTCCGCGACAAATTTTATCAACAGCAAAATCTTTCTTCAAGGTATGGATGATAAATAGGGCAAACTGCAAAAAAGTTGAAATTTGTTGCTCTCTTCCCCATCTCCAAAGCAATCCTTCTTGAGAAATTTAAAATGATTATTTTTAATAAAGTGTTTAGTCAAAAGTTAATTTGCCATATGATGAGTGAGGAAATGTCCTTTACAAGTAGATTTTCTAGTAAATGTTTTACTACATGCAGAACATTTAAACGGTTTTTCTCCAGTGTGAACTGTAAGATGCTGTGTCAAATGAGCTTTCTGTCTAAAGGATGAATTACACACAGAACACATGAAAGGTTTCTCTCCAGTATGCGTAAGTAGATGCTGGTCCAATTTCGAAGGAGTATAACAGTTTTTTCCACAGAATCCACAAGTATAAGTTTTGGGGTAATTTATATTGCTTTGATTTTCTGAT
The DNA here is from genome assembly GCA_964019185.1 of Maratus speculifer. Lineage (NCBI taxonomy): Eukaryota > Metazoa > Arthropoda > Arachnida > Araneae > Salticidae > Maratus > Maratus speculifer. Next base: position 350,890,107 of record OZ025294.1, read on the forward strand.
CTCAAAGGTATCATTTCTGGATGCAAGGTCTCCAAAGGCATCTCAGATCCTAAGGGCAGATAAAATAATATTTAATTTTTTTTTTTTTTTAAATTAATAACAAAGAATGGAATTTATGAAATCAATATGATCTAAAAATTACTTTCTATCAAATAATTTTTTTAAAAAAATTTTTACGGTAAAAATCGAGTATAATAATATATTAATGCAATCACACACGCATGCTCTTCTTCCCTTCCTCCCAAATAAAAGTTATCCTTTATGTTTAATGGTTTAGGAGGAAAAAAAAATCAATTTTGAAATTAATTTTTGACAGAAAAAAATGACAATATAATGAAACATATACTTTATCTTTAAAAATGAGTCAGATACATGCATGCTTGTTTGCATATTAAATTAAATTTATTTTACTTTTCAATATGTAGTGTACCTAATAAAATATATACTTTTTTTTTTTAACGTATGAAATGGAGTTTATTATTTCAATACATTAATTTTATACCCATTTGTATACATGAATTCCATATCTAACACCTCAGAATAGTAACAATTAGCAACACAGATTCAAATAATTGATTTTTGGAGCAATTATGGCAAATAAGATATGTATGTTAAATAAATGGCGAGTTTAAGGGTTAAAAAGACAATAAATGCATCCCATTGTTATGCCACAAATCCTTGATTTAGTGGATTTTTCAGAAATATTTCCAAAGAATCAAGACATACCAGTAAAACATTGGCAACTAATAGAATAATATAGTCAGCAGGAAGAAAGAAAAAACAAAAGAGAGGTAATAAGAACATCTCATATATTTTAATCACAAAATTATTCCAGGAAAAAAAAAAAAAATGAAAAGAGTCATTTGATGGGAAAATTATGTTTTCTTTCAATTTTTAATAAACTTCTTAATGAAATTGTGTCAAACCAGGGGTGATTCTGGATGAAAATTTTTTTTCGGAAATTCGCATTGCATTTTCGAAAATCGGTAGCGGGGGGGAGTTTTCCCGCCGCCGATTTTCCACCGGGGACTCCCCCCTCCAGCGATCTTTTGCCGAAATCGGCGGTTTTTCCAAGATCTTTTGATGAAATCGGCGTTTTCCCATGTTTTTTTTAAAGTGAAATCATCGTTTTTTCGACTATCTTTAGACAAAATTTGCATTTTTACGCGATTTTTTCTCGGAAACGGCGTTTTATTCCCGCGATCTTTTGACGAAATCGGCATTTTTTCCATGATCTTATATGATATCGGCGTATTTTTTCAAATATTCTTTTGACAAAATATTTTTAAGCGATCTTTTACCGAAAACGGCGTTTTTTTCCGCGATCTTTTAGCGAAAATGGCGTTTTTTTCCGTGATCTTTTAGCGAAATCGGCGTTATATCCGCAATCTTTAGACGAAATCGGCGTTTTCCCGCGGTCTTTAGAAGAAATCAGCGTTTTATCTGCGATATTTGGTGAAATTGCCGTTTTTTTCGCGATCCGCACAGGAAATTCGCGTTTTTTATCGATCTTTTGACAAAGTTCGTTTACAAAAACATTGACGAAATCGTCGTTTTTCCACGAAATATTGACGAAATGTATGCTATTTCGGCGATTCTTTCACGAAATTTGCACTTCTCCACGATTGTTTTTTCCGCGCGCAAAACCGTACAAGTTGGCAACTACGCGGAACTCATAACCCAATTTCAAATTTTCGGAAGAGGATGCCTTAAATTTTCGGAAATTTCGGACGAGAATCACCCTTGTGTCAAACTCTGAAATATTCAATTATAAACACAACTTTGACATCAAATTTGGATTTTTCATTAAATTTTAAATTATGGTATGAAATATGAAGTCATTTGATAAAGTAATTCACAAATTATGAAAATTTAAAATTTTGAACGTCTGATGTTAATTTATAATTGTTGCAAAACAGATTGTAATGCAGATGGTTTTTTAAGCATAACTCAAAAACTACTGGATGGAATGAATTGTAATTTTAGATTATTTATCTATTTGAAGCTTCTAAAAAATGATTTCTACAATTCATAGATTACAATTAATATTTTTTCAAAATTATGTATATTTTTTAAATTAAAAATATGTATATATAAATTGTAGGCTATAAAACTTTTGATGGAAATTAATTTTTAGAAACTTCAAATATGAAAAAACAAAACTAGAGCTCATTTCACTACATAGCTTTGAATTATACTTAATCTCCTTAGTTTTAAGACAAATATTATGAGGAATCACAAAAATCAGTTTAAAATTACTATAAATCTCCAAAAATGTATCATTCTATATATCAATGCTTATGCTATGCATACATTTATTAAAAAGGTCTAGAAGTAAACAATTCTAAAAGCATTTAAATGAATTTAGAGGGTATTATTTAGCATCTCCTCCAGGCTATATCAAACATAAGGGGGTAAAAAAAAAAGCTATCCATTGAATCGCAATGATTTCAAATGAATTTACCCATCGGAATTCTGAGCTTTAAACATTCATTATTCCTTAACTGCTTGATCTAGTGACATACTGTTTAGTATCCTATAATAAAAATTACCAAAAAGTCCATTGTGTTAACATTTAATATTTGTATTGAAAATTTTAGAGTTTTTGTACAATTTCAGTATGAAGACTAACTCTTAAGCTTTGACAATGCAGTTTATAAGTAAGCTTTTTATAAAGCTGTTCTCAAATGCTTTGCTCAACAACTTGAAACTTTCTGATTTATTCTGAAACATAAAATTAACAGGCCTGTTGAAGCAATTTGGAATCGTAATAAGTTTTCTATTTTCTGATAAATAAATTATTTATCGAGGTATAAACAATTGTGATCACATGACCCCTGGTTTTTCTGCTCTTCTGTAGTGTTGCAAAAATTCTCAAAATGCCCACCTTGACAGTATTTTTTTTAAAGTGTTTTGCATTTATCAAAAAATGGATATGTCTTTCAATTATAATGTTTCTGATTGACATCACATTTCCAAGCAAATATGAATTTTTTAAAAAGTAGCCCCTTTGTATTTGAGAACAGCCTTAAAAGAAAACAAAATTTCAAAGTCAAATGACTATTCCCACATGTGACATGTGGAATTTTTTTTTCTCCTTTTTCTGCACCAACTGCATATTTTAAAGGTATATTTTGAAATGAAGAACTATACAAAAATATACAGTTTTTTTTTTTTTTTTTTCTTTTTAAGGAGATGATTGACTGTTAAATACTGTATTGCAATACAGTGATCAGCCATATTGCTCAGACTAGAATATAATCATTCTTTAGCATCATGGCAATATGATTGCTACTTTTTTTTTTTTTTTTTTTGAATTTTCTGTATCATAAGAAAAAAAAAAGGTAAGGTAATGCTTATTAAAAAAAAAAAAAAAAAAAATCTTAACATCAAGGACATATAAAAATATAAAACCTTCCTTTTTTTTAAAATTTAGGCAGTAGTTGTGAGAACAAGCTTTTGCACAAGCTGAACAAGTTGTGAGTTACAAGCTTTTTTATGAGAAAGCTTTACATCTTAAGTTTGTATGTAACTTCAAATTGAACGTTTTATGACACATTCACAAAGTTATTTCCATTTGTAAATGTATAAAATTTGCAAGTTCTATTCAAATACCAAGAAATTGAAGCATTTCACATTTTCTTATGAAGATAAAAAATCTTTCTAGAAACACCAGTCAAAGTTGACATTTGGAGGTGATTTTTTGAGACAAGAGAGTATGGAATGATTACCATGAATGAACTAAACTCTATGGTTATATGATCCATGATGAAGCATTTGAGGCTATAATGCACATCCCTGTTTTCTTGACTTTGGGCCGTAAGATGCTGTACAAGATGATGCTGTTAGGAGACCCATGCTGTATTATAAGAATGCACTTTCTCATCTAGCAAGAATTACTGACAGAGATAATGATGCTGTTGGTGCATCATCAGTGAGCATCATCACATCATGAGAATATTCTACAGTTGTAATACTACTGTCCAATGGAAAGCATAAATGAATGAAACTTTCAACTTTTAGTTGCAGAAAACTCAAAAAGATCCATAGCAATACTAAAATATATTTATACAGTTTTTTTTTTTACTAATTTGAGATTTTTTTACATTTTGTTTTATAAAAATACAATATTTTTTCTAAAGATTAAATAATGCATTTTGCTTTATAAGAGCTGTATCACACGGAGAAAGATTTTTCGGCAAACATTTTACAAAACAGGATCGTTCATTTTGCAGCGTGTTTGGTAAACAGGTTTTTCAAACTTCTCGCGGGGTTATTTAATTTCTCGCTCTGCTCCAATTAGTCAGTTGATCAGCGCTGAATGAATGGCCAAGATTTTCTGTGCAATGCGGGAAACACTCAGTAAACGAAAATACCGAACAGATTCTCCCTATATGAAGGTCATGAAACATTTTGCTGGCTGTAATGTTGTGTAGGGGAAAAAGTTCTGCGAAAGACGTCTGTGTGATACCGCTATAATTTATCAATTTCATGCATAAATCATGCAATATCTTTTCCTACATTATATCAAAATGCCCCTGTCTAGCAACCATGCATTCCTAGTAAATATATAAGTTTTTGTGCACAATATGTATTCAAATAATAAAAATCCCATTCAACTTAATCCTGGTGGTACTCAAAAGTGCTGCTTTGAAAAGTGCGTCAAAGTATACAAACTGAAATAGAAACACTTTGTAGCATAACATAGTCAAGTGATGTCAACAATGTCAAGTGATCTGTTTAAAACAAGGGGGAAAAATATAATAGCCTTACCTTTAAAATTTAAGTTGTTTCCAAGCAAAAGTTAGGGATACCATGTCAGACAGGAAAAAGGAAGAAAAAATTGACATTCAAGCATGCCATAATAGCTTTGTGAACAATTTTCATATTACTTGAACTGCTACTGCTATCTAGTGATGTTTAAAGAAAGTATTTACTTTTGTTTTTTAAAAGTACCATTGTGAATATATTCAAAAAGTGTGTTTTAATTGGGACAGACAACTGTGGTACTAAAAAATATTACAGGAGCATAAAGAGTTAAAAGACTTTATTGTTATAAATATGACAAGTTTCTTTAGTAAATGACTTTTATTAAAATAAATAAATATGGACTGATGTATAAGAACCCGAAAGACAGTTCATTTCCGGGAAACTACATAATAGATTTAAGTTTAAAATAATAAAAGAACAAATGTATTTTATTTTGCATTAAGACAAGCAAAATTTCAAAATGGACAGTAGCAGTTACAATGTACAGTAATAAACAAATTAATAACTAAATCAGGATGAAATAGAACGTCATTTCAAATGGAAATAGGAAAATACAATTAGATTTAATATTTCTGTTAAAAACTAATTTGCTATAGAAAGTGTGCTTGGCAGTTGTACATTTTAGTTATTTTTTTAATTAAAGACTGAACATTCAACCATCTTCACATATGTATGAATAATTAAAGACTATATTGAAATTTTTGACTAAATGATGAATTATAAATGGAATATACCTATTTCCTCATTAGTATATGTACATAAATACACAGGCAATTTTCACGGAATCTTTTCAACAGAACACACACTGGTGCAAAATTTTAGAAAATTTGACTCACTTTAATTTTCTGATTTCACAAAAGTTACTACACGTTAGCTCATTGAGGAACACTTGGATTCTAAAAATAGTAAATTCATATATAATAAATAGTGTATGAACATGCTATACTAAAACTTATTCATTTTGACAATATGTTGAACATTATGCTTATATTTTGAATATAAGTATAATGAGAATGTTTTGGGAAAGGAACAAAAACATACCCAATGGTATTTTCAGATAATTATTTGCAAGAAAGAGAAGACACTATGACATTTATTGTTTGGAAATACTTACACAAACCTTTATTACAATTCAAAATGAATAAAATTATCATACTAACTATTAATGCTGAAAAAAAAAAAAAAAAAAAAAAATTAAAATAATACATAATGAAAAAATAAATAAATATCTTACATCTTTAATGTCTTTTTTACCATTTTGTTATTTATATTGCCAATTTGTCAGTCATCATTACATATGAGGCCATGACTTTCAAAACATGCTTTATTCAAAATTAAATCGAGTTTTTTCTATCAATTTATTCTGTTGGTGAACTTGCATTGAAAATACACAACAACCAATAAAATATGAAAAACTAGTTTTATTATGTATCTCTGGCATCGTAAATTTTTTACAATGGAAACCAATGAACATAGTCAGAGGTTTTTTTTCGATTTCTCAAAATATGATTTTCTGGATAAAGCGAGTTTTGAAACTCACATCATCATATGCACTTTTCATTAGATATAGTTCTTTATAAGATTTAAGAATACTACAAAGGGATAATTGCTCAGTGAAGAGGGCATATTTAATGATGTATGACAAATTGACAATATAATAATAAATAGTTTTGATTTGTCTTGTAATAAAGAATTGTAGCAATTAATGCTAAAAAAATAGATATTGTGCATCATATTGCATTACACAAAGAAAAAATAGAATATTAAATACATTGCTCAGAAAGAAGGATATGATCAATCCTCAAACATCATTGCAATTATAGAGACAAAAAGAAAAAAACCTTTCAGAATTATTAAGATGATTACTTATTCAAATAAAAATGGTGAAAAGTGCAATGTTGAAAAATAACTATCCATATCATTTACAAATTACTTAATAGTACAGAATTTGTGAATGGCTAGTTTATATATAATACACTATCTACCAATAAGCATTTGGAAACTTTCAATTTTTGACATTTTGTCAAATATTTAAAAATATACTTGTCGGATTCTTCTGAAACTTCAGGATTATGAAGATTATGCCTGACCTCATATTTATCAACATTCATTTGATAAGTAGGGCAATTAGGGGGCCGACAAAAAATTAAAGAATAACAGAAATATTTGGGATCACCCTGTACATGAAAATGCACGAAATGATTTGTCGCTGCAGAATACAAATATGTGGATACTGCACAACATGTACACTGATTTTTGTAAAAATAGCATGTATATTCATGGAGAAAGATTTTTTTTTTTTAAATTCAAAAATTTTGGTATGTTTTTTGTTTATATAATGCAGGGTTTTTGACCAAATTTAACACAAATTTCAGAAATATTGGCAAAATCTATTAGAAAAAATATAGCGCAATTGGAATATAAATATATTAAATATTTTATGAAATATGAGTAGTTTTATGAAATAATTTTTATCTGCACATGCACGAACGATAAAAACGATTCTTTTACATTATTTAATAGCCAATTCTATGGAGTAACTTAAAAAAAAAAAAAAAAAAAAAAAAAAAATTCCAATCAAATATCGTTGAAAATTCAAAAAGATATCATTATTATAAGTAAGCTGTTTTTACATTGCTTTCTAAAAACGGTGGAATGATAAGGGATTCTCCACAAATTGACATTTTTTATTAATTGACTTTTAGGAAAAAATTAGTATTTAATGTATAAAATATCTAATACAATATTTCTGTTAATAAGTATCTTGACATCTATGACAGAAAAGAATAAAAGATCTTTTCCTTTTCTATCACATTTGTTTGATAACTATTTTGACGTAATACAACAATAATTGTTTTGTTCCAGATTTCCTCTTCCACACATAAATATACATTTTTTTCTTCCCCCTTTTTCTATTTTGCCTGAATATTAGAGATTAAATAGCATTCAAATATTAAGCATATTTTATTTTTCACAATAATAATAATTAAAAAAGTGAATGGATTTTTTTTTTTAAGTAACCACACAAAATATGAGAAAAATATAAATTTATTAAATATTAATCAACATAAACATTTTAAAAGAACACTTTATCAAACAGCAACAAATAATACGCATAATTCTGTAACTACTATAAAACAAATCTTATGCAAACTGACAATATTTTGTTTTTAGAATTTACAATTGCAGTTTGATTAACAAAATATCAATATTTAAAATAGCAATAAAAAATTAAAAGAAAATAAAGGGGAAAAGCAGACAGACTACTTTCAACAGCATAATATGCAACCATATGACATTACAATACAATATAACAAATTTACTTTTTTTCTCTCTCTCTCTAATGCTTAATGTAATTTACTTGTAGTCTCATTTAAGTGGCCTTTATTTTATTTTATTATTTTTTTTATTTATAGTATGAATTTAACATTTTTAATAAAATTGAATTTTCACATTTAATTTCATTTATGAGATAAAGTTTTTCTATTTAAAAAAATATATAAATACAATAATAAATGTTCTTTAAATAGCATAATAATCAAGACAAGGCAATCAGCCCCAGTTATACAACATAATACCCAAGAGCAGTTTTCAATTTAAAGCTGTTTACACTTAATTTTTTTCAGTATTACAAATAAACAATTCTTGAAATAGATTTTTAAAAATTTATGCTTGAAGAAAAAAAAAAGTCAGTAAGTTAAGTTGCAGTTTTCAATTAAATATTATTTAAATGCACATTTTTTGTTTTATTTAATAGTGCAAGAATTTAAATTTTGTGACATTTAGAACCAAATATATAGCTATAAAAGCGAAAGTGTAAGTCACTGCCACCAACAAAATGATGTCAGTGTTAGTGAAGAACATTTTTCATTTTATAAAACAGGTCTCATTTTTAGAAGCAGATGAAAAAAATAAAACTCTTACAGAAGGTAGCAAACATACCAATACAGATAAAATTCTCAAATTTTAAAAGGAATTTCACAATAAATATTTATCTGTTAATTCTCAAGAATGCAAAACAAACTGTACAAGGATCAAAAGGATCAGTATAGTAGATAGAGCACAAAATAAAATGAAAACCAAGTAATTCACTCCTTCATTTATATCAAATATTAGCATATACTTTTTCAAAGAAAATTGTATGATATTTAAAAAATATATATGTTACAGGCCAAACCCGATTTTAGGCCAAACTAGTCTATCCTAACGCCCATCGGATAAACTAGTTTTTCCTAGGCCAAACCGGTCTATCCTAACGCCCATCGGATAAACTAGTTTTTCCTAGGCCAAACCGGTTTATCCTAACGCCCATCGGATAGACTAGTTTTTCCTAGGCCAAACTAGTCTATCCTAATGCCATAGGACAAACTAGTTTTTCCTAGGCCAAACTAGTTTGGCCTAACTTTTATAGGACAAACTACTTTAGCCTGCTGTTTATTGGTCTGAACTAGTTTATCCTAGGCCAATCTAGTTTATCCTAGGCCAATTCAATTTGGCGTGATTTTATTGAATTCAATGACCGCCTCAGCGACAACATTCTAGTTTCTCCTAGGCTGATCTAGTTTATCCTAGGCCAATGTAATTTTGTGTGTTTTTAGCTCACGGGTGTCAAAGCCAGGGAAATAAAGGGCTCACAGGTTCTGTATGTATGTACGTACGCATGCATGTACGTGTGTACGTACGAATGTACATAACGCTATAACTCTTGATAGAAATATCCGATTAGCTTCAAATTTTGGATGTACGTTCGTTCTGATAAGATACATTTCTGATTAGTTTTGAACATTCACTGGATCAGAATAAAGTGGGCGAACAGGAGGCTAATCCCCCACCGTTAATTTAGAGAAATGCATTTATCATGCAGAATTATCAGTTTTCATTTGAAATTTTAAATATAACATTATTCTGACAAGGCGCCTCCGGGATTAGTTGTGGATGTTTATTGTTTAAGTGTAAAAGGGGCAATGTAGGTAACCCCCCCCCCCCCATAATTTAGATAAAGTGTTTTTAACGCAGAATTTACGGATTTGCTTCAAATTTTGGTTATAGGTTCTTTTTGATAAGGCAATTCTCTGAATAGTTTTGGAGGGTTTAATGGTAAAGTATGAAGGGAAAATGAAGGATTACCCTCTTACCTAGTAAAAACTAGTTTTTCTTAAGGGCATTTAGATAAACAAGATTGGTGTAGGAAAAACTAGTTTATATAGTTGGCGTTAGGATAAAATAGTTTGGCCTAGGCTAATCTAATGTGGCTCAAAATCGGGTTTGGCCGGTAAAAAACATGTCTTTCACTAGAATAAGTATAAATGTGTATCAAGAGTAATTGCTTATAACTTCAATACAGGAATTTCACATGTCCACCGTAAAAACATAATGCATTTTACATGGTCTTTTTTTTTTTTTTTTTCTGCAGACTCGATCCAACTGAGATCAGGCTTGCATTTATTATTATTATTATTGCATATTCAAGCCAAACATTGCATATTCAAGCCCAAGCTGAACATAATTTGGAATCGAACTGTGTTTTCCATTTTTTAGAAATTAATTATTTGTCGACATATAAACTATTCTTGTCACGGCATCAAGTTTTTCTTTTCCGTGAAGTCGTAACCGAAAATTCGATTCAAAACGTAGCTTCAATAGTATTTTCTCAAAGGTACATCGCTTTTATGAAAAAACGGTTAACGCCATTCGATTACATATTTTCTGAGTGAGAATTCCTGTTAATCTTATGCATTTCCGAAAATATATTAGTTCTTAAATGTGTTAGGATGTAGCTCTTTTGGATTTAAGAAAAGTCTTAAGGAATGACAGAGAAACGTATTCACAAATTTGCTTTTTTGCTGAACAGATTAGTTAGGATGTTTATAACTCTCTTTTTTTTCTTTTGTTCTAAATTACATTAATTATTTAACGAATCTCTGTTTCAATATTGAAAGGTCTAAGAATCTAAATAATCAATAATATATTGTGTATTTTCCATTCTGTGAACACCTCGTAATTTAAAAATACATTGTAAATTTATCCAATATATATGTATGCAGTATTTTTTAAAGAAATCCTAATGTATGTTAAGTAAAATCTGATTTTTTTACAGAAATTGAGTAGGGCCAGATTGAGCGGGACTGAGTCTTTTTTCATATATTTTTGTACAGGCAGGGCTCGGGTTGAACTTTTAATTTTTACACCGGGTCACGGAGAAATAACTTTCCTTCGGGAAAGGCAGGGCCCGGAACTCAAAATTTTGGCCCGTGCAAACTTCTGACAGTATTCTAAAACCCTTTGAATAAAATACATTATATAGGGGTGATGACAAAACCACTTTGCACAAGGTTAGCAATGGAGCAGTAGTCGAGATCAATATTAAAAAGAATATTGCCCAGTTAAACTGATGGCTTTGTATTCGCAGGCTGTTTACAGTCATTGTGTATTACAGCCTTATTTTTTAAAAGTATAACACCCTCGAAAAATAAAGTAAGTTGGATTACTTTTTCCCATTTCCCCCACACATAGTTAACCATTGAACCCCCAAAACTAATCACAGATACGCTTTATAAAATTAAACAATTATCCAAAATTTGAAGCAAATCAGATAATTCTGCTCAAAAAAGCCATTCATTTGATTTAGAGAGGGTAATCCCACATTCTTCTCTTTATACTTAATCATTAAACCCTCAAAACAATTCAGGGATTCGCCTTTTAAAGAAAAAATTATAAACTATATTCAAAATTTACGGCAAATCGGATAAAACTGCATAAAAACCCATTTATCTAATTTAAGGAAGGCGATAAATCGTCCACTAACCCATTATACATAACCATAAGAGAAGACCCAAATTAATTAAAGAAGCACCTGATCAAATGATCAAAATCAAATTATTGAATAGATCAAAATTTTAAGCAAATTGGATAATTCTGTATTATAACAAATTTATACATTTAAGGAAGGAAATAAATTGTAAGTTTCCTCTTTATACTTAACCAAAGAACCATGAAAATTAATCAGTGAAACGATTTATCAGAATGAACAAATCCAAGATTTGCAGCAAATCGGTTAATTCTGCATGAAAAACCCATTTAACAAAATTAGGCGGGATTCCCCCGTTCTTTCCTTTGTTCTTATTCAATTAATCCCCAAAACTAATTAGGGAAACACCTTACCAGAATGAATCAATTTCTAAAATTTGAAGCAAATCAGTAAATTAGCATGAAAAAAGTATTTACATAAATTATGGGGCGTTACCCCTATTCTCCCCTCCCTTATATTTAAACAATTGACACCCACAGCTAATGGAGGCGCCTCAACAGAATACTCCTACATCTAAAATTTGAATAAAATATGCTAATAATGTATTGAAACCATTTATTTGAATTAAGGTAAGGGTCGAATCAGCCTCTCGTCTCCCCCCCCCCCTTATTCTTCTCCAATGACCTCCCAAAATTAATCAGAAGAGCTCCACATAAGAATAAACCTATATTGAAAGTTTGATGCAAATCGAGTATTTCTATCTGAGAATTATTGTGTTACGTACCTACGTACATACATAGATACATAATCCACCGGGCACATTAGTTCTCAGTCTTTGGTAGCTGATGAGATAAAAACATGTCAAATTACATTATTTCTATCAAGAGTTATCGCGTTGCGTACATACATACCAACATGCGTACATACATACAGAACCTGTGCGCCCATTGGCTTTGACGCCCATGAGCTAAAAACACGCAAAATTACATTGGCCTAGGATAAACTAGATCAGCCTAGTACAAACTAGAATTTTGGCGCTGAGGCGGTCATTGAATTAAAAAAAATCACGCCAAATTGAATTGGCCTAGGATAAATTAGATCGGCCTAGGATAAACTAGTTCAGACCAATAAACAATAGGCTAAACTAGTTTGTCCTATAAGAGTTAGGCCAAACTAGTTTGGCCTAGGAAAAACTAGTTTGTCCTATGGGCATTAGGATAGACTAGTTTGGCCTAGGAAAAACTAGTCTATCCGATGGACGTTAGGATAAACCGGTTTGGCCTAGGAAAAACTAGTTTATCCGAAGGGCGTTAGGATAGACCGGTTTGGCCTAGGAAAAACTAGTTTATCCGATGGGCGTTAGGATAGACTAGTTTGGCCTAGGCCAATCTAGTTTGGCCTAAAATCTGGTTTGGCCTGTAACATATATATTAATAAAATAAATCAAGTTTCATCTGACTAGGTCAAACCTAAAATTTTCCCTTTTTGCACCCCCTCCCCCATCTTACAAAAACTTCTTTCTTTTGAAAATGAGATGAATTTATAATGGTATGAATTTTTCGTTTGCTGAATAACCCATTTATAACAATATTAGTAAACAGAATAAATAATCATTTAAAATAGCCATAGCTCACTTAAGGAAAAAATCAAAAGATTTAAATAAATTTTATATTATTATAGTCTCCTTAAAACTATTGTTCTTACACAATCTGCTTTTTATAGAGAGTAGTAAATGGAATATTTAAAGAAAGAAATTAAAAAAATCTACAAAATGATGAATAATAAATCTTGTTATATTTATTATAAAATGATAATGAAAGAGAAAAAACTTCCTTAATCCTGAGACAAATACATGTGGCGGCAAAAACAAATTTAAAATTACTATGAAACTCCTCCAAAGATGTATCAGTCTATATCTTGATGCTTATGACATGCACAGATTTAATAAAAATGTTTAGAAGTAATTTTATCAATACTAGAAGCATTTAAATTGATTTAGGGCAGCGGTTCCCAAACTTTTGAACTCACAGAGCCCTTTTTGGGAAGAATTTCTATCGCGGAGCCCCTAATCCCAGCGATACTCTGTGGCTTACAAATTAATGTTTTTATGCCTATGGAACAGAGAAAAATCTGCTGGATAAAAATCCAAGCCAGCAATCTCCAACATTGGACCAAACTTATCAATTTGGTTCTTTCCTGATACAGAAATTCTGAATTCATACTAGAAATTTTTAAAATCAGATTTTCTATTATATAACTCTTTAACAGTTTTATTTAATATTACTATTATTTTTTTATTTTTTATTATTATTTTTTTTTTTTTTTGTGTGTGTGTGTTCAAATATCTAACTTGTATAATACAGAAATTTCTTCAATTACAGCAAAAATTATTGTTAAAAATTTTTGATTTCTGAAAGCTTTAAGTAACGAGGAAAACAAATTCTTTTTTACCCGAGTGATGTTCAAGCAATACTGTAAAGGGGTTAATGATATCCATTTTTAAAATAAGAAGTATTCTTTTGGTATTTTCAGTAAAAACTCAAAATTAAAGATCAAAATGGTAACCATGTTTGGATTATGCATTGCATTTGGGCTTCCATAAAACTATTATTATTTATAGCTAAAACCACACACACACAGAAAAAAAGGTAAGTTGTACAGTTTTCGTTTGCTGAGAGATACTTCTGTATAATTCCGATTGGCTACTCGCAAAAAAAAAGGAGAAAATGCAAAATTCCAGTCACCCATAAGTAATTTTGTAACGCGTTTTCGCTAGTCCTGCCCAGGCCCTGATTACCGAATAGGCACGAGAAGCACGTGCTTCCCCTAGAAAAATTTTGAAGGGGCCCGAAATTGAGAAAACAGGGGGCCCCAAATCTTATGTTGAATTAATTCCATATGAAAGTTTTACCTTTTTTCTTTTTAACTAATTCATGTATATGGATTTTAAAAAGTTTTTCATAAAAAGTATGTTTAGCAAATAACTTTTTTATCATCCTTCTATATTTTGTCCGACCAATCAAAGCCCTCAATTTATCAAGTAGTATTATCATTCAACCAATCAAAATCGAAAGAATCTAGTCGGCAATCATAATGCCCACCAGATTGTGAAGTTAGTTGCTAGGGTGTGACGTCTGTTGACACTGATTCACTGTCTTGTTGCAATGAATTTGCCATGCGATTTGCAAGTAGAGTTTGATAAAGCAGTAATGAAATCTCTCAACTTTTAGATCTGTGAAATATTTACATTCAACACCGCTCGCGCTGTGTTTATCATTAACACGTGCGTTGTATAGATATTTTATTACTCTTTTACATTATAGTTGAATTTTTGCAGAATTTTATTTTGTTTAACTTAATTATTCAGTATGGCTAAAACTAAGCCTCAAAGTCTTTCAGGATGTAGTAAACGAAAAAAAAAAGAGCAAAAAGACTTGCTTGTAAGAAACGATTAAGCGTGGCAATGAACCAATTTGTTTTAAAAACAGAAGACAATAGGGGCGATTCAGAAAACTTACCTGGTGCAAAAATATCTACACCTGCAAAAGAAGAAGAAATTGAAGTTGAATCCACATCTGAGACTGAAAAAAAAAATTTCATCTTTTCCCGTTCCTGAAGTTGAAATCCAAGATAGTGATTTTGATGCAAATTTCCAAATCGTAGCTTCTGTTCCTGATGAAGAGATTCCAAATAACTTAGATTCAAATTTTGAAGTTTTGACTTCTGTTCCTCAAAAGTGCGAGCTTAAGAAACAAAACAAATCTCAATGTGAAAATCAGCCAACTTTTACGGAAAATATTTTTACAAATTTGGAATGTCGCCCGTTTGTTTCTAAAGAAGAAACTAAGGAAAAGGAATTCGAATGCATAGGTAAAAATTCAACATTAAAACAAAATGCTTGTGATTTGAATTCTAATGATTTCCTTTCAGTTGCACCTGAAAAGGAAAGTAATACAGAAGTTGAGACTACATTGGAAACAAATCTTGTGCAAAACTTTATAAATTATAGTGATCCTGCTTTGTGGCCTCCCATAACTGATTCTATTAGGGAATATTTTACTAACATAAAACTGGAACAAAACATAAGTTATCTTAGCAACTCCAAAAAAAGTAATTGGAGGAATTGAGCGAACATGTTCAAAAAACAATTTCTTTAGATATAAAAAAAAATGGAGAATTAGTCAGTCGAGAATGGTTGGTTTATTCACCCAGTGTAAAGGCTGTTTTTTGCTATGTATGCAAGTTGTATGGTGGTTCAAATGATCAAGCATTATGTAAAGATGGATTTTCAGATTGGAGAAACATTGTAAAAAGGCTCCAATCACATGAAAACTCAGAATTTCATCGAAGATGCATGTTTTCCTTCTCATCACGATCAAAATCCTCTAATCGTATTGATAACAATCTTGTGGAGCAATTTGAAAATGAATGTGAGTACTGGTGGAAAATCTCATTCAGAGTTGTTGCTGTTATAAAATATATATCGCTACGTGGACTATCTTGTTTTCGAGATGATGAAACTTTTGGATCTGTACATAATGGAAATTTTTTAGGTATATTGGAATTATTAGCCTCATTTGATTCTTTTTTGGCAGATCATATTTATTATTATGGTAATAAGGGTAAAGGCAATGTTAACTACCTATCATCAACAATTGTTACTGAATTCATAGAGATAATGTCAGACAGAGTTCTGAAAGAAATAGTAAAACAAATCCAACAGGCAAAATATTTTGGACTTATTGTGGATTCCACACCTGATATTAGCCATATTGACCAACTTGCTATTGTCTTACGTTATGTAAATCAAGATGAACCAGTTGAGCGATTTTTAAAGTTTATTCCTATTCATAGCCACAGTTCAGAACATTTGCATGAAGTCGTTATAAATTTTCTTCAAAGTTTGAATATTGAGTTGAAATATTGCTGAGGTCAATCATTTGATAACGCTAGCAATATGTCTGGTAAGTACTGAGGTCTTCAAGCGAGGTTAAAAAAAGATTTTCCCTTAATTCATTATGTTCCATGTGCAGCACATTCCCTAAATCTTATTGGCACAAGTGCTGCAGAATGTTGTCATTCAGCAGTATCATTTTTTGGAGTTGTTCAAAGCTTGTACAATTTTTTTTCGGCATCCACACACAGATGGGAGTTAATGAATGAAGATTCATTATTTGATGCAAGCAATTTGACACTTAAATCATTATCAGGAACCAGATAGTCAGCTAATGCTGATGCAGTGAAAGTCTTGAAGAAAAAATACATGATTATTTTCAAAGTTCTGGATGCTATTTCAAGTAATGAAAATGAAACAGCTACAACTAGACATGATGCTAAACGTTTACATTCCAAAATGTCAAAATTTGAGTTTGCATTAATGACTGTTATTTGGGACAGCATTCTTCAAAGAATGAACAATGCTAGCAAGACCATTCAGTCTGAAAATTGCAAAATGTCTACAATTGTACCATTGTACAATTCATTGATTAAATTTGTTCAGCATGTGCGAAATCATTTTGATGATTGGGAAAATCAGGCAGAGACTTTGATCGGCAACAGAAGTTACACTGAATCTCGACCAAAGAAAGTGACGAAAAGTAGAATGCTGGATGAAACATCTAGCAAAAATGTTGAACTTTCCTGCAGAGAAAATTTTTTATTTCAAACTCACTATGTAATATGTGATTCCTTTATCAGTGCATTGGAAAAACGAAAGTGTGCATATGTTTCTCTAGAGTCGATATTTGGTTTTATGTGCAACGAAAATCTGTCCGAGCTGAACATTAAAGAAAGCGCTAAAAAGTTTCACGATATTTACTCTGAAGATATAGAAGAAGAATTTCCTGATGAATTTTTGCAGTTTAATGAGTTTGTAACAAACGACTTGCAACCTATACAAAAATTGAAACTTATTAAATCATTAAACATAGAACAGACATTTCCTAATGTTGAAGTAGCATTGAGAATAATGCTTTCAATTCCCATTTCAAACTGTTCTAGTGAACGGTCATTTTCTGTTCTAAAAAGGATAAAAAATCGCATGAGATCATCACTTTCTCAAAATAAAGTAAGTGGCTTATCCTTACTAGCAATAGAAAGCGACATAACTACTAAATTAGATTTTAATGACATAATTGATGAATTTGCTAGGCGTAAATCAAGGAAGAAGGCAATATAATAAAATATAACAGGTAAAAGTGTTATATTAACTGTTATTTTCAATTTTGTTAAACTGTTATTGTCAACTGTTATTTTCAATTTTGCTTTTATATTTTTAACTTCTTGTATATATTATAATTTTGCACTATTTTTTACACTTAAACAAATCAGCAAGCAGAAAATATTTCTAAGTTTACAGTTTTCAGTGAAAATCTTAATGACCATGCTTAGAGCTGGCTTCATATAATAAATTTATATATTCTCTATTTTCTTGCAAAAATTTAAACTTTGTTTTGGTTGCAGTAGAAAACTTTGAATTTTATGTGCTTAGTAATTTATAAAATTTCATTTATTTTTAAGTTTTTGAGAAGGGTGTCCATAATTGCGATTCTTGTCATTTTCCATCAATAAACACTCCATTTAAACATTGCTTAAAATGGAATTTTTGTAATGTTTATAGTACATAAAATGTTGTGATGTAATTTAAAAGTTAAATAATAAAATTTAATTTTTAAATTGCACTTGCCAAAATGTAGTAACACCAAAACTTTTATAAATAGCTTCTTTCGCTCCAAACATCATTTCTACAGTTTTATTTTGAAATTATTTTATTTAATATTTTCAATGTCTAACTCAAAGTATCACTTCTTTCACATTTGTAATATCTGTTACTTACAAGCAATCTGTAGACGTTTGTTGGAAATAATGAGACGAAATTATGCACTAATACTTTAAAACTTTTATTACTGTTGACTTCCCCTAGTGTTTCAATAAATTTGACAGTAGTAATTACCTGATACCCCCCCCCCTCCTAGCATTTTAAAGTATTCATCTAAAATAATTAGGTGTCCATTACTAGAATTTTATGTGTTTTGGAAAATTTTTGTGTACTATTAAATTTTGATTCATATTTGGTTGTTTAAATGTTGTTTACAGATTAAAAAACAAAAAATATTTATTATTATTACTTTTAAGATTCCTTGTTTGTCCATTAAACTTGCACATCTGACCTAATATAAAAGGCAGCATATTTTTAACTTGTAATAGTTATATCATTGTTAAAACTGATTTTATTAAATTTTTATTAAAAGCAGTTGATTCAAGCTACATAGAAATAAATATGTCTGATAACAATTTATCTAAAACGACTATGAATAAGTGAAAACTTTGTTTATTTTATTTATGATTTGTATAATGTGTATAAACTTATTATTTATTTTTTGCTTTTTAAAAACTTATAATAACTAAGCTCTTAACCATTTAGTTTTGGTCTAATGGCTTATTAGAACGGTTTCAAAATTATTCATTGCTGATCATTCAAAAAGATTTTGGCACAGATGTCATATACACATTTTCACGTGCTTTTTCCCCTTGCCAATTTGGGGAAATTTTTGTTTTTCAATATAAATTACATACAATGAAAGCAGGTGATTTTTTATTGCAATGTAAAAATAAAATAACGTGAAACAGAGAACTCTAGTATTTTAAAAAATAAAATTAAAATAAGAAAATGATAGTTTGAAAAATAATTTAAAGAATTAAAATAAAATATAACAGTAAAAAGGCATGAATTTAAATAAGAAACTTAATAAGTTACTAAAACAGTAAATATAATTTTCACAATAAATCTTAAATATTAACACTTGTAGCTATATTGAATGCATGCAGCTATATCATTTATTATTTCTTATAATCATATCAGAAGAACATTTATAACATATAAATCCATATTTAAGCAAAATTTGTTAACATATAAAGATGTAAAACAAAATATAAAATGCTAAATGCATTAGGCGAGATATCAACTAACTAGGTTTACAATAAGAACAAAAGTACTGGGTTACAATGTTTGGCGTAAAATCGCCAATTTTAAAAATATGTGCAAATGTGGTGCGTATATGATATCTGTGCCAAGATTTTAATTAAATGTACTATCAGGAAAAAAACTTTATTTTAATATTGAATGAGGGATAATTTACTTTCTCCTTTAATAATTGCTTTAATGTTCCAAATATTCTAGATATTCTCTCATGTTTCATTTTTTAAGTTTGAATTTTCCATTTTATTAAATTATCCATTTCATGAATTATAGCTAATATCTATATGATTTTGAATGTTTCATTTTATGTTTTTACTGTATCAGATTGCGGATGTTGTTTCTGTTCGATGTAATAAATTTTTTTTCCAAAAAAAAAAAAAAAAAAAAAATTATATATATTTATATATATATGTATGTATTGTTATTACTGTATTCCACTATTTATTTTCCACTATTTATATATCATTTGTTTAATGAAATATATGTGAAGTCAGCTGAGCCACCATAATATGGCGAGATTTTGGGTACGTAAAATTTAGAAAGGTCTTCTCGTATGAGGGGGGAGGGGGGGCTGAATGCCACTGTGCTTCCCATAACTTCAGAGGTTAATCGGGCCCTGGTCCTGCCTATATGTAATAGAACCATGCAATTATGGAATATTTTTTCATTCTTCTTTAAGTTTCTAGTACTTATAAACATACAACGAAAATGAATCGCCTCTCAGATTCTATATCTGGTGCAATTTTCGACATTTGTAAGCAAATGCCTAGTTCTGCATTTAATC
The DNA here is from genome assembly GCA_964019185.1 of Maratus speculifer. Taxonomy (NCBI): domain Eukaryota; kingdom Metazoa; phylum Arthropoda; class Arachnida; order Araneae; family Salticidae; genus Maratus; species Maratus speculifer. The sequence goes on from OZ025294.1 coordinate 350,910,387, forward strand.
GGTTACTGTATTTTGTTTTGATATTTGTATAGATGGGGAATCCAGCTTCACACAAATATGTCCTTGAAAATGGGAGTAAAATTACTATTGCTTCGTCTGACAAGATTTTGTATTCATCTGTCAAATGCCAACAAAATCCAGTGATACGCTTGCTTTGGAAAGAGATTACTAGATCGCTTTGAGATATTAAATAAATGAGAGCTTCGTATTCCTCAAATCTCAAGCTATGTGATTTTGTTTTTACTCTGAATTTAATACCCATTTAAAGTCGTCTAGCAACTTATTTTGAACAGCTGGAAAGTAAAACTCAAATAAATCTATCGGAGTTTTGAGATGATGTTGAATACTTTTCTGATTTTTTTTTTTTTCAGAAAATTTGTTACTAAGCAAAAAAGAAGTATGTATAAACATATGAATAGGCGAAGCTCTAAAGAAAAAATTGTTCTCACAATTGTTCGGCAAGCAGAGTTAACAGCTATGGTGGGTCTTTTATTTTTCGATTCACGGTGTGCATTCTATTCAGAATACTATTTCTTGTAGCTTATTTTAAATCTAATTTTTAAAATACATTGAATGCAGAAACATAAAATAAAACAATTTAAACCACAAATATTATACAGAAAATAGATGTATAATGCAAATGCTTAAGCAGTTTTAAAGTGTATTGTTTTTTTCAACTCTCTTAGATATATTATTTTTCACACACAAACACAAAAACTCCTACATAGATTTGAAAATCTTTCTCTTGCAATATGCTAATTTCTGTCATGTTTTATTTTCCTTGAACACCGCAGAGCCCCAAGGGCTCCGCAGAGCACACTTTGGGAACCTCTGATTTAGGGTATTCTTTAGTGTCTCCTCAAGGCGACATCAAGACTGAGAAGAATAATGAATAAATGAAATAACATTTAAAGACATTTGTATTACTATGATTATAATAAAATTAAAGATAATCTCAATAAATAAAATAATAATAAGAAAAATAAATGAGAAATATTTAGAAAATATTACAAGCCAATGATTTGTTTGGTACTTTTATGATGGCCAAACATTAGTGATAACTCACCAAATCTTGTTTCAATTATATTTTTGTAATACCATTCAATGGAGATGCAACATTTTCACTTTTTGCAGTAGTAAAAAGTGTATTCGGCAAGAACACATGATTTGCAACATCTATATTGTGCTTGAAAATAGAGTAACAAGAAACATCATGGTACAGACCGTCATCATTTAAAATCATTCTTGGCTGAATTCTGGGACTTTAATTCCCTTGGGGATGAGCATCAGATTTATACACCGGATAAAGTGATAAGAATCCTTGATTATTCTCACGAGTTATTTTTAATTGTAAATTATGCTTTATTTAATCAAGGTATTTTCCCAATTAAATAAGACAAAATTTTCTCTTTTGGAAAAACTTGTGATAAAAGATTGCAAATTCTGTAAATCGCTTCGACGAAGGGGTTAAATAAAGTAAACTTCTATTTTTGTGCACATAAATTAGATACGATGTTTTCATTGTGAAACAAAATGTTTTTATTTTCTGTTACCTCTTATTGAACAAGCCTGATCATTTATAGAATAGATTATGCAAGATTTTGTTTTCACATTTTATCATAATTATTTTTTTTAGCTTTTTTAGCAAACTGAGTTATATCTGTCATTGAAATATTAAAATACTGGCTATTATTTATTAGCTAATATTATTTTATAAGATTGGCAAGATTTTAAAAAATTTGGTGATCACTAGAGACAAGCTAACATAAATGGACAGAATTTATTATTATTATCATTTAATATGATGATAAATTCAAAAATTAATATGAAAAAATTTACAAAACTGCAAAAATAATTCATTATTACAGTGAATTTTAGTAATAATACAGTAATATTTGTATAAAATTAAGAAAAATATATACAGCAGACTAAAGTTTAATACATTATAAAATCTTATGGTTATCTTTACAACAGCATTTACTATGATATTGGGAGAACTATAAAATATAGCCAATAAATGAAAATATATAATGTACTGCCTTATCAGAATGTCCACTGACCAGTAAAGAGATAACAGATAAAATCACCAACTAATTGAAAATTTTAAGGTAAAATATTTAAATTTCTGAAAATTCACAACACTGAGTATACATAAGAGAGACATAACATAAGAAAACATTTAAATAAAGAAAAAAACTGAAATTCATATTTATAAAAACAGCACTGATCCTTTGCAGAAAAAAATTAAATTTGCATTTAAGGCAGCAGCAACATTTGTGTCACAGCATGTAAAACATTTGATACTAATATATTTTTTCCCTCTAGAATTGCTGAAGTGATTTCAGTAGTAATTTTTTAAACATATTTGCTGTAGTGGTTTCAATAGTGTTTGCAGTAATTAAAAAAGTTCAAATTAACATTTTTTGTTTGTAGAATAGCACAACTAATGTATTTTTTTTTTTTTTTTTTTTTTAATTTCTTGCCAGATGATCTTTTTATAGTTTAGCTGGTGCTAAAGCTACTTGAAAAAATATTGAAATCACTTCAATAATTCTTGAAGAAAAGGTACATTAATGTCATCTACTTTACATATGATTTCACAACTATATATGGCCTCTTAACTGAAGAAAATATTTTATAGATGAAAGTAAAATTAAGCTAATAAAATTAAGCCTTGTTATTTTTCCGAAACACTAATTTACCACACGATGTGTGCGAAAATGTTCTTCACACCTGTATTTTCTAGCAAATGTTTTACCACAAATGGAGCACATGTGTGGTTTTTCTCCAGTATGAACAGAATAATGACGAGTTAATTGTGATTTTTGTCTGAAAGACGTATTACAAACTGAACATGTGAAAGGTTTCTCACCGGTATGTATAAGTAAATGCTTATCTAAATGAGAAGGAGCTGTACAATTTTTACCACAGAATCCACAAGTATAAGTTTTTGGATATGGTACATCAGCTGGATTAGGTGCTTGTTTGAAAGGTATTAGTTGCATAGTGTCCGAAATTGATTGCTCGAATCCTAGGAAAAATAAAGTCTTAAATTTGCTAGAAGGATATAAAAACATAACAGTTACAAAGATATATATATCAATAAAAAACATAACATCAGGGGCATTTCTGAACAATACACACATTAAAATTAAATAATAACATTAAAACTTTATAACAGCTGCATTGATACATACTATAAATACCTAGATTAGAATTTAATAAAAAGACAATTTGGCTTTTTGATAAAAAGATAATGAAATTAAAATTTACATTTTCAGCTAAAATCCTAATTTACCATGCTATGAGTACAAAAATGTTCTTGATATTTCTCTTTTCTTTCAAATGTTTTACCACAAGCAGTTCAAGTTTGCAGTTTTTCTCTTATATGAATAAGATTATGACGAGTTAAATGTGCTTTCAATCTAAATGAAGTATTGCAAACTGAACATGTAAAAGGTTTTTCTCCAGTATGAATAAGTAAGTGCCTTTTTAAATGAGAAGGGGCAGTACAGATTTTACCACAGAATCCACAAGTATAAGCTTTAGGATAAGTTACATCTGTTTGTTGAGGTGCCTGCTGTAATGGTATTAATTGGACAGTGCCCGAAATATATTGCTTGAACCCTAGAAAAAATAAAGAGTTTAATTTATCAGAAGCATATACTAGCAAATATACTATGTGAGTAACATTAAAATTAGAGAATCAATATTAATGTAATATTACACAAGCACCAGCATAACGTAATCCAAGTAGGGCAAAGACTTTCAAACAGAAATGCCTGAGGTCCATAAATTATGTTACATTTAAAAAAATAAAGAATATAAGCTTGAAATAAGTTAATACCAAATTGAATTTGTCTTTCACATGAGATTTATAGAGCAGAGTCCCCGAGGCAGAGGTGTGTTGCATTAAATCTGCTAAACCTGAGATTAAGGGGCATTTACCCAACAAGATATATAAAAATAATAAAAATCTGTGATTATCAAGATTGGCCCCCTCCTTGTCAGACGGAAATTCAAATAGTAAAAAAAAATTATGCTAAATTTAAGTAATTAACCTTTTTTTTTTTGAAATACGAGAGGATTTTTTTCTAGCATGGATGAGAATAATACTAAAATAAAATGGGTGTAAAGTATAAAAATAACAAATAAATGCATAACTTTAAAATATCTAAAAATACAATATCTTTACCTTTTTGGGAAAAGTGGTGAGCTACTGGATATAACAATAAAAATTAATTATTAAAATAATAGGGTAAGGGTTTAATCTTAAAATTCAACAAAAATATTGTAAAAAGTTTTGAAATTTATATTAAAAAAGGTAAAATATAAATATAAAACTTATTTACCTGTTCACTGGTCTATAACAGAATCAATAACATTTCTTGATGACAGAAAAAAATCCTCGAGTACCAGTCAAAACATTAAAAACATTTTCATTTAAAAACTATACTTATTACAATATGCTACAGTTTTAGATTACAGTTGTTTATTGCTTTCTTGTTAATTATACATTGAAATAAGAATATTTTCAGCTGCATTTCTCATAAACATTCAGTTTATAGGAAAAAGAGAAAAGATTTTGTTACAAAAAATGTTACAACTAAAATAAAATCAATTTTATTAAAATATTTTGAAAACAATGTTATTAAAAACATTAGCAATTTTGATAATAAGAATTAATAAATGTATTTACAAGAATGGCATGGCAAAAGTAAAACTTAAGACAAGAGGAAAATTCATTTTAAATTTGTTTCCCTCACATGCATTTTTTTTTAAATCAATCGCACATTTTTTAATAGGTCTCAACAAAAAAATCAAGAATGTTATATTTTTCTTTCTTCTAAGAAATAATTCATTTTATTTAATACATATACAATGAAATATAATTGAAATTTTAAACAAGACTTTTATAAACAATGCCAAATGTATGAGTTAATTTAGAAACTCACTGATTTAAAGTAATTAATGCTGCAAAAAATTAACTACTCCAAAGAAAAGAAAAAAAAAGGAAGAGTTTTACTGTTATAAAATACAATATGTTTAAGCACAAAATTTGATTTAATAGACAAATGACAAGTTAATTACCTAATGATAGGTCTGTTTAAAACAAACATATCTATGTAGCTTAAACTTAAGACACAAAGAATTAAAATTAAAGACACAAACCACTATAATATGCTACTACATACAGAAATCTATACATATAATAAAACAGTAGGACCCGGTGTGTCTGTACATTGAAGATAATTGACAAAAATGGAGTCAGGGCGATAAAAGAAAACCAATAAAACACAAAAAAATTTTTTTTTGAATTTTTTGTCTGTCTGTCTGTCTGTTTGTTCGAGGTTATCTTCGTAACTACTGAATGGATTTTTATGCGGTTTTCACTAATGAAGAATGCACACTCCCGGACAGTGTATAGGCTTTGTTTCATCAAAATCGGACAACAGACAAAAAAGTAACAAAAAGAAACAAAAGAAACTATTAGGTGCGCTGCTCACGTTTTTTAGTACATAACGTTTTTTAGTACATATAAAATCCAATAGATGTCACTGTGCGATTTTAAAACGCGCTATCGTTATGTTTTCGCCAGTCTACTTAAGTATGAGAAAGTTTCAAGCTGGCTGTCGTTCCATGTGGTTTAGTCGGTAGAACGTCAGTGCGCCATACTGATGGCCCGGGTTCGATTCCCAGCATGGAATTTTTTTTCACTATGTTGGCATTAACGCCTATAAGCAATTAAAAGAATTTGAAATATTGTATTCAAGGCGAATTTTCTCTCTGGGAAAATTTCCTTGCATTAATATGTCAGTGTAATTTTTTTTTCGATTTAATTTTTTTTTTCGAAACTTTGTTTTTCTTAAAAAATTACAGTAAATATTTGATATTTCCCAACGTTTTTTGAATGATCGACTTGCTTTTTTTTTTTTTTAATGTATGTCTGAACCTTATCTAACTACTTCTTCAAGATTTCTTTAGATAAACCGACCAGCGTAGCGGGCGAAGGCCGCTAGTATATTTACTAAAAATATTAAAAATGGCACGGATAAACATCAATAAATGTTAAAAAATAAAATACAAACATAATTCAATATAAACAAAGCACTTTTAATAAGAAAAAAAAATAGTATAAGGAGGAAACAAAATATCAAAATAGACACATCTTTTTAATAACACATTCATAGAAGCCTTCTCAGATGCTAATAAAAGAATACAAAGTTTCATTACATTAATTTTCATTCTAAAGTTTAATCCTTTCATGATTAAGGAAAATATATTACCCTAATTTGAAATTGGCGATTGCTGTATTTAATTATAACTTTATCTGCAATTTTTACACAGAATGTATGTTGAATGAAATTACATAAAAGATGTGCAAATTGGACTAAACACAACACAGAAAATAAAATGCACAATATATGTACAACTGTCCATTTTTGCTTCACGAACAAAAGAAATTACTTCTCAGAATACCATAATTAACACATCATTTTGTATAACAATAGAGCATTATTTTAATTAACATTTTGTTATAATAAACAAAAAAACTTTAAAGATTTTTTTTAAAAGGAAAAAAAAAAAAAAAGAAAAAAAAATCTCACTTTAAAAAGAATCACTGTTTTACTGACAAAAACGGGATAACAAATGATATTAAAGTTTGTGTTTTCAGTTAAGGGTGTTCTTAAATAAAAAAGGGCAACTATGTGACACATGCTTTAATTTATTTTTATTCAGAAATGCATGAAAATAGTAGGTGGTGTTATTCAGAGACTGTCTAATTGCACTCAATTTTCTGTTTTTATTTTTTTAACACAATAGATCTTTCATAACAAGCCTTCAAAGTGGACTTTTTGAGTACATTTCCTGACGAAAGCAGAAAAACCAGTTGAAAACCAGGAGAAAAATGGGGGATCACATGATCGAAATAGCTTAGAACTCGATAGGTAATTTAATTATCATAAAATGGAAAACTAAGTTTGATTTAAAATCGCTACCATAGTCAGGCATTTCAATTTTATAACTTTCTGTTAAAAAATGAATTTGTAAATGTGTCAAAATGTTTTGCGATTGTTGAGCGGAGCAGTTAAGAACACCCTTAAATATTAATTTACCACATTGTGGGTACGGAAATGTATTTGACACTTGTCTTTCCTTGCAAATGTTTTACCACAAACAGAACATGCATGTGGTTTTTCTCCTGTATGAATAAGATGATGACGATTCAACAATGCTTTTCGCCCAAAAGATGTATTGCAAACTGAACATGTGAAAGGTTTCTCTCCAGTGTGTACAAGCAAGTGCTGGTCTAAAAAATACCTCTTAGCAAAAGTCTTTCCGCAAAATCCACATGTATAAATTTCTGGACATGAATTTTTCAAATTGGATTCATAAACAAAAGAGGATTCTTGGACAGATGACTGATCAAATCCTAGAAATAATAATATAAATAAAATAAAAACTTAAAATTATCTTGCATATATTAGCAATATTATATACTGCAACTTCCTGTGAAAACAGTAAAAAAATATGCAATGTCTGCTAAAATTCCAGCATATTGATTTATAATTTTCATACATGTTTCATATACTTGTTTATTTTTAGATCTTGTTACATAAAAATGCAATAAATATATTTTTTGAGTTATGTCTTGGTTTTTAGCACATTTGTATCATACAGAAAAAGTCTATTGAGATTTAACATTATCTAAAGAAAAAAACGTAGTAAAGAAGTTACGTAGAAATGCAGACAACTGTCAGGAAATTATATAACAAACATAAAAAAAGTAAAATTTAATGCAAAATAATAAGAATTGGTAATTTATCAAACAACTCTAATGTTTGAGAAGATAACATTTATTTGAAATTCAAGATGATACATAATCACACAACAAATTTATTAATATGTTCTAAATCAAGACTATATTTTACATAATAAATCATTGAATATTATGAATAAAAAAAGGATAACAAAGACAACCTCTAATAATAAAGACATTTAATGTAAAATATTCACTTGATTAAAAATGCATAACATATGCATTTCTGAAAAGGATAAATATATTAGAAGCTTACAATGTGATGATCAGTACCGGACCTCAAACCCAAAATCGTCAGGATGGCGATCGTTTCAAAATTTTCTGGATTTTAGGTCCTCAATCAAAACAATAAACAGATATAATATATGCCTGTGGCAAAATTTTACATGCTGCGAACCAATCTATTTTGTAAACTGTCATGTTGGGCTTTGTTTAAATAAAGCCAAAAATACAAATTATAAAAAATAATTCAAAATAAGGATAAGAAATTTTTTTAGTATTATTGCATATTCTTAGAAATATCAGAGCACATTTTGTAAAATGTAAATGAGCTGTTGCTCACGAGAGTCAAGCAAAATTTGCCAAAAAATCCTGGTAAATAAGAGAAATTTGTGAAAAATTGTGCGAGTTATGTCAAAACATCATGGAAAATACGCGAAATTTGTCGAAAAATTGTGGAAAATGTGTGAAAACGTACGAATTTTGATGAAAGATCGTGGAAAATATGAGAAATTTGTCAATAAATCATAAAAAATACTAATTTTGTGGAAAGATCATGCAAATAATGTGCATATTTTGCCAAAAGATCATGGAAAATACCCAAACTTTGTCGGACAATCATGAAAAGTATGCAAAATTTGTGGAAGATCGAAGAAAATCGAAGTAAAATGTGTGGTTTTTGTCGAATGAAAGTGGAAAATACATGAATTTATCAAAAAACTGCAAAAAATATGTGAATTTTGTCAAAAGACCATGGGAAAATTTGTGAATTTTATCGAATAGTTATGGAGAATGCCAATTTTGTCAAAAGTACATGAAAGTTCAGCTTTTTTGCTAAGCCTGTACTATCGCTTGTTTTGCTTATTGACTTACTTGTTTATTTAACTGTGTAAAATAGAAAGTCAACTTTATCAGAATGAGATCATAAACTTTTAATGGATAGTTTGTTTTCTTATGCACAAAAAAATCGTACATAGATTTTTTTTTTTTTTTAATCCTTTGAATTAAAAAAAAAATATTTTTGGTTCGATGCTTATAAACAAAATTTTTGCAAAAGAGTAAATTTGTTAAAAATTTTTAAAGATGGGGAGAGGACTTCGTAAAATATTTTTACATATAAATATTATCAATATTTTCTACACATTTTTTAAAAATAATTCTTCTTTGTAGATTTTCTGTATAAATGAAGAAAAAAGTTTATTCTAAAAATAAATTTAAGATGTGTGCACACATTAACTTTGCTGAGCATGTTAATAAACATGGTTCAAAATTATTGAGTTGAATGAAATTGCTTAGTCTAGCATGACTCAAAACTGTGTCACGTGCACACGTAGTGCCATCTAAGGACATTTTTAAGAATTTTCTACTTGAGATCATCGTGGAATTTTGGATTTCATTCTGAATTTGAGGTCTGGTACTGTAATAATAATAAACATTAAAGCTGGCAACATAAAACTTAACAGATGCACTAGCATTTTGAAATAAATATTTAAAAACAAAAAGTCATTCAAATAGCCTTTATGATAAAAACACAAAAGGATAACAAATAAGATTAACACTGCACTAGCAGTTAAATTCAGTGTAACCTCTAAAATTTGGCAAAGTCATCTTTCCCTCTCTCCTCTTTATTAGAATTTTAACTTAAGGGAGAAAGAAAAATAACAATATTTTACAAATAAAAAACTTTAAGATAAAAAGTGATGGATTAGAGAAATTGCTAAATCTGTGCTGAATATTGCTGTTAATATTATACAATAATAAACTGCTGATATTGCTGGTAGAAAGTGACAAGGGAATGAAGATAAGGGAAGCCAACAGTATAAAAAATGCATAAATTTGACATGAAAATGAATATCTGCTTTAAAGAAATAAGACTGCATTTCAGAAATCTAATTTTCCACTTGTATAAAATACAAGAAAAACTTGTTAAAGAATGGCCAGGAAAATTAAATGACATCGAATGCTTTGAAAATTACACAAGAAGAAATGAATTCCCTGTTTATCAGAATTATTTTTTGCAACATAAAAGTTTTTTTTTTTTTCAAATATTTAATTTTTTGCATAAATATAATTATGAATTAAATTATGAATAAAAGACTCTATTATGAGTGCAAGTTTGAGATGCAGTCAAGACTGAAGATACTTTGAATCACTGCTAACCCCCTCTTACCTAAATGCACACATGGTTCAAAAAATAAATAAAATACATGTGTAAGTAAATTTAGGACACTTTCATCAACATTTGGGAGGGAATTCTGTGAACTATATTGTACTGAATATAAAATCAGTGCATTGATAAATTTCTTAAGTTAAAATGCTAGTATTTTCTGTAATAAAAATATAGCATTTTCATAGTTGATTTGAAAAATGACATACTGTTTTATACTACATTCACCTAAATGTAAAGTTTGATTTACATGTATTCTAATCAGAAGCAAACATTGTTAATATTAACTACAGTAAAACCACGGTCATCTGAAAAGTATGGGACCAAAGACTTTTCAGTTAACCAGGGTTCAATAGGAATTTTAAAATAACTAAAATTTATAGTGAAAACTTCTTTGATGAAAAGCAGGAATTGTAATTTAGAAGATAGTTATAATAAAAATTTTGTGGTAACGTATTCAAAGCACAATGAAGTTGAAAAGCAAAAGAAAATCACAACATATTTCATATATATATATAAAAAAAAAAAAAAAACGAAGTGTCATAAAAGTCTATCTAATAAAGTGACAGAATTATACAATGGACCAAATAAGTATGTCGACTTTGTTTATTTAATAAAGAATATGCCTTTTTAACATTATTTCTACCAGTATGCAATAAGACTCCTTTCAAAGTTTTGATTTTTACTTATTTTGCTTCTAACTTTTAAAACTAATATGTTTTTGAAACAGCTCTTCAGTGTATCAAAAATGATTCAGAAATGTTTTGAGCTAAAATTTACAAGTATAATAGTAATTGTAAACTAAAATATGTTGAAAGGTATCATTTGACATCAGTAGAAACAGTACTGACAATAAAATTTTTCACATTTAAAATGGACTTTAAGGAATTTTAAGGTCTTTTGGGTTAAGCTGATTTTCAGATAACCAGAGTTCTACTGTAGTTAATTATTTTAATCTGTACAGAAAACTATAACTTGGTTCAAATTTATTATTTTTTCGTGATTGACTATCAATTTTATTTTTTTACATGACATTTGAATTTTTTTTTTGTGATTATTTGGCAAAATTTATTTTTTCCATAAGAAATTTGTGGCTTTTTTCACATGACCTCGATGAAATTTGTGAGTTTTTCTCTGATTGTTTGACTAAAGTTGACATTTTTTGCTCAAGTATTCCCCAAAAATTTGCATTTTCATTCAAGGAACATTTGACAAAATTATTGATTTTTTTAATGATGCACATCAACATAATTACTATTTTTTGCAGTTCTTGGACCTTTTTACCATTTTGCTTACAATGTTGTACCCTTTTAAAAGGCAGAATACTGGAAAACTTGCACATATGGATATCATTATGGATATCGAAAGTACTTCTGATATCAGCATTCAATCCAGACACTTATCAGCAGGTGGGACATTTATAAACAGGATAACAAATAAGCTTAACACTGCTTTTGAAGTTACATATTAATTTTGTTTATCGTAGGTATGAAAACATTCTTGGCATTTGTCTTTTTTGTAAAATATTTTACCATAAACAGAACATGTATATTGTTTTTCTCCTGCACAAAGAAGATAATGACACATTAAAAGTTTTTGCTGCCTGAAAGACATATTGCAGACTAGACATGTGAAAAATTTCTCTCCAATTTCTATACACACGTGCTGCTCTAAACAAGGATGCTTAGTGAAATTTTTTCCACGAAAATACATGAATTAGTTTTTAGGGAATGATGAATTGGATAACTAATATAACAGGGGATTCTTGCACAGATATCTATGAAGACTCATCAAATTCTAGAAATAATAAAATACCTAAAATAAAAACATAAAACTATCAAATTCTTATTAATACTATTACATACAGAAATATCCTGTTCATCATTTGCGGATAGCCAATAAAAGCAGTAACAAAATAAAAATTATCTGCTGAAATTCCAGTATATTGATTTATAATTTTATCTATACTATATTTATTCTTAAAAATATGTTACATAAAAGTGTAGCAAATATCTACACTATGACAAGGTGCATACCAAATTTACAAGAGGACTATTTTACATAAAAAATCTTTAAATATATAAAACAATCAATTAATATAGACATACAAGACAAAGTAATTACATGACTAAAAATTTATATCATGGAAATTTATGAACAGCCCAAAGAAGTTTAAAATTAAATAATTATCTCATAAAGACTGTAAACATTTAGAATGGCAGCTGCATTGACACTTTGTAATAAATACCTAAATTAAAAATAAATAAAAATTCACCCCATTTTTTAGATAAAAATTAAGCTGACAAACAACATTAAAGTTTGTGTAATCAAAACAATCAATTAATATAGACACACAAGACAAAATATTTACATCAAGGAAATTTTTGATCAGATTAAAGAAGTTTAAAGTTAAATAATTATCATATAAAAAATGTCAATATTTAGAATGGCAGCTGCATTGACACTTTGTTATAAATATTTTAATTAAATGCCCATTTTTCAGATAAAAGATATAAAATAGGATAACAAATAAGATAACATGTAATAAATAAACAAGTTTGCATTTTAAATTAAAAGCTAATTTAACATGTTATGGGTATGGAAATGTTTGTGATATTTGTCTTTCTGAGCAAATGCTTTACTACAAACAAAACAAATGTGTGGTTTTTCTCCTACATGAATAAGATAATGATCTTGAAATTTGTCTATTTTTGCAAATGCTTTACCATAACCAGAACAAATATGCGATTTTCCTCCGGTATGAATAAGATAATAAAGAATTAAATGCTATTTCTTTCTAAATGATGTATTGCAAACTGAACACGCAAAAGGTTACTCTCCAGTATGTTTAACCCTCTGAGCGTCTTGCAAATGGGTAAAATTGTAATGTTGTTTTCTCTACATTTTGTTTTAATTGTTAATAAAATATGATTCTTTCAATATTATATAAAAAAAAAACTTAATTACAAATATGAATGTAACCCTTGAGAGTATTAATCATTCTTCAATGCATTGGAAACTCATTAAATCTATCAAATTATATTATCTTAAATATTGCTTATATTACTGTAAAACCTGGAGCGTAGTGTACGGAATATTATGTTCCAAACACTTTGAGGGATAAGCAAGTGTCTGCCTAAAAGAGAAGTATGCGCAAAAATTCTTCCTACAAAATCCACACATATTAGATTTTGGATATGATGAATTCATCAACTGTTAAAATGTGATTCATATTCAAGAGGCAATTCATATTTAAGCAATGATTCTTTTACATATAGCAATGATGACTGATGAAATCCTAGAAATAACAATACAAATAAAATAAAAACTTTAAAGCTATCATATGCAGATTATTAGTAAAATTACAAACTCCAATTTTCTGTTTATTATCTGGGAAATAACCTATAAAAACAAAAAACTGAAATGTCTCTAAAATTTTAGAATACCGATTTATGATTTTATGTATATTTATCTGATTATTTTAAAAGCTTGTTGCATAAAATTGTGATATGTCAAATTGTTACTAGGTGCTTAGCAAACTTGCATCCATCAATAAACAAACTAAGAGGGCATAAGTTATTGATGCAAAAATCTTATCTTTAATTTTTTTTTTCTCCAGGAAAATTAAACATTAACAGATTACATGCCACTGCAGATTGCTAGGAAATTATAGAACTTAAATAAATAAGTACAATTTTATTGAGAAATGTTTAAAAATCAATAATAAGTAAATTAAGCAGTTAATATAGACTTGTAAGACAAAATATTTATATCACTAGAAATCTTTACCATGGATTTTTGAATTGTCTAAATAAATTCTAAATTAAATAAACACAAGAACTGCCAACATTTATGCAAGAGCATTGACACTTTGAAATTAACATTTAAATTAAAAGTCATTCTGTCTTTCTGATAAATTTGGATAACAAATAAGATTAAAGTTTGTGTTTTCAATTAAATGTTAATCATGTGGTGGGTACGAAAATGTTCTTGATATTTGTCCTTCCGTGCATATGCTTTACCACAAACAGAACAAGTGTGTGGTTTTTCTCCTGTATGAATGAGACGATGACGAATTAAATGATCTTTCTTTCTAAATGATGTATTGCAAACTAAACAAGTAAAAGGTTTCTCTCCAGTGTGTATAAGCAAGTGAGAGTCTAAATGAGAATTCTGTGAAAAATTCTTCCCACAAAATCCACATGTATAAGATTTTGGATGCGATGAATTTACCAGATGTGATTCATAGGTACGAGGCGATTCAGATTTAAGAGGCAATTCACATTCAAGAGGTGATTTACATTCAAGAGGCGATTCACATTTAAAAGTCATTTCACATCTAAGAGGTGATTCTTGCACATATGGTAATGATGATTGATGAAATCCTAGAAGTAATAAATAAATAGTTTATAAATAGTTATAATAGTCTGCTAAACTAGAAAATTTTGTTTTAAGAAATTTGAAATGTTTTGTATTAATACTTTTAATATGTATGTAAGGGGCTGTGCAAATATAACATTATCATTTTATGGGGGAAAGGAGGTCTGGTAAATAATATAGTAAAATATCATTAGAGTGAGGGGGGGGGGATTTGTCTTTTGATATCATTTTTGATCAAACCAAAATTTTCCTTATTTATTTTTATTATGGCTTTTGGTTCAAAATAGTATGTTGTAGTCTTTTAGTCTATTATCTAATTTAACGAAAATACTAAGTTTTTATTAAAATCAACAAATTATTATAAAAATATTTAATTCTAAAATTTGAAATAGCCCAATATTTAACATTCTTTTTCTTCTTCATATATGTTTGCAAATACAATCACAATTTGAGAAGCCCTATGTGCAGTATATTTGAAATGAAGCTTTTGTTTACTAATAAATAATAGTGAATAATAAAGAATATTGCCCACTTGTTTTGCTGATAAATTTTTTTATATCTTTACAGCTACTCCCCCCCCCCCCCCTTCGTGTGGGGCTTGTGCAACAAGGATTATTACTGTAGAGTACATTAGGTAACGAAAAGCTATTATAAAATACTTTTAAATAAAAGACAGAGTTATATGATATAAAGTGATATTTTATTAACTCATTGAATCATTAAAGTATGTAACCAGTTTTGTATATCACTCCAAATAAGAGAGATAAATTCTAAAAAAAAAATAAATAAAATAAAATAAAATAAAATATTAGACATTGATAACAATATTATTATCGGGGAGGGGGGAAGGATTATGATATTATTCGATTTAACATACTTCCTAAGTAAACATATTTAACTAATACACATATTATATTTAAAAATATCTATATATATTTACTATTTTGAAACAGTGGTTACAGAAATCCTAAAACACAATTATCCAATTTTAAAAAAATTACTTTAGCTGTCATAAAAATACAATTAACTCTGCTTTTTAAAATTATTTATTTACCAGTTTGAAAGTAACAAAATGCTCTTGTCGCTTGTCTTTCGTGGATTTTTTTTTTTTTACTATAAAGAGAACATGTGTGTATATATAAAAGACAATGATAAGTTAACTATGCTAGATTATAGAGTAAAAACTATACAAAAAACCAGTTTTTTACAAGTTAATAGAGGCTTTATAAAATAAAGATGAGGATGCTAGAATTTATGGTACTAGAATAAATTATTCTATGTTAATAAAACGAAAAATAAATATAGAACTACAAAAAAGAAACTAGTTTTTCTCAGAGGTACTTTTTTTTCAAAACTTTAACTATGATTACAACTGAATCAATTCTTTTCCAATTTTGCCATCCCTTTTTATTATATACTTATATATATAACTAGGAGGCTCAATCCCTTGTTCACCAATCTCACTATTTGCACCAACTTTAGCCAGAATGAATAATATTATAAATCATTTTAACATATAAAATTTATAAATATTTTTAATGTACAAAAAAATAATAGAAAACTTTGTCGAAAATACATTTTTTTTGCCTAATATTATACAGCATGGCTTAAATTCTTTGATGTACATGACGGTAATGAAAACAAAATGTAAAAAGGTTTTCTGCTATCTCTAAAAGATAATCTTGATCAGAAAGCTGACTTACTGAAAGCATCATATCACCGAAAAAAGAAACAATGGTATTTTTCATACATCAATCAAACTACGGTTCCGCAATTCAGGTGGACTCACACTGCCATTAATCATGGAAGAAAGACCATATGACATTGGGTCATATGACAACTGAGAATTGATTTTGCAGTTGTTGTCAAATAGCAAACTATAAATTCTGCCTGATTTCTGTGCACACAAGAGAAACACATACAATATGTACCGATCGGATAAAGAATTTTTGTTTTTATCATCAAAATACTGTTGCACTTCTTTTTAAGATAAAAATCAAAATTTCTCTTAAGGTATCTGTCTACATTTAAAACGTCAATTTCGATAAAAATTCACTTTTTATTTGATTTTTTTTTATAGAATGAGCATTGATATTTTTAAATCTACTTTTATTTTTCCTCTAAGCCTATTAGAAATGAAATTAGAATTATTCAAAAAAAAAAAGAAAGAAAAAAAAAGCAGACAGCTTTAATTGAAACTGAAGTTGAAAACAAAGGCATTTTCTGAAATATTAGACTTTTATCGGAAAAGGTAAATGACTATAACTCTAACTCAAACTTTTACCATCGTATAACCTTTTTTTTTTGTAGCTTTTTAATAATGTCTAGAGTGTGATGAACTAAAAAATTGGCTCTAAGTGACTTATTTGTTGATATATAGCTATCTTTATGAAGAATTAATGTAAAATTATTGAAATTTTCATGGAATTGTATATAATCAGCTGTTTTTTTATTTAAAAAAAAAAAAAAGCTATAGATGACCAGAATTCTTCACAATTTTAAAAAGTTGCACACATATTTTTTTATAACTTTTTAAATTCTGTGTTAGATTACATTGAAAAATACCAAAAAAATTGTCGAAAGTAGAATTTAAGAAAAGTGTCACTGACTATCTTAAAATAGTCTCAAATAAAAAAATAATAATAACAATAAAAATAAATCAATTTTTCATAACTTTTTTTTTTTACTTTTTTATTTTGTTATATTATCCAGAATAAACTTCATATAATTATTGCTATTTTAGTAAATTTCAAGTAAGCCAAAATTAGACTATAATAGTCAACAAAAAGCACAATGTTAGGAATAAAGAAGAGACAAAAGAAGAAAAAAAGAAGAGACAAAAGAAGAAAAAAGAAGAGAAAAAAGAAGAAAAAAGAAGAGAAAAAAGAAGAAAAAAGAGGAGACAAAAGAAGAATGAAGAAGAAACTGATAATCTGATTAAAAAAAAAAAAAAAAGGTAAATTGCATGATTCTTCATAAAAATCTTTTTTAAGGAGCCAAAAATAAAAACTGCAAAGTATCTGCTAAGATCTAATAGATTTGTGCTTTATGAATTTCTTAAATAACATTAAACCAAGACTCGGGACTTAAAAGGATAAGTCATGTTGCCATTTTTCTTATAAATCAGCAAAGTATATACACACAATCCTTGCAATTCAAAGTGGGAATTATGGTTAATACACTTGTATCAGACAAGAAGCAAACTAAAAGGATGTGATAAAAAAAAGTGGATGGATGTTAAGGATGTGATATAGTAAAATATAGAGCACAGCAGGTTAATTCTATACCCCCTCATCTCATACATTTAAAATATAAGCAAGCTACGTATACCAGACTTTTTTCGTTAATTTTTTAAAATTAAAAACAGTTTTTCATCAAGCAACATGCTTTAATGATGTTTAAGTATACTATGTCAGAAAATTGTCATTCATCACTGTGCATTTTGTATGTCTATAGAAAAAGGAAAGTTTACATCAGAAATAAAATATAACACATTAGTGGATTTGTGCAAGAGCTTCTCACTTCAGTCTAATATTTTTTTTTTACAAATACAGTAAACTCGGTGTAAGATGGAAAGATGTCTAACTTGGAAAATTTTTCAAGTCTCTGCAAATCCATAGACAGAGTAAAATTTGTCTAAGATGGAATATCATGATGGACAATTTTCTCGGTCCCAATCAATTCCACCTTAGACAGATTTTACTGCAAAAAACATTTTTAGATGTAAATTTAAACTTTTAAATATCTGCAAATAAATTAAACAAGCCAGACAATCATCTCATTTATCCTATCAAAACTACAAAATAATAATAATTGAAGAATAGAAAAATTTATATGTGCGTACAAAATTAAAAATCATTTTAACTGCATTAAAGGATGATATAATCACTTTGAGAAAAAGATGGGAGAAAGAAATATAAGTTTAATACACATAAAATAAAATTTAATCTAATGCAACAAAGCATATCTCTTTTAGGTTACCCATGAAATACCACTGCCAGTCAATCAATTTTCTTCTAAACATTACAATTTTGCTAGAATAAATATAAAATAAACTGCATGGAAAAGTTTTTTTTGTACTATATATTTTTTTATAATTATTGCTGAGCGTGACATAATGCTGTATTGTGGCAACATTGATTTGAGAAAAAAATGATTTCATTCATGAAAACAATGCTAATTTAATGTTTCATTAAGTAAAATTTTTAGTGAAATACATGTTTGAACAAAATGCCAGTGTACTGTACTATGTCAGAAGCCAGTTCAAAAGCCTTTTTTGAACAAAATATTTTAACATCTTTTATGTAGTGATTTACATCATTTGTGTAATTTTAAATCACTAGACCCTTAACATTATAAGAATTTTTGGAACAGTATGTAGGTATATAAGATTTAAAATTACATAATAATGATAATAAGATAGTTTTATGTATACTAAATTATGTAACTCTCATATTTAAAAAAGAAAAAATTTATTTAAAAATTATGCCAAAATAAAACTGTACAGAGAAATCTCTGTAAACCACACATTTTACTTAACAAATCTTCGAATATTATGAATAAAAAGAGAACACAGTCAGTGCAGACATTTAAGGCAAAATATTTATATCAATAAATACATAACATTACAGGCATTTCTAGTTAGCGCACATTCATATAAGATGTAAATCTACAGATTAATGGCAATAATCACATTGAAATTGTCAGCATTTATAATAACAAATGCAATGAAACTTTGCTATAAGTACCTAAATTAAAAGTAACTAAAACATCACTCTGTCTTTCTCTTTAAAAGTAGGATAATAAATAAAGTATGTCTTCAGTTAAATATTAATTTAACATACAGCGAACACGAAAATGTTCTTGAAATTTGTCCTTCCTTCTAAAAGTTTTACCACAAACAGAACACTTGTATGGTTTTTCTCTTACATGAACAATATTATGAAGAGTTAAGTGTGCTTTAAATCGAAATGATGTATTACAAATCAAACACTTGAAGGGTTTCTCTCTAGTATGTATAAGAATGTGCCTGTC
This sequence comes from Maratus speculifer, assembly GCA_964019185.1. Taxonomy (NCBI): domain Eukaryota; kingdom Metazoa; phylum Arthropoda; class Arachnida; order Araneae; family Salticidae; genus Maratus; species Maratus speculifer. The sequence goes on from OZ025294.1 coordinate 350,930,009, forward strand.
TAAGTCAGAAAGTTTAGTAAAATTCTTAGCACAAAATCGACATGGATAAGATTTTAGATATGATGAATCTTCCTGATTTGATTTATACTTAAAAGGTGTTTCTTCCCCAGACATCAATAAAGATTGGTCAAATCCTAGAAATAGTAACACAAATAAATAATAGCTTTCACATAATGAAACAATAGCATATACCGAAATTTTTTATTTGTTATCTGGGGACAGTAAGAAATTTTAAAATTCAGATTATTTACAAAGTATTTTATGAGAAAAAGAAAAAGATGAGTTCTAAAGAGAGAAAAGTGAATTCTTTCTTTCTAAAATTCCAGTACACTGATTTATGTTTGTCGACATTTCATTTATTTGCATATTTTAAAAGTTTGTCACATAATATTGTAATAAATATTTTCTTCAAGCTATGACTAGGTGCATAAGATTTTAATCTGTACAGAATCAAACTATTAATAAGTAATGATATCCGCAAAATATAGGGGATAGCAGATTATCTCTAGCAATAGTTTTTACACGGGAAGAAAAAGAAGAAAAAAAAGTTATGCATTAATGCTATCACAGATTGCTTTCAGGAAATTACAGTACAATATAAAGCAAACTGATACAATTTTATGATGAATAACATACAGTAACAATGTATTTAATAATTCCAAGTGCAAGTAGAAAAAAAAATATATATTTGAATGTTATGATCAAATAAAAAGGAACAAAAAACAATTAGCATTTTTAAAATTGCATAATTTGTATGAAAAATATTTGAATATTTTGAATTAAAGAAATAATAGAGAATATCGTAAAACACTGTTTATCTGCCCTTCCATACGTGATGAAAAATCAAAAAATAATCAGAGGAGGCACTTACATTGGATTTTTTCGCTATATTTTCCTAAAATTGTTTTTTTTTTTCTTTTCTTCTGCAATATTTGTTGAAATTTGCAGTCTTTTGTTATCTTTGACAAAATCTGTCGGTTTTTTTAAATGTTTGACAAAATATGTATTTTTATTTTTTTTTTTGTGATTCTTTAATGAAAATTCCACTATTCCCGTGATTTTTGATGAAATTTATGCAATTTTTTGTCGAGATATACATTTCCTTCATGGTCCTTTAATGAAATGTTTGTTTTTTGTAATTCTTTAATGGGATTCAAGCTTTTTCAGACTTAAAAAACTTGATTTTTTTTTAAAACAGCATTTGTTTTTTTCTGCTATCTTCCGATGAAATTGGCATTTCTGCGATTATTTAAAAATTATGCCAAAATAAACCTGTACAGTGAAATCTTCTTAAAACACACATTTTACTTAACAAATCTTCGAATATATTGTATAAAAAGAAGACACAGTCAATGCAGAAATTTAGGCAAAATATTTATATCACTAAAAATGCATAACATTACAGGCATTTCTGATAAGCACACATGCATATAAGGTGTAAATTTACATAATAATAATGACAATAATCACATTGAAATTGTCAGCATTTATAATAACAAATGCATTGACACTTTGCTATAAATACCTAAATTAAAAGTAACTGAATGATCACTCTCTCTTTCTGTTTATAAGTAAGATAATAAATAAAGTATGTCTTCAGTTACATATTAATTTAAAATACAGTGAACACGAAAGTGTTCTTGAAATTTGTCCTTCCTTGTAAATGTTTTACCACAAACAGAACACTTGTACGGTTTTTCTCTTACATGAATAAGATTATGACGAGTTAAGTGCGCTTTCAATCGAAATGATGTATTACAAATCAAACACTTGAAGGGTTTCTCTCCAGTATGTATAAGAATATGCCTGTCTAAATCAGAAGGTTTAGTAAAATTCTTCCCACAAAATCTACATGGATAAGATTTTAGATATGATGAATCTTTCTGATTTGATTTATACTTAAAAGGTGTTTCTTGCACAGACATCAATAAAGATTGGTCAAATCCTAGAAATAATAACACAAATAAATAACTATCACATAATGAAACAATACCATATACTGCAATTTCCTATTTGTTATCTGGGAACACTAAGAAATTTTAAAATGCAGATTATTTACAAAGTATTTTTTTGAGAAAAAGAAAGAGATGAGTTCTAAAGAGAAAAAAGCGAATTCTTTCTTTCTAAAATTCCAGTCCACTGATTTATGTTTGTTGGCATTTTATTTACTTGCATATTTTAAAAGTTTGTCACATAATATTGTAATAAATATTTTTTTCAAGCTATGACTAGGTGCATAAGATTTTAATCTGTACAGAATCAAACTAACAATATGTAATGATAGTTGCAAAATAAATGGGATAGCAGATTATCTCTAGCAGTAGTTTTTACATGGGAAGAAGAAGAAGAAAAAAAGTTATGCATTAATGCTACCACAGATTGTTTTCAGGAAATTACAGTACAATATAAAGCAAACTGATACAATTTTATGATGAATAACATACAGTAGTAATGTATTTAATAATTCCAAGTGCAAGTAGAGAAAAAATATGTATATATATTTGAAAGTTATGATCAAATAAAAAGGAACAAAAAACAATTAGCATTTTTAAAATTACATAATTTGTATGACAAATATTTTATATTTTGAATTAAATAGACAATAGACAATATCATAAAATATTGTTAATTCGCCCTCCCATATGTGACAAAAAAATTGAAAAATAATCAGAGGGGGTGCTTACATGATATTTTTCCGCTATCTTTTCCAAAAAAAAAAAAATTTTTTTCTGCGATATTTGTTGAAATTTGCAGTCTTTCACAATTTTTGACAAAATTTGTGGAGGGTTTTGTGATATATAACAAATTTGTATTCCCCCCCCGAACCTTTAATGAAAAACCAATTTTTTTCTGTGATTTTTGATGAAATTAATGTTTTTTATGCAATTTTTTGTCGAGATGTACATTTCTTATATGATCCTTTGATGAAATGTTCGTTTTGTGGAATTCTTTAATGGGATTCGAGTTTTTTCAGCCTTTTTTTAAAAAACCAAAATTTTCTTGATTTTTTAAAAACAGAATTTGCCTTTTTCCGTGATCTTATGGTGAAATTGGCATTTTTGAAAATGTTTTGACTTGATTTGCATTTCTACCGCAATTTTTTGATAAGATTCGCATATTTTACTGCGATCCTTTGATGAAAGCTGCACTTTTTTTTGTGATCCTTTGACAGTTCTTTTTGTAGATCTGACATACTTGTGTTTTCTTTCATGCAATCTTTTGACAAAATGTGTGTTTTTTGGCAATTCTTCGAGAAATTCATGATTTTTCTGCGATCTTTTGATTGCATTTTTTTTAGATCCGATGTAATTTGCATTTTTTCCTGCAATTTTTTGACAAAACATTCGTTTTTTTAGCAATCCTTCAATGAAATTCACGATCCTTTGAAGAAATTTGATTTTTTTTTCATGATTGATAAAATTTGTGTTTTTTCAGCAAGTATTAAATTAAACTTTTTTTTTTTTGAGACATTTTGACAGTGATCTTTTGCATAATTTACATTTTATCAGAGATTTTTAAAGAGGGAAGGGGACACTTTCTCAGTTTTTTTTTTTTTTAATTTCAATTTGTTTTTATAAAGTTATGGATTGAGGTTGGGGAGGGGAAGAGCGGTGACATTTGATCGGGAAGGGCGGATTGATATTTTACAATACACCTAAAGCGAAATTATCTCTAAAAATACACAACCTGCTAGACATTTAATCAAATCTAAATCAAATTAAATTATATTTTAAAATACACTAAAAATAAATTAAATTAAATAATACGACAGAACCATTAGTATTTAAAGCATTACATAATTCAGATAATAATTCTTTGAATAGTATGAATGAGAAAAAAAAAAGGGCAAATTAACATGGATATTAAAAGCAAAATATTTATATCTCTAAGATACACAGCCTAGTGGACATTTAAATATAATAATTTTAAAATTTATCAAATATTAAAAACACATTAAAACAGTCAATATTTATAACAAGATTTACTTATAAAACATTATAATAAATGCTTAATTTAGTTTAAAAGTCACAACTGTCTTTTTTATAAAAATAATGGGTCAAGATTAAAATGTTTAAGTTGAACATAAATTTACAATGTTATGTGATTTTAAATGCTGTGTTAACTGGTCTTTCCTTGCAAATGCTTTACCACAAACAGAACATGAATGTGGTTTTTCTCCTGTATGAATAAGATTATGACGATTTAAATGATCTTTCTTTCTAAATGATGTATTGCAAACCAAACATGTAAAAGGCTTCTCTCCAGTATGTATAAGCAAATGCCTGTCTAAATCAGTAGTCCTTTTAAAAGTTCTCCCACAAATTCCACATGCATAAGATTTTGAACACAATGAACCTTTCTGATATGATTTATACATAAAAGGTGTTTCTTGCACTGACATCAATAAAGATTGGTCAGATCCTAGAAATAATAACACAAATAAAATAATAACTATCACATAATGTTGTAGTAGCATACACTACAATTTACTGTTTGTTATCTGAGGATAATGTATTAAAAAAGTAAAAAACTGCAAAATCTAGATTACTCATATTAAAAATGAAAATTTTTTACAGAAAAAAAGATTTTTTTTTATGTTTCAGTAAAGTGATTTGATTTTTTATATATGTTTAATTGACTTGATTACTTTAAAAGTTTGTTACATAATATTGTACTAAATATTTTTTTAAAGTTATATGACTAGGTGATTAAAAAAAAATCTGATTTAATCTGTGCAGAATCAAACTAACAGCAAGTGATATTATTTGTGATTTCAAAAGCACAGCAGATTATCTCAAAAAATTGCTTTTTCCCAAGAAAAACTAGTCGTTGGGGGCCACCGTAATACTTACCCATCATATATATGAAAATAAAACTGTTTGTGAAAACTATTTATACAATGCATTGCAATTCATAAACAAAATTTAAATATTGTTAATATACATAGAATGCTACATTAAAGAACTGCTGATGTACCAATTTCGACAAATTATATAAAACACCAAACTACTCAAGTAGTACCGAACTGCGTAAAAGAAACATCCTTATAACTCCAAAAATAATAATTCTATTAACTAACAATTAACTGCGTCGGATTAAGCGTCTCATTTCCAATTAAAATATACTTCTGAATTGAAATTTGAATGAAATACAGGGTCATGAAAAATCGAAGAATGTGGAAAACAAGATTACAAATATCTCGGCAACTAATAATTCGATCGACTTCGTTCTATATGCAAAATGTGTGTTATTTTATTGCCTTTTATGTCCATTCCTTAGAATAAAAAAATTCGAAAATTTTTATATACCTTTCATCAGAATGAATTTTTCGAGAGTCCGAAAAAAATAGTTCCAGATAATCGAGGTTGCTAATATTAAATAGGGTTCGTCCCATTCTTACATACTAACTACATACAAAATTTCAAGTCTCTATCTTAATTTGTTCGGGAGTTAGAGCGTTTACAGACAGACAGACAGACAGACGGACGGCAAAATGTTTTTTCTAAAAATATGTTTTTTGGAATCTCCACTATCTAAAACGTGTAAATCCGTCAAAAATTTTTTTTCGATTTTCAAAATGATTGCAAGACTTACCCTATACTACGTATGATGGGTAAGTAATAAGACTATGTATTAGTGCACCACACATTGTTTTCAGGAAATTACAGTATAACATAAGAAAAAATATTTGAAAGTTGTAATTAAATAAAAATGTACACTAAACACATTAGTATTTTCGAAATTACATAATATGTAAACACAAACAAATCTTTGAATATTATGAATAAAAAAGAAAACAGTCAATTAACAAGCATATCAAAAAGAAAAATATTTGCACTTCTATGTTTATAAAACTTATTGACATTCAATTATACCTAAATACATAATAGTGTTTGATTAATTGAAATGAATCAAACAACAAGCCTATTAGTATTTTTTAAACTGTTCAATTTGAATAAAATAACTTTGAACATTATAAAAAAGAAAGCATTCAATTAAAACAAACAATTAAAGCAAAATATTCATATTTCTAAGAATGCATAGTCTTAGAGGCTATGAATATATAACGTTATCAACAATTTCTTAATTCTGGTTTTCCTCCATCCCCTTAGGATATTGTTATCATTCATCGACCACCCTGCGCACACACCTGATGGTTTCATTATTATTAGATTTTTTTTCTTTCTTTTTATATACTTGCAGTACACATATGATTATACATTTACTATATATGATTATACTTTATGGATTAAAAAAGTCAATAAAATATTAATCATGAAATAAATTTATATCTACCGACATATTAAAGATTTGGTTATTATTTTAAAATATTTAATAACAGCTTATTGTTACATAATGCATTTAAAAGTAATATTGTCTACTTAAACTTGTCCCTTGCTCAGAGAGGTTAAAAGATAAACTTATCACCAAAACAGAGGCCAACATTCTTTGTCTTTCTTCACTGGTAACTACATGTAGTATACAAAGTATGATCCTTATTTTTCTAACAATGAATTATGCACATAAGGCAGAAAAACAGGGATGTCAAACATTAGAGTATTCCAAATTTTAGAACGAAATGATTTTATAAACTTTTAATGACTTTAATAATAGCTTTGTATTTTCATAAAAGCATATAATATTAATAAAGGTAACAGACAATTTAGATGTAAAGAAAAAGGTATTGAAAACGGAAAAGTTTGGCCGGATCAAAAGTGATATACCAAAAGCAACCCCTTTTTCCATTTTAGAGATCTGCACGGGCCGAGCCTTGACCTGAGCCTGGCCCAGCCCGATTTTCATTAACAGCATTCAGGCTGGGCCTCAAGGCTGTAGCTGGAAGTGAACAATAGGGGGGGCGGGCTCATAATTTTTTTTTCTCTCTCTCTGACGCAGAAGGATAAATTAGTGCATATTAACATTGTAGGTACAATGTTTCTTATTATATTGTTGTAATAGCTTCATTCTATGCTAAGAAAAATATATGATGATGAAAATTTTGAGTGTACAACTGGTGCAAAATTAAACAACATGTTAACTTCATATGTACAAATAGGATGAGGGAGTGTTAAAACACTTATTTTAGATACAATTTAGTAATTTTGCAAAATTCTGAAAGGGTCTCAAAACTAAATTAGATTTTTGAACAAAATTTTCATTTGAATTTTTGGAACAGAAATTCATTTAGTGACCTTGGAATCTTTTATTGGGGGGGGGGGGGGGGGGCTGAGCCACCCATAGCGAGTGCCCCCTTAGCTACGGCCCTGCTGGGCCTTACTTTTTTCTGGAGACTCGGGTTGGGCCAGGCCTTACTTTTTCCTTGAAGAATCGTGCTCGACCAGGCATAACTTATTTTTTCTGTACAAAGTCAGGAATGATTTCATTCTCCCTAGTTACTACGGACCAAAGTTTTTAGTCCTGGTTTAATCATCCTGTGTGAAAATCATTTTCTCAACGTGGCAAAGTCTATTAAAAAATCAGTAAAATTTGGCTAGACCCAAACATTTTTGCATAAAAGGCATATACTTTTAAATCGCCATTATTCTACAATTAAACATTAAAATTTATTCTTTTTACAAAATCATAGATTTCTAGACTTATTAAAATATTGTTAAACGCATGAAAAAGGAATCTACCCATGACGGAATCTTCTTTTAAACTGTTCATCCATGCAACATGAATAAAAAAATATGCAAGAAAAGAAAACCTGCTAAGAGGGGATCTTGTCTATAACATATTTTTTTCTTTCGGATGCGATTCAGTCTTAGAAGATTTTACTTTTACCATAAATCATTGTTTAGATTTTTATGTCTCCATTACATAGAATATGGATTAATAATATTAATGATAACTGAAACATTTGCATACAACAAACAAACTTATTAAAAACATAAATATCGCAGCCTACGGCACTTCTGCATAAATAAAAAGTATAAATATGGAAAGAAAAAAAAAAAAAAAAAAAAAACCCTGCCCCCCCCCCCCCCACCTATGATAAGTTTTTCTGGTCAGAACGCCCTGTAAGAGTAAAAATCAACGTTTCGTAGAAATTAATTCGGACCATGATTTTAGCTATTATATTGAGGCGGGCTGGGTATCTAAATTTTTCTCTATGAGCTGGGCTGAAATTTTAACTTTTATAATGGGCCAGGTCGGAAAAATAGTTTTTTCTATTTCAGACTGGGACCAAGCCTGGAAATTTCAGTCCTTGCATACTTTTACCCCATCTCTCCAAATATATCTTACAATATCAAAAGCCAGAACCTTCCCACTAAAGTGACAACACAATACAAGAATGCTATAACACTAAAGAACAGTCCTTTATGATCATTTAACCAAATAGAAGTCAAATCAATTTTTGAATAAATTATCAAACAAATTATGTTTTACAAAAAATCCATAAGTATTTTCTAAATTACATAAATTGATTTAAAAAAAAATACAATATTATGAATAAACGGAAAATAGTCAATAACATATATTGAAAGCTTAAGAACATCCTTAGGGGCATATTTGAATTGATATAATAGTTTTAAAATTTAATAATGATTAAAAGATCACACTAAAACAGACAATATTTATAAAAGTAGCTGCGTATAAACATAAAAAATAATTTAATATAAGGTCACTAAAATTGTCTTCTTGATAAATGTGAGATATGATGTCAGGTGATTAAAAATGTTCTGTCAACTTGTATTTCTTTGCTAATGTCCTAATACAAGTTTACAAACACGTGAAAATTTCTTGCAAGTATGTATAAATGCCTATTTAAATCAAAAATTCATAAACTTATTCGCCAAATTCCACTAGTTTTGGGGACTTGATAGATTTTTTCAATAGGATTTAAATTTGAAAGGAATTTTCTTGTACAGATACTAATGAAAGATCAATTAAATGATAGACTAACAAATAAAATGAAATGAAAATTTGTAACTATCACATATCGGTAAAGTAACATACACAGCACTTTTCTGTTTATTATTCAAAGATAATCTATTATACTTCTTTTCATTAACAAAAGCGCATGCCTTTCACTGACCTTTACAAGTTGAGACACTGTTTCTTCAATAACATGAGGTAGAAGAGACAGTACCATATGTGATTTTCATATCAATTGGTGAAGATGAGAGTGAATTCATGCACCTCTGTTAATGAAAAGAAGTATAAGACAGTAGATAAATGTAAAATGGGAATCTTTTTTTTTTAAATATCTGTTGAGGTATAATATACAGATTTGTGCTTATCATGTGTATCTGTATCACATTTAAGAGATCTGCACTGTGCATGGGTGCACTTGTGCAAGCTGGGCCTGGCCCGATTTTCATTAATAGCATTCGGGCCGGCAGACTTGTATAAAACCAAAATTTTCAAGCTGTTGATTTCCCACATACTTTTCTTTTTAACAATACAATAAGAGATATGAAAAGGCTGATAAATATGGTCTGGAGTCTGGATTTAAAGAAACAAATAAAAATTTTGTTTTAGGCTTCTTCCTTTCCATGACTCAATTGAAAATCTTATAAAGAAACTGTATTTTAAATATCCTTCTCTCCTTTCTTTGTTTTTAATCTTTCAAGGCATTCCTTTCCACTTTCTTGGGTGGAAGAGTTTCCTTGAAGGTTGAAATTCTGTCTGGTAAAACTGATATATTGTTACTTTCTGACAGTCAGTTGTACAATAGAAATATTGCTAAGGAGGAGCAAGGGGGGGGGGGGGGGGAGTGTTTGATAAAAAAATATATCATATGTGTTTTTTTTTCTTTATGAAAATGACATTGAAATGAACACATGTGTTGTCACGTATTAGCCATGATCTTACATTTGTAACTTATGAACAATAAGTATAATGTAGTTTAAATGATGAACCACTTTAAACCTGCAAATTGCTTGTCTTTTATTGTCCACATTTCAGCCATTCTCATTTTAAATAATTTCGACTATATATATTAGCAAATTTCTTGGCTTTGCTTGCACAATAGTTGAAATTTGTCAAGCGATATTTGTATGTCTAATTTTTAATAGAAATTATACTTTTAGGAATAATTAAAAACTACTAATTAAGGTACAGTTTGACTAAACTTCATTATTACACTGAATTAGGCAGAAATGAAAATTAACTAAAACTAATTGTAAATAAATGATAATTTAGGAAGTATTTTGGAGTTTTTATGCTCATTTCAGTATGAATATGAAATTTTTAGAAACCATCTTAATATGCAGTACATCTTAAAATTAACCTTCAAGTTAAAATCCAAGCTTTTTGTCTAACAATCTTTCACCTCTCTGTATAAGTGCAGATTCATGGTCAAAAGTCACCATGTGGCACTTAAATTTTTCGCCTTGGCAACTAATTTTCAGCGTCTTAGTCACCATCCTTTGGTGAAATTTATGGTTTTTTTTTTTTTTATTTTATTCACAACCAGTTGACAAAAATTGCATTTTCCACAATTCTCTAACAAGAATCCCACATTTTTTTTTTTTTTTTTTTTTTTTTTTTTTTTTTTTTTAATACAATTTTCTGACAATAATCACATGTTCTTTTGCAACCCTCTAACCGTAATCCTGTATTATTTTATTTATTATTTTTTTTTTTTTGTTAATTTTTCTTAGAAATTAAACCTTAGTGACTATCCGCTGCAAGATCACACAAATCGCAATTTAGAACATTTTTTGTTTCTGCACCTTACAGGTGATATTGACATCGACATGAAATAGAACCTATGTTAAAGCAAGGGCTCTCATCATCAATTTCCAACCACTACTTTTAAAATCAGTTTAATTCTTCCTGAGATTATGATACTCAGCATTTCAAATGTTTTTATAATACTTTTCATGTATTTTCACTTCTTTTAAACTTTGAAGTTTTTAAAATTTTTGTTAGGGATCATTTACATCTCATAAGTAAATACCATGTCAAATTTCATATTTTTAGGTCCTTCAGTAACACAAAAGTTGCATTTTTAGAATGTTTTTTGTTACTTCCTTTTGAGTAATGGCAGTCAACATAAAATATAGCCTATCTCAGAGCAAAGGGTGTCACCATCATTATCAAACTATTTTTGTTACATAAGTTTGGTATTTCCTGATATTGCATAAAATTCGTAATTTAGAATGTTTCTTAGAATACTTTTTGTGCATTTGTACTCCTTTTGAAATGTTGATTTTTTTTTACGAAATGTTTTTAGAAATCATTTATATCTTATAAGTAACTATTGTGCCAATTTCCATGTTTCTATGCCTTTCAGTACAACAAAAATGCATATTTAGAGCTTTTTTGCTCTTGCATTTCATTTGAGATAGTAGCAACGAAATGCTACTCAAATTGTTCTGGGAAAAAGAGAAGTCATCAGATACCATATTGTAACTGTTTAATATCCTTTGAAAATTCTTTCAAAGCTTTGATGGCAGTTTTTTTAAGACAATGACATTTACAGAAATATGACTCAGTGTTTTATGTTACCTTTAAGATATCAAGTTAATTTTAAAATTGAATAATTAGAGCAATTAATAGTAATTGTTAAGATTTTTAGTATCTCCATGAATATTAAAAGTAATGCTTAATGAGAGAACTTTTATAATTTCCTGGTTTCTCATATTAACAGTTTAATGATATTTTCTTTTTATCTTATTCTTATACTTCCTATTAACAAACATTTTTATGATTATTTGACAGTTCAGCACCAATATTGCAATTACATACTTTTAAATCATTAACTACATCAGCATCAGATAAATTTTTATTTCTAACATACAATTTAGTAACAGTAAATTATTTTGATCAGAAAGCTTACAAAAGAATACATTTGAATACTTTTCCTTCAACATCTTCAGGCTATAAACATCTTCATTACTTCTTATTGCTTTATCACTTAAAAGCAAATTTCCTGTTGCAATAAAAGAAAATGTGTTTTTGCTAGTTGCTATTATTAAAGTAGATATTTAGTAACAAAACAAAACTAATAACAATAGAAAATTAAGATGTTTAGAAATAGCATATTTTTTTAGTAGATTTTTTTTTTTTTTAAACTGAATACATTTGTAGTAGTATTTTTTATTTAGTATCTTAACCTCTTTTTTTTCACTTTTAATTTTATTCTGCTGTTGCGTTACCTTAAGAAAACAAGGTTTGTGTTGTGAGAACAGAAAAGTTATTTTTTTTCTTGCTTTTCCTACTAAAATAGCAATAAGATATTTTTTTCCCCTCACACTTTTGCCTCTTTTAGGTATGTATGCCGTTATATATGCAGAGGTTATACGTTATATGTGCAGAGACTATGCATGGCCAAAGGTGACCGCCCACTTGCAATTTTAGACATTTTGTTAAATATCTAGAAAAATACGTGAGGAATTATCCTGAAACTCCATGTGTGTAAACAGAAAAGTAGAAGTTATACATTTCTGTGAAGATTTTTTTCTGAAACTCCATACGGGACCACCAGCAAATTGAAAAGGAACAAATATCTTTTGGATAACCAAGTCAAAACTAATGTAGCAAAAGCATTCAAACTGTAGATTATGATTAAGTCGCGTATTGCAATAAACTGTGTTCATTTTTATGCTGATGGTATGTATACTTGAAGAAAAAAGTTTTTATAAAAACAGTCCCAATTTTTCCAAGATTTTTGCTTATAATTTGCAGAGTTCTTAATATAAAATAATGTTCTTTTCTGAAAATATAACAAACAACATTGCACACAATAGCCTGTAATCAAATTAAAAAATAGTAAGAATTGCATGAAAAATGAGCAGGTTTACTAAATAATTTTTCACTCTGCATGCTTCAACACTATCAAAATTTCATTTGCATATTGTGTTAGCTAAATGTATAGAGCAACTTTTGTGAAAATCTCAAAAACATAACTTGAAAACTCTGAAAGTGATCGTTGATAGAATAAGCTAAAGATCTGTTGTTCCCAAAATGAAGCAAAAATTGAGGGGCTGTATTCAAATATAGTAGTACATGCCATATTGTGTATTCTATATTGACACTAATCATTGAATAAATGGATACAGTCCCTGATCTTTTTGCTTCATTTTGGGAAGAAGAGATTTTGAGCTTATTCTACCAACCATCACTTTCAAAATTTTCAAGCTATGTTTTTGAGACTTTCACAAAAGTTGCTCTATACATTTAGCTAACACAATATACAAATTATAGCGTTCATGCATGCACAATGAAAAATTTAGGAAACCTGCCCTACAATTTTTATTATTCTTTAATTCTGATTTTGTGGCTTCGATTCAGGGTTTTATGTACAATATTGTTTGATATATTTTCAGAAATTAACATTTTATATTAAATCTGTAAATTATAAACAAAAAAACTTTGAAAAATTTGGGACTAATTTTATAAAAACCTTAATTTTTCTACGATTATGTATGCTATCTGCATAAAAATGAACACAGTTTATTACAATAAGCCACTTAATCATAATCTATAGCTTGAATGCTTTTTCTACATTAGTTTTGACAGGGTTATCGAAAATATATTCATTTTTTCAATTTGTTGATGGTCCCCTATGGAGTCTCATGAAAAAAAATCTTCCGGGAAACTTATGATCTGTACTATTATATTTACACAGAGTTTCAGGATAATTCCTCATGTACTTTTCTACGCATTTAACAAAATGTCTAAAATTGCAAGTGGCTGGTCACCTTTGGCCATATAGTTTATGAACAGCTACAGTTATTCTCATGTTTGTTCTTGTATGAGTTTATAAATAAATTATTTTCAAGCATACTAGCTGGATACTGTATGTTCTTCAGATATCCATTACAACCCGACTTTTGAAATGCATAACTTATGAAAATGTCAAATTTTTTGTTTCAAAAGAAAAATTTCAAATTTCCTTTGAAATATTTTTTGATAGAAAAAATATGACCATCTTTGAAGTTTTATGTTACAAACTGAATTCTGGTATGACAATTTGTTAACTTTTTAAAAAGTTTTTAAAAATAAATGGACATACAATGCACCCAGTATGTGAATTAGTAAATGTTTAATATTTCTGCGACATGAGTTTGAGTTGACTTTATTTTGTCACATAATCAAACTTTACATTGATGACCTTGAATAAAACTGTCACCATATATTTCACATAACTTTTCAAAAATTTCATCACCAAAATTCACAAATTTTAATGCCAACACAATAACATAATATGAAAAACATACAGTTTTGTCTTGCATCGTAAACTGTTAAATTGACATTCAACAAAATTTCGCAACTGTTTTTTAAATGGCAGCTGAAACTGTTCTCTCTTATATAAATTGTCATTAATAGAAATGAGCATGATTGTTATGCTATAAAAAGTGTCATCTGTTCATCATCTGTTCTAAATGTGAGTATGACTTTTCTAAAATACTTAATTATTTAAAAGCCTCTTGCATAACATCATTATAAATATATATTTTTAAATAATCATTTGAGACTTAGCACAGATTATTAGCATAGAAATAAACTAATTCCGTGAGATAACATGCATAAATTAGAAAAGTTAGTAGATTATCTATTTTTTCTTCTTTCCTCAGTCAAATAAAGTGTTAGATAATTATATATCACCACAGATTACTTCAGGGAATTACAGCAACATAAAAAACTAATATAAAAAATTGTTAAAATTTTATGCATAATTATAATATTAGAAGTCTTTTTAATACTTCCATGCTTAAAAGAAAAAAAAAAAAATATATATGTACATTTTATATTTAGTCAAAAAAACAGATTAAAAAAAACAATCAATATTGACATTTAAGGTAAAATATTTATATTTTAAAAACCGAATTTAATTATACACTAATACTTTTGATAGCTTATATTAGTAGCAGAATTGAATTAGCATTTCATAATAAATAAACAAGAGCTCAATAAAAATCAAATAGCATTAAAAATAAGAATAACAGATTCCTTCAGTTGAACATTAATTTCTTAGGTGATGGATACGGAAATGTTCTTCACAACTTTCTTTTCTTGAATATGTTTTACCACAAACAGAGCATGCATGTGATTTTTCATTTGTATGAATGGCATTTAGATGCCGATTCAGATGTCCCTTCTGCCTGAAAGACTGATTGCAAAAGGAACACGAGAAGGGTTTCTCTCCAGTATGTATTCGCAAGTGCTTATCCAAATCAGAAGGCTTTGTAAAACTCTTTCCACAAAATGTACATGACTTTGATTTTGAATATGATAAATCTTTCAAATTTGAGTCATATTTAAAAGGTATTTCTTGCACATATTCCATTGAGGAGTGATTAAATCCTGGAAAAAAAAATGATAAATAAAAAAAAAGTAGTATATAAGAGAATCCCAAAGAAAGAAATAGAGGGGGGGGGGGGACATTTTTATGTGTAAAAGTAAATATTAGAAACTCACCTAATGCAATTAATTAATGCAAACTAAAAGGAAAAAGTAATTTGAAAACAATCATGAAACAAATACATTAATAATTTATGTACTTCATATTTTACATTACAAATCTTAGAAAAGAAGGATGACACATTTTCAGTATAGGGCCTTGGCGAGAGAAAAAAAAACATTGGCAAAACATTTTCTGCAACCTATGTGCTGTTCCATATAAATAAGCAATTTTTTCAATATTTATTCAATTTATGTAATAAAGAAGCCATTTATCCATTTTTATAATCAAACAGAAGCAAATTGCATGCAAAAATACATAATATGTACATAATATACACATAATTAAAATATTTATTACACATAAATAGATACATATAAATCAGTATAAAAGTTCATTAGGATTTTCATAACTGTTTATAATATTTGTCCACACACACACAAAAAAAAGTCAAGTCCCTTATAATCAAAAACTCAAATGACTTAAAAAAAAAAAAAAAAAAAAAAAAAGAGAGAGAGAGAGAGAGAGATTGATCAGGAAATTCTAATGATAGTACAGTGTGCCAATTTATATGGGCTTGTAAAGCACAAGCTTACCCAGTAATCTGATTGCTGCACCTATACAATTTCCATTGATTTATTTTGTTTAAATCACAAAAATAAAATTTGGTTTTATTGATATTCTCAAAATAATATTGTTCAGAAAATAGCAAGGGTACCAATTAGATTTACAGGAGAACTAAAAACTTCTTTAGAGGATGTATAATTAAACTTCTGTCGACAGATTTCCTGCTTATTTTGGGTCAGATCTACATTGTATTTTAATTTCATTTTACACAACATTTAATATCCTGCAACTTAATATTTTTAAATTATAGTTATTTACTTAAAAGATTTTTTTTTTTTTTTTTATTTATAAAAAATATTAATGTATCTATAAGGAAGAACATATGTTAATATAATTTAATTAAATTACAATAATTATATTTTATTTTGAAAAACCATATTTGACTTTGAATTATAGCTTTCCCCCCCACCCTTCGACACACATGCGCAATAAGAAGGAAAAATTGTATGGTATTCTTCTGAAAAAAATTCAAGCCTACCCAATATTTTACAAAAATTGTGCTACTGCGAATGTATAAGGTGATTGCAAATGAATATTCCAAATTAAAAGGGCTATTAAAAGAACACAGAAGTGTATAACCCTGTTGTTAATTGGAAATTAAAAATAACAATTGAAAGTTGTTCAACAACGACAGTTGATAGCATGGGTGAAAGTTTGAAATTTTGATAAGACTGAAAATATTCCCCCCCCCCCCCCCACACACACACTGAGTGAGCACATATGCATGCATGTAACTCTCATTTTCCCTCGACCCTATGATGAAATTAGTATTTTTTCCTGATCTTTATCCAAAATTTGTGACTTTTCTATGATTTTTTGCCGAAATCTGCGATTTCTCTACAATCTTATGCCGTAATTGGCAATTTTTCTATGGTCTTCATCCGAAATTTGTGATTTTTCAACGAAATCCATGTATTATATATGATTTTTGACAAAATTAGAGTTTTTTTCGAGAAATTTTTGGAAAAAAAAATTTTTTTTTTTGCAATCCTTTGATAGATATTGCGTCTGTTTCACAATTCTTTGGTAAAATTCATGTCTTTTTTACAATCCTTCGCCAAAAATTGCATTCTCTCTGCAATAATTTGATAAAAATCATGTTTTTTTTTTTTGCATTTATTTGACCGAAATTGCATCTTTTTCTCGGTGCTTTGCTAAAATTTGCGTCTTTACCACTATCCCTTGATTAAATTAGCACATTTTTTGTGATCTTTTGACAAAAATTATGTCTCTTTTGCATTTTTTGGACTGAGACGGCATCTTTTTCATGAAGCTTTGACAGAAAAAGCGTTTTTTTTCATGATTCTTCGATAGGAATTGTGTTTTTTCAGCAAACCTTTGACAAAAAATGCATCTTTTTTGCAAACCTTTGACACAGACCGCATCTATTTCACATTATTGGACCTAGATATCTTTTTCACAATCTTTTGACAGGAATCGCAGTTTTTTTCCACAAGGTTTTGACAAAAATCGCACCTTTTTTTTATGACTTCGACTGGAATCGTGTTTTTTCCACAAGCTTTTGATGGGAAACGCATCTTTTGACAGAAATAGCACTTTTTTCTGTGATAATTTCATGAAAATCACGTTTTTCCCCACAATCCTTTGACGAAAATAGTGGGATTTTTTGTGATCTTTTGGCCAAAAAATGTGTCTTTTTCACAATCCGCTTCTGTCCTCAGAGATTTTTCTGTCTTTGGAAATTTTTAAAAGACTGAAAACTTGCACCCACAGTTAATAAGATCAAACAAACACATGATTTTTTCTGGAGGGGCTTACATTAAACATTTATAATTGCATTGAATTTAAATTTCTAACTGCTACTTTTTAATTCCAATAAAAAGGAGAGTTATTTTTTTTTTTTTAAATAGTTCTGTAAAGTTGAGTTATTCATTTACAATCACCCTGCATATAGATAAAACAATCATAAACCAATACAAATTATCTTCCACAAATCTGAATATTTAAATTATAAATGAATTTATTAAAGTTAAAAATGATGCATAAATCATTATAAAATTCTTTGAGAGAAATTCTTATAACAAATGCGACAAGAAACTGAAAATATAATAAGCATTGAAAAAATGGAAAGGTATGTGGAACCAAGACGGAATCAGGTTAAATTACTTTGGATTTCCACAAATAACATGTATGGTTTCATCTTGCATAAACCATAACAAGCTAAAAAATGCAAAATAAGGTCTACCATACACAATAAATCCAGGAAAATAAAGTCAGATATAACATTAGATTAAAAAAATATATATATATCTACTTATAATAAAATGCGACTTGAGAAAAGTGTAAAAAAGGTTAGGACGAACCATTCTGATCTGGAAATCATCGAACGTACCTAAATGCCACGCCAGGCTTAGTTGAAAACAGATGCTAAAATGATGCTTTTAAAATTTCTTCCACATGCAATGTTTGTTGAGCAAATTTCCCTATAAAACATGTATTTCATATCCAATTACGATATTAAGTTCCAATATAAAAGTAAGCTATTATAAACAAAATAAACGATCGATGGTTTCAGAAAAAGTAAATGAACAACTCTGAGTGATTCATTAAAATAATAATAATAATAAAAATATCAAATTATAATTTTAAAGTATTTGTAAAAAAATTTCCACTTTTGTTTACATTTATTATAGGCAACAAGTTTACAACATAAAAAAAAAAAATCTTTCTGCTATACTCAATTTGCTATCTTTTGTAAACCTTGATTCTTTTAATATCACTGAAATTTTTTCAACATTAGATTTTCAGAAATGTTCCTGTATTTTCTTTCTTAAAATTCTAGATAAGGGCAATAAGAACTCATTCCGCTATGCTCAACTCGCTATCTTTTGAATGTGCAGTAGATTATAAGTAGAATATATTTTATTAGGGGGGGGGGGGTCAATGTTAAAGTATAAAGATTTTTTTTGGAGGGGAATTTGCATACTTGGGTTTTTTTTTTTTGGGGGGGGGGGGGGGGGGGAATGGTCACCACTGTTATTATGACTGAATTAATAAGATCGAAAATTATTTTTTCACATTCTATTATTAAAGTATAATTTTTCTTACTTTTCAAATTTATTATATTCAAAAATTACTATGCTAAAGATAAAAAATTTACCTGCCTTACTGTAATTAGTATATGTTATACACAGAGTTTCCCCCAGGTTTAAAAAAGGGCAGGGCGCACCTGTTACTGTTCTGAAAAGGACACTTTTTACATTTTCAGGGCACTTTTTCATTTTTAAGGGAACTTTTATAGAGTTGAATCTAGAATTTAGCGGTTTAAAAATTCGTGAAAAAAAAACAGAAATTTCATCAAAATATTGAAAAAAAAAGGTAAATTTTGTTAAAAAATCGCGAAGAATCGGCAAATTTTATTAAAAGATCTCATAAACAGCAGTTTTTGCTAAAAGATCGGAAAAAAATGGCATATTTTGCAAAAAAATCGCGAAAAAACGACAAACCTCGTGAAAATATTGCAAAAAACACGGAACTATTCACAGAATTTTCCATTTTATTTCGATTTTTGGACGAAATTTGCCGTTTTTGTGAAATTTTTTTGACGAAATCTCTCGTTTTATCGCTATTTTTTGACAAAAGTTGCGACTCATTTGACAAAATTTTCCATTTTATTGCGATTTTCGGAAGAAATGTGTCGTTTTTCCACTTTTTTTGTGAGGAAATCTGCCGTTTTGTGAAATTTTGTGACGAAATTAGCCATTTTTTTTTGCAAATCTCACCAGAAATTAATCGTTATTTCACGGTTTTTAACGAAACTTGCCTTTTTTTAGCGATTTTTTGACGAAATCACCCGTCCTACGGGACGTGTATGAGGCTATTTTTTGGATTCCGTTGCCGATTTTTTCGGTTCATCGCTGGAGCGCTGCGTTTTTTCAAATGTGGGCAAGAAGGGCGCTATTTTTTTTAATGAATGACAAGAGGGGCGCTAGTTTTTGGATGAGGGACAAGAGGGGCGCTATTTTATAAACTAAAGGGCAGGAGGGGCAGAGCGCCTCCCTGAACCCTCTGGGGGAAACTCTGTTACACTTGACTGTATATTCCTTACATTTTAATGACATTTCATAAGAAATGTAAATTTAGGATTTTTGTTTTCATTAATTTGGAATGAATTTTTAAAGTCACATAGTTAGAATTTTTAAAAATTTGATTTTGATCTAAATCAATGCATCTTGGTTCTGCATATTTTCTATAAAAAAAACTACAATTTTATCAAAACTTTTTTTTTTTTTTTAAACTGCTACTAGATGGTGCCAAATCCATATTTAAAAACAAAGCATAAAGCTTCATTAATCGATGATATAGTAATCTATTTCATATCCTTCCTATAAATATAAGACTAAAATCGCTGTGAAATCATTGCTTCTTATAAAATATGCATTAAAAACAGTATTTAATTTTAATGTTTAGTGAAATTTTCAGAAATTATGTTTTACTTCGCTAATTATTTTTATTGTTGTGATAAATACTGCTGTATGTTTTGAATAGTTGTTGAACTATTTCAGAAATGTAATATCAGAAATAAAAAATCTTAGCATTTGTATTGCTATTTTTAAAATATGCTTTTCTGCAATACAAACTCTTTAATAATAAAATCTTCGTTCTGTTTGTTTGTATGAAGTCTTACGAAAATGAAACACAGGTGAAAATTCCGTCACTTTTGACGGGGGTTATATACTAGTATATATATACACTATATTGCCATTGATTATGGGACACTTGCGATTTTAGACATT
The DNA here is from genome assembly GCA_964019185.1 of Maratus speculifer. Taxonomy (NCBI): domain Eukaryota; kingdom Metazoa; phylum Arthropoda; class Arachnida; order Araneae; family Salticidae; genus Maratus; species Maratus speculifer. Next base: position 350,950,751 of record OZ025294.1, read on the forward strand.
TTACTAAATATCTAGAAAAATACATTAGGAATCATCTCGAAACTCTTAGTGTATAAATATAATAGTATACGTCATACATCTCCGTGTAGATTTTTTACCGAAACTCCATAGGGGACCGTCAACAAATTAAAAAAGAATGAATATCTTTTGAATAACCCTGTCAAAACTAATGTAGCAAAAGCGCTCAAACTCTAGATTATGATTGAATGCCTTATTGTAATACACTGTGTTCATTTTTATGCAAATAGCATGCATACTCGCAGAGTAATTAAGGTTTTTATAAAAATGGCCCCAAATTTTTTCAAGTTTTTTCCTTATAATTTTCAGAGTTCTTAATATAAAATAATATTTTTTTCAGAAAATATGACAAACAACATTGCACACAGTACCCTGTAATCAGAATTAAAAAATAATAAAAATTGTATGAAAAATGAGTAGGTTTACTAAATAATTTTTTACTGCGCATGCGTCAAAGATATCAAAATTTCATTTGCATATTATGTTAGCTAAATGTATAGAGCAACCATGGGTGCAAGTTTCAAATTTGGCCAGGACTGAAAATATTTTGAATCATCCCCCCCCCCCCCCCGCGTGAACATGATGATTCACGATTTTTTCCATGACCGTTTGACAAAATTCGCTTCCCCCCCCATGATCTTTTATCAGAAATCACGTCTGTTAAGCGCTTTTTGAGAAAAATCGCGCTCCTTTGACCAAAAATCGCGACCTTTTTGCGATCCTTTGACAAAACTTGAGTCTTTTCCACGATCTTTAGACAAAAGTCGCGTCTTTTTCTCGTTCCTTTGACAAAAAATCGCGTTTTCTCCGCAATTCTAACAAAAATGACGTTTTTTCTACTATCATTTGACAAAAATCGCGTCTTTTTCGCGATCCTTTGACAAAAGTTTGCGACTTTTACGTAATCCTTCGACAAAATTCCGCGACTTTTTCAAGATCCTTTGACAAAATTCGTGTCTTTTCCACAATCTTTAGACGATACTCACGTCTTTTCCTCGCTCCTTTGATAAAAAATCGCGTTTTCTCTGCAATTCTGATAAAAATAACATTTTTTCCCGAGATTATTTAACGGAAATCGCATCTTTTTCACAATTCTTTGACAAAAATTCGTGACTTTTACATGATCCTTTGACAAAAATTCGCAACTTATTCGCGATCCTTTGACAAAATTCGCGTCTTTTCCTTTCTCCTTTTACAAAAAATCGCGTATTCTCCGCAATTCTGACAAAAATAACTTTTTTCCCGCTATTATTTGATGGAAATCGCGTCTTTTTCGCGATTCTTTGAAAGAGACTGTGTCATTTTTGCGATCTTTCGATAGGAGTCGCGTTTATTTTGCTCTTCTTTGAAAAAAACTCTTCTTTTTTTTTAATCTTTTGACAGAAATAGCGCTTTTTTGCGATCTTTTGACAAAAAACATGTATTATCAGATAACCTTTGAAAAAAAAAATCGTATCTTTTTTCAGGCTTCTGACGAAAAATGCCCTTTCCTCGATCTTTTGACAAAAATTGCATTTTCTCCGCAATTCTGACAGGAATAGCATTTTTCCCACGATCATTTGAGGAAAATCGCGTTTTTTCCATGATTCCTTGACAGAGACTGCATAATTTTCGCCATTCTTCGACGGAAATAACATTTTCTCGAGATCCCTCATACAGGAATCGCGTTTATTCCGCAATTTTTTGACGGAAAAGGCATTCTTTTGCGATATTTTGAATGATACAGCGCTTTTCTCTGCCAGAAAATAACGCCTTATTCCGCGATCATTTGACAAAAATCACGTTTTATCTATAATCTTTTGACGAAAAATCGTGTCTTTTCCCGCGATCTTTTGGCGAAAACCGAGTCATTTTCGCATTCATTTTTTGTCGTCGGAGATTTTTCCGTCCTGCTTCCGTCCTCGGGACCTTTTAAAAGACGGATTTCCGTCCTGTGGACGGAAAATTTGCACCCATGAGAGCAACTTTTGTAAAAGTCTCAAAATCATAACTTGTTAATTCTGAAAATAATCGTCAATTGAATAAGTTGAAAATCCGTTATTCTCAAAATGACGCAAAAACAAGAGGGGTTGTATCCATATATTCATTGATTAATGTCAATATAGAATACACAATACGGGATGTTACGACTACTTTTGGATAAAATCCCTCATTTTTTTGCTTCATTTTAGAAACAATGAATTTTGTCCTTTTTCTATAGACGATTACTTTCAGAATTTTCAAGCTATAATTTTGAGACTTTTACAAAAGTTGCTCTATACATTTAGCTAACATAATATGCAAATGAAATTTTGATATCTTTGACGCATGCGCAGTAAAAAATTATTTAGTAAACCTACTCATTTTTCATATAATTTTTATTATTTTTTAATTCTGATTACAGGGTACTGTGTGCAATGTTGTTTGTCATATTTTCTGAAAAAAATATTTTATATTAAGAACTCTGAAAATTATAAGGAAAAAACTTGAAAAAATTTGGGGCCATTTTTATAAAAACCTTAATTACTCTGCGAGTATGCATGCTATTTGCATAAAAATGAACACAGTGTATTACAATAAGGCATTCAATCATAATCTAGAGTTTGAGCGCTTTTGCTACACTAGTTTTGACAGGGTTATTCAAAAGATATTCATTCTTTTTTAATTTGTTGATGGGTCCCCTATGGAGTTTCGGTAAAAAATCTTCACGGAGATGAATTTTGTATACTATTATATTTATAAACTAAAAGTTTCGAGATGATTCCTAATGTATTTTTCTAGATATTTAGTAAAATGTCTAAAATCGCAAGTGTCCCATAATCAATGACAATATAGTGTATATATAGATATAATGGATTAAAAAAAGAAGCATATTACAAATTGAAGATTCGTCCATGGCATAAACGATACAGCAGAAAACATAAAAGAAATTATTTGCACATGTTGCCAAAGATATTTAAGCAATAAACATGAGTATATGCAAGGAACAAAAACATAGTGTGTAAGCAGGTCAAAATAATAAAGACAGTAATTTTATTACTGGTTTAAATGTAGTTATGTTTGATCTCTATCATTAAATAATACATTTAAAGATGACTTCCAAAGTATTTAGTAATGTATCAGATATACTGATGCCCTCCATCCTTAAATAATATATTTAAAAATTACTGTTCAAGTATATATTATAAATATATAAAATAAAATTTCATGCTAAATAATGTATATGGGTAACTTATCTGATGACTGAAATATTTAAAAGAAAAAGTATATTTGAAAGCATAACAAACAAATTAAACTCAGTGGCATATTTTAGTATAAAGTGCATGACAAAAATGAAAATACTCAACACACACAGCCATTTTTTACAACTATAGGCATTTCTAAACAGCATTTATGTATCAGAGAGTTAGAATATAATGAATTCATATTAAAAATGTCTATAATAATAATAAAAGCTGCATTGACACTAGGTAATAATTACTTAAACTAGAAATGAATAAAAAGGTACCACAATTGTCTATTTTTTTTTTTTTTTTAAAGCATAACAAATAAGATTAATTTTGTTTATTCAATAAAACACTAATTCATAATGCTATAAGTACAGAAATGTTTTGACACTGTTTTTTCCATATAAATGTTTAACTATATGTGTAACACATGTGGCTATTATCCTACATGTACAAAATAATGGAACATTAACTGTGTTTTTTGCCTAAAAGATATATTACAAATTAAATGCATAGAAGATTTCTCTCCAAAAGGTACAGTAAAACAATGATAATTCGAATCAAGTTCGACCAGACCCAATCCAGGTTATCAAAAATCCGGAGAATTACAAAAAATGAAATAAAATAGAACATACTTACAGAAAATCACCTTTATGTTAAATTTGTTGAATGTATACAGACAGTAAAAATGTTTACTTTGCTTAATTCTTCTGAAAAGATTTCAGATTTTTTTTTTTTTTTTTTTTTTAAATTCAGAATATGACAGCTAAACAAGTTAATGTAATGGAAACCAGACAATCGCTTCTCAAACTTGAAAGACGACCAAACCAATCTGGATTAACGGGGTCCGAATCAGCTGGGTTCTACTGTATATACAAATGCTTGCCCAAACTCTTCTCACATAATTTCACAAGTTTTTGGATATGTATTTTTAGGACTAAATGTACATTTAAAAGATATTCCTTGCATCTGTGAAAACTGATCAGTTCTTACAAACAATAATTAAAGTAAAAACTCAAAACTATCACTTACCTGGAGATGATCAAATAAAACAGCTAAAACAAACAAACAAGAAAAGTAAGCTGCAGATTATTATTATCATTATTTTTTTTGTTTTCCCCTAGACATACGAAAAATATGCAAAGTATTTGCAAAACTCCAGTACTGCTTGAGCAGTTTTAAAAGACCTATCTTGGCATACTGCCAAAATAATGGACCTTTCCGAAGGTAGGTAAGCATTAGGAGGAGACGAAATTCCTCTCCATTCTTAACAAAAGCAATAATAGGAAAAACTCCCTTTTCATTGCTTCCATTCCTATTATCAACAATAGACTCGTCTAACTCAGACTTATTGCTCATGTGACCGGTCTTTAATGCTTGGCTCAGCAGTATGTTGATTTATGCTTTTTACACGAACTTTAATTTTATATAAATATTTGCCTTAAACCTTGATTAGGTGCTTAAAGAGATTTTTTGATCTTCAGTGAAACTAACATGCATGTGATATTATCTATAAAATATCACTATTTTGCCTTTTCCTTAGGAAAAAACAAGTAGTTTATGTGCCACTATAGGTTATTGTCCAGAAATTACAATATATTATGAAAAATTGGTACAACTTTGTGAAGAATAATAGATATTAGTAACTCATTTAATAACTCCCACATTTAAGAAGAAAAACTTTATTTGAAAATCAGAATGAAATACATCAAATTCGTATTGTTTAACCTACATATTTTACATAAAAAATCTTTGAATATCATAAATATAAAGAAAATCAGTAAATTAATACAAATATATAAGCAGAAACATTTACATAACTAGAAATGAACAGCATAAGAAATTTAAAACTAAACAGTAAAAACTCCATTAAAATTGTCAAAATTTATAATAACAGGTATATTGGCATTTTGATATAAATGCCTAAATTAGAAATCAATAAAAAGTCAATCTTTCTGATAAAGGTAGGAAACAAATAAGATTAAAATTTGTGTTTTAAGATAAATGTTATTTTACCATGCTGTGGCTGCGCAAATGTTCTTGATATTTGTCTTTCCTTGCATATGTTTTACCACAAATAAAACAGGTGTGTGGTTTTTCTCCTGTGTGAATAAGATTATGACGAGTTAAATTGTCTTTCTTGCTAAACGACATATTGCAAACTGAACATTTGAAAGGTCTCTCTCCAGTATGTATAAACATGTGCCTGTTTAAATGTTGTGTCTTTGTAAAATTCCTTCCGCAAATTCCACAAGTTTTCCGACTTGACAAATCTTTCAGATTGTACTCATATTTGAAAGGCGATACAAATGAAGACTCATAAAATCCTGGAAATAATGTAAATAAACAAAAATTTAAAACTGTCCCATATTAAAAAAGTAGTATATACTGCAATTTCCTGTTTGCTATAAATGAAACATTTGCTATAAGTAAAGCAATAAATTAAGAAATTTTTCTTCTGCAGCTTGTAATGAAAAAAAGAGGTAGAATATATTATGAGTCATCCGATGAATCCAGTTTTCTGAAGATACTTAAAAGACCCTACCTCCTCCCCATAAGAAAAAAAAATCAGATTACTTAAAAAGCATTTGTTTCAGATGCAAAAAAGATGAAAAGTGCTTGCTAATATTCAGTATACTAATTTATGCTTTTCATATGAGAATTACCTTATTTGATTATTTTTGAAAGCTAGTTACATAAAATTGTTTTAAATATTTTCTTTAAGCAGGTGAAAAAATAGACTATTGCACCTGCAGAGAAACAAACCTTAACAGGCATCTGATAATTATGTAACTACTTCTCTCTCTCTTCCATCCCCCCCCCCCTCCCAAGAAAAAATAAAATGGAGTTAGTTACATGTCAATATCGATTATTGCCAGGAAATTACAGTATAATATGAAAAAATAGCTTTTTATTCAGAATAATATGTATTGATTTTATTTGACAGTTACAATGAAATACAATTTTACATGAAACACATTTATATCTTCTACATCAGCAATTCCCAAATTTTACTATTTTATGAAGTTTAAAGTTTTAATAAATATGTGGGTATATAGAGCCATACAGTTTAAAAGTTGATTCGGTTTATGATGGTGTTTTACTATATCAATAACAGTCTTTATGAGAATTAAAACTTTTTTCTTTTACATGTAACAGCAAACTGCTCTACATATTACTGGCATCCCCACAAAAATATTTGACTATATCTTTTTATAATATTTTACTTTATACTGTTTTTATCATATTATTGCAACACACAAACTTAATTACACATCTAGGAAATGTTTACTAAGTCTTCAGTGACTAATCAAAACATTGCCCATGATTCACAAATGGGTCCAATGCAACAGTTTGAGAACTGCTGATCTAGCAACATTTGTTACACAATATATCCTGTAAATATTATGAATGAAAAAGAAAAAAAAAATCAATTAATACAAAACAAGTATATAAGGCAAAATATTTATGTCATTAAAAATGCATAGCATGTATGTGGGTCAATCAACAATACTTTAGCACCTATTTTTTATCTGCTCCTCCTCCTCCTCATTTCCATTATTAATTGATACAATAAAAAAAGTTCTAAATTTATTAATTGTAATTTTTATTAATCTATGCTTTAATAGTGTAAAGTTTTGAAATAATTGTTGATATCTTTGTTAGTTTTGAAGAAAATTTATATACCATAGACATATTTGATTTTATAAAATGGGGGACAAATAAGAAGCAGAAAATGGTCATAAAAGTAAAAAGTGCACTATTGACTAGTATATCTAAAGTTTCATTTATGAATTTAGTAAACATAATAATTAAAATAATAATAATAATAATAAATACTTATGTATCAACTATCAACCCTTAGGCCTTTGCAAACACATGCAGTACTTTAATTTTCAATATTACAGATGCTGTGCATGATATAAAAATGATTTTTCAAGGAATATATGAATCAAATTCTATTTGAATTTATCAAGATTTTGAACTTTATGGATGCATTAACTGTGTTCTAAAGTGATTGTTTCTCTTATCAATACATGCCAACACTAAATGTTACTCAAATATGTCATTTTCAAAACTACTGGGGATTGGACGAAAAGGAGAAAACTCAACAACCTAAGGATTGAAGAGAAAAAAAAGAACATAATTCAAGTTTGATGATTGACCCATTTATAAAAGGCTTAAAATTAAATAATAATAATATTGAAATCTAATTTAATAGCTAATAATACATTAATATCTAAATTAAAAATTAATAAAATGCCAATCTGTCTTTCTGATAAAAGCAAAATAACAAAATTAAATAGTGTTTTTAAATAAATACTAATTTACCATGCTGTGGACATGAAAATGGGTTTTCTCCTGTATGAATAAGATTATGGCAATTAAATGCATTTTGTTCAAAAGAAGCATTGAATACTAAATGTACATGAGATTTCTTTCCCACTAGCTAATCCACTCAGTATTAACAAGCCTTGTGATTGCTTTAAATTAATTTTAAATTTGTATGATATTATATCTAACTCCAATTAGTCTGAATTTATATTAAAATGAAAATAAATTGTGAAAAAATACTAAAATGAAAGTGCATTCTTTTCTTTTCTGCATAATTTGATTTTTTGAATCTATGCATAGTAAAATCGAGCAAAATTGTATCAAAACACTCAGGTTTTTATTGATTTTGTCAAAATTTTCACAATGTTTTGTAAAAAAAATATTTAGAATATAACTTCAGTTTTAATTTTACCATGTGGTCTGGCAAATGGAAGTTAAGTAATTTTTAATTAATAATTTAGCAAATTATTAGACATTTAAAATTCTGAATTTCAGATGCACAAGAAAAGGCTTTGGAGTACCCTCTCATAAATTTTCAGCCTTGTGCGTACCATAGATTTTGCCAGCCATAACAAACAGGCAGACAGAGCAAAATTTTCTTTTATTAGTATAGATTTGTATGAGGAAGAATTGATCTAAATATATGAATACAGTAGACTCCCTCAAGTCCACATAGCTTGGGACCAGAGGTTATGCAAAATTTTAACATTTTGCATATTTCTGGTTATTGTTTTGCTTACATTTTTAAATGGTAATTTGAATGTAAAAATGTAATAAAATTACAATGAATGCTTGCAGTATAGCACAATGTAGTAAAATATTAAAATAATTAAAGTAATAAACGAAAATAATGAAAAGTAAAGTAATTTTTAAAATGATTAAATTATAAAAGTAAAGATCAATTAAATAATTAATACTACATAATTAAATATGGATAGTTAAGATGAGATATATTTTCCTAGAATTATTCAATAAAACTTTCATCATAAAAATACCTTAATTCACAAACGTATAAAGTTAGAAATTTTTATTTCAGATTTAACCAGTCTTAATAACCAAAAAAACTTTATTAATACAGCAATGTATTTGGTAAAAAAGCTGTAATTACTAGTGACAATATGTTATGACAACAGTTATAAGCAATATCTTTATTTATTTTTTTTTTTTTTTATTTTTTTTTACCAGAAATAAATTTATATTACCTTCATGAAAAACCACACATCCAGTCATATTATTGAGAATTATAAATTGAAATACATGCGGAATGATTTAAGACAAAAAAATTCTTTAATTTTATTACACTTGACCTCAAAGTTTCATTATTTATATCTGTAATGATGTGTGGATTTTAAGTGTTTGCAGATTTTATAATTGCTGATTTGAGAAAGTCTACTGTACATATATAGCAGGCAAGTCAAACTCTATTACTATCATGGGCCAAATTAAGCATTGTATACAAAGCCGTGGGCCACATTACCCCCCTCCCCCCCCCCCAAAAAAAAATCAATAAGCAGATTATTATTATTATTTTTACTATTGCAAAAAAAAAAAATCTTATTAAAACTGTAACCTTGTTTAAAAGCAACAAACCCTGCAAAATTTAGATACTTATTGATAAAAAATTAAAATACACAACCAAAATAAAATTTTAATTATTTATTAAATTTTATAAATTTAAATTTTTTTATTCTGTAAAAATAAAAATATCAAATATTCCGTACAAAAGACTAGTTTTTTACTGGTAATCTTCTGTTATTAAATGTAGTGCAGATTAATATTTAATTAAAGTGGAAAATTTTTTGAATACACACATTCTCCAACTTGGCAAACTTGTAACACCTGCAAGTGTGTTTGTGCAAAATGTATTTTCCTTATCAAACAAGAACGGAATCAAACATACAGAAAATGCCAAAAGCTTGGTGGGCCACAAAGTAGTTGCTGGCGGGCCACGTGTTTGACATACCTGATATACAGTAAAATTTTTCTCACAAATATTCACAAGTTTTTTGGCATGGTGAACTTTTCAGATTGTACTCATATTTGAAAAATGTTTCTTTCACAAATACTAATATAGACTGCTCAAATCCTTGAATAAAGTTCTGAAACTTTTCACTGTTCCAGAAGCAAAAAAAAAACACCAAAAAATTACCCATTTAACTATCATACAGTTCAGATTTTAATCTATTTTTTAGAATATTAATACAGTGGACTCTCTCTATTCTGAACACTCATGGGACCGACCAAAAATGTTCAGATTATGGGGGTGCTCATTATAGAGGGAGAATGGAAAAGCATTATTATTACTACTATGTAGAGCGACTGAGCTAGTAGTTGATCGAATAACGTCGATACTACAAGGTTTTTATTATATTTCCCTCCTTTTAAATTTCACTAATAATTTAACATGATTGCTACAACCAACCCATAATGAATTTCCTATCATGGGCAAAAATTAAATCTGCTGAAATTAAATAGCAACAAAATCATAAGCAAATAGTTTCTTTAATTGCCATTTTCCCAGTAAATAATCAATTGAAGTAATCAATCGAAATTTCAAAAATTAGTCTTTTAAATATCATGCTTAAGCTGTAATTGAGAATAATTCATATAAAACTATTATTTGAAATAAGCAAGATAGAAATGATTATTTTAACTTACCGTAGTTGTCTTCAACTAATCAAAAACTAAATTTTTACATTTTCTAATAAAAAAATATTATAAAATGGTTTCTGTTACAACAATTAACTGGCAACAATATGTCAACAAGCACTCCAATATTTAATTGATGATTGTATCTAACGTATTCAAACAAATTACAACTTCAAGCACATGCTAAAAATCTAACAGTGATTTTGTCTGTTTATTTTTTTAATTGGCTTCGTGGAATCTACTTATTTTTCTGTAACAGTTAGTCTGAACTTCCAAGATGGTAATTCAGACTGCAAACACATGTTCAGTTTACAGAGAGGTGGAGTAGAAATGAGGACCAAAAGTAGCATTCATAATAGTGGGGTGTTCAGAATACAGAGAGTTCATCATTTGTTAAGTCTATGGAGTTTTGCCGGAACCATCAGAATGTGTTCATAATACCGGGGTGTTCACATTAGAGAGTGTTCAGATAGAGTCCACTGTATTTATACTGCCAAAAAAAAATTTTTTTTAAACATTGCATTCATTTTTTTTTTTTTTTTTTTTTTTTCCTTCAAGGTGTTTACAAGACCCCGTCGACTTTCATCTCCAAATCTGAAAAAATTAAAAGTAGCTACTTAATTATCGAACATGTCTGTTTTAACAGTGTTATTCATTGAAAAAAGAAAATTACATTAATCCTTTAAAAAAAATTATTTTTGCAATGATGTTTTCATGTTTTTTCTTTTGTTTCTTAACGATTTATAAAAATCGATTTTTACAAACCTCACAAGAAAATCTAAACAGAGATCTAAATTTAAGGTGAACTCATTCCTGGGCAACAGCGAGTGGAAAGCTAGTGTAAAATTAAGTAAAATGATGCACCAAATTTATTAATATGGTAGATTCCCTCAAATCTGTACAGCCTATGACCAGAGCTTGAACAAATTTTAGAATTTTTTAGATTTTTAGTCAATTTATTTATATGTATTTAAATGTAATTAAAATTATAATGAATGCATACAATATAGAAAAATATTAAAAAGAGTAATAAACAAAAATAATAAAAATTAAGATACTTTTAAAAGTGGTTAAATTAATGAAAGTAACAGTCAAATAATTAATAATGTATTATGAATAACAAAGATGAGATATATTTTTCCCAAATCATTAAATGAAACTTACCTTATAAAGATACTCTACTAATTCAAATAAACTAAACAAAAAAGGAAGTTTCATTTCAGGTTTAGCCAGATCTAATAATCAAAAAAGCTTGCTTAATAGATAAAGATGATTGATAAAAAGATTGGGATTACTAGTGCTATTAGCAATATCTTGAATCTTTTCAAAAATAAATTTATATTTTCCTGAAAAAACATGAGTTCAGTCATATTATCAGAAAGTTACATATAAAAATACATATTGAATGACATAAAACCAAGAAAATTTGTGATTTTGCACCTACACCTAAACCGAAAGTTTCATTGTTTACATGTGCAATGATATACTGATTTTAGACTAGTAAATTTGAGGGAGTCTACATTATTTACTAAATTACATAATTTGCATAAAGTCTTTGAATAATAATAATAAAATTTAAAAGCAATAGCTGATTAATACAGACTTTTAAAACTATATGTATATTTAAAAATGTGCTATATTACAGGTATTTGTGAATTATACAGTAAGAAGTTTAAAGTTAAATAATGATAGATTAATAATAACATAATATCAGTATTTATAATACTAGCTATTTTGACATTTGGTAATAAATATTTGAATTAGACTTTTATGAAAAGTCACTAACTGTATTTTAGTTAAACATTAACTTCCGATGCGATGTGTTCGAAAATGATCTTGGCAATTTTCTTTCCTTGCAAATGTTTTACCACAAATCGAACACACATGTGGTTTTTCTCCTGTATGAATAAGTTGATGACGAGTTAAATGCGATTTCTGCCTAAAAGATGTATTGCAAATTAAACACATAAAAGGTTTCTCTCCAGTATGTATAAGCATGTGCTTATCTAACAGAGAAGGAGCAGTACAATTCTTTCCACAAAATCCACATGTATAAGTTTTTGGGTAAGATAGACCTTTCGAATTGGGTTCATATTTAAAAGAAACCTCTTGCACAGATCCCAAAGAGGATTGCTCAAATCCTAAAAATGATAATAAAAGTAAAAGTAGCATACATAGCATCAAAAAGAAGATGGAGAAAACACACACATAAAAGTAAAAATTAGTAACTCATTAATGTAATTAAATAATTAGAGTAAAAAGGTAACTTAAAATTGAAACGACAGTCAAAAAACATATCAGAGAAATTCGTTAATACTTTCTAGAATACCTATTTTATATAACATATGAATGTATGACTAAAAAAAAAAGTACTTATATTGTTTAGTACACAAAACATTTTGAGCATTTTTTGGACAGCATACATATACATGAGATTGAAATATTTCTAGTAAAAGTAGCATAATGAATAAAACTGTTCAAATAGTTAATTATTAATTGCAATGCTGATTTTGTACCTTGCAATGAACATAAAAATACTTTTGACCATACAATATATGTGAAAATGTGCGTCATATACATATTTTCCAGGAAATGTTTTACCACAAACAGAACATGCATACATTTCCTCTGAAGTATGAATTAGATAATGACAAATTAAATCTGATTTCTGCCTGAAAGATACAGAGTGTTGCAGTTATTTGATAACAAACATTGTAGGTGAAAAATATCACCTTGTGCATCATAGTTATAAAGCTTTTGTAATCTATATGCAAAAATGACAAAACCTTTGGAGGCACACGTTCCCAATTGACATGAAGACCACATGTAGTTCAACCATGCATTTCACAGAAACACAGTCTCAGCTTTACAAGGAAAAGCAGCCACCTCTGTTATTTAAAAAGAGCATAACTTCGGAAATGAAGAGGCAAGTTGTTGATGACACACTGTCTTCAGACAAAACTGATTTAGAAATTGCTGCATTCTTGAAATTTGAGCTTTATTTCAGGTTTGAAAAGAATTATGTTTTCCAAATCTTCGAATGGGGAATGCAAGATATCATTTTATGTTAAAAAATGGTCAATAATAAAATTTTCAAAATTGTGATCATCTATCAAACTTTTCAAAATTGAAAGTTAATATATCACATTTGTTATATTAATTATAATATTAAATTGATATTATATTAATTAATTATAATATTAAATTGAAAGTTAATATAACTGAATATCAAAAACTAAATTGGCAATCATGACACAAAAGACTTATTTTGTTTGGAAAGATTTTCATTTAAAAATATAAATTCAAACAAAATCAGTTTGAAGATATATAAAAGTAAAATTCAAGGTTTGGATTTAAAAACTAGAATATGAATGACATGCCTGCTATTGCTACCAAAGACAATGTGGCCAGAACTTTGGGTTTGTTTAGACAGATTTTTGTTTAAAAACGTAAAATATTCAACACTGATTTTTAATATATTTATAGGGATCTGTTTAGGAAAAATTTGGATCCTTCACAAAACTTTTCATTTAAATAATTAGTAACCTGCATATAATGATCTCAAATAAATAAAATTATGACCTAGGTTTTTCTTAATTCACTAAAACAGAATCCCGTGAGAAAATTTAGATAGAAATTAAAATGATTTAAGATGATCACATTCTTAGGCAACATTGGATGGATAGCTTGTAATCAAATAAAATGATGCAACATACTCATTATTTTCTGAATAACATAATTTAGATAAAAAAAATCTTTAAATAATAATTAAAAAAAAAAATATATATATATATATATCTGATCTATACAGACATTCATGGCTATACACCTTTAAAAATGTATTATAGTATAGGTATTTCTGAATTGCACAGAAAGACAAGATTTAAAGTTAAACAATGATATTTTTAAAAAATCATATTAAAATCATTAATATTTATAATATTAGCTTATTTGGCATTTGGTAATAAATATTCAAACTGGACATTTTAAAAAGTCGCTAACTGGCTTTTACTTAAACATTAACTTCTGATATGATGGGTACGAAAATGATCTTGACAATTTTCTTTCCATGGAAATATTTTACCACAAACTGAACAAACGTGTGGTTTTTCTCCTGTATGAACAACATAATGTTCTTGAATTTTGTCTTTTCTTGCAAATGCTTTACCACAAATAGAACAAGTGTGAGGTTTTTCTCCTGTATGAATAAGATGATGACGATTTAAATGTACTTTCCGCTTAAAAGAAGTATTACAAATTGAACACAGGAAAGGTTTTTCCGCAGTATGTATAAGCATGTGTTTATCTAAGAAAGAACGAACAGTATAATTCTTTCCGCAAAAGCCACATGTATAAGTTTCTGGACATGATACATCTTTCAAATTTGATTCATATTTAAAAGTTGTTTCTTGTACAGATCCCATTGAGGATTGGTCGAATCCTAGAAATAATAATAAAAAAAGTAAAAGTATCATATACATAGAAAACATACAATTTTGAGAAGAAAAGTGATAATTAGCAGCTCATTAATGTAATTAAGTGATTAATGTAAAAAATTAACTTGAAAATCATGATCAAACAACAGATTTATTAATACTTCCTAGAATACATATTTTATACAGGATATTTCACAACTATACATCAAAATTTTAATTGTAGTTAGAAACGATCTAAATAAGCAGATGATGTATAGGAACGTGGGTGCGAAAATGCAGAGTTGAGGAAATAGAAGGCACTGTTGAATTCAATGGATGAAAATACTTTGCTGACTTGAGACATCATTACTTGCATGGATTTCCAACAGCATTATTACATTAATACAGAGCTGACCAACAAGCATTTTATGTATGGAACTGCATGAGGAAATGGCTTACTTGCAACAGCTCTCCACTTTGTCAAAGTTCTCTACTATCTGTAACATTTCTTCTTCCACTGCAGAAATTCTGCACAAGTTGCATATCATTTCTCCAAACATAAAATGATCCATTCATGCACAACTCCCAATGAAGACACTTAAATGATCAAAAATCCAACAGATTCCTACTAGAAAATCATTATATATACATTCTTTCAACAGTTGCTCTATTGTCTTGAGCAGATCTATACGGGAAATGCAAGCTGGCAAATTCTGCATTGTTTAATGATGCACGTTGCTCGAAATCTGTGCGGAGGATGACGATTTAAGTCACTGAAAATTTTTTTCCACTGAACTTAACAATGTCATATACTGTTTTAATGCTACTTTTCCACACCCACATTTCGGTATGAAATGTGCTTATTTGGGTCCACTCTACTTGCCTTTAAATTTGACAAATAGTTTTGAATCAACCCATGTAACATATTGTTGAATGTATGATTAAAAAAAGGAAAAAAAAAAAAAAAAAATACAGTATTTACATTGCTACCTATGCTAAACAATTTTTTTTTCTTCTGAATAGCAGATATGAGATTTAAATTTAAATAATGTTAATTAAAAAAAATTAAGCAGTCAATTTTTATAACTACAGCAATTTTGTATTGAATACTTAAACTAGAATTTCATAAAAAGTACTCCATCTGATTTTCTGATAAAAATAGCATAATGAATAAGACTATGAGACTTTTTGTTAATCATTAATTGCAAATCTGATTTTGTGTTCTGCAATGAGTCCAAAAATGTTTTTGATCACAGAATGTAGGTGAAAAAATTCTTACATGCATTTTCTAGCAAATGTTTTATCACAAACATACTATGCGCACATTTTTTCTCCTCTTTGAAAGATCCAAATTATGGCAAATATTTGAGAACATACTTATAGCTGAAGTACCACTTTGTGCATCTTAATTAAATTTTATGTTGCATGTAAAAATGTATAGAGTAACTGAGGAAATGAAGAGGCATTCTGTCATTGTCTTACTGGCTTCAGACCACTCTGACTTAGAGATTGTTGCATTCTTGAAATTTTCCAGTCATTTACCTCTAAAGTAAGGAAGAAACTGAAGACAAAGAGTTGATGTAGCTATAGTTTCATATAGGAAACGACATTATTGGCATTCTGACATTATCAAGATGCTTGAATTTGCCCATCATTTCGATAAAAATCATTGGAAGGTGATGAAGACACTTGCTAGAGAGTTACAGGTTGATGTGACCGTCTAATGTGAAATTCACGAGGATCTTCTTTAGATTAGAAGTTGTACATGATGAGAGAGGACAGGCCTTACATGAGGGAAACAAAAATAATAATGTGATAATTTTTTACAACTAATAAAAAATGGAGAAGCATCCTAGCCAACTTTTGAAAATGGCAAAGTGTAAAAATGACATGCAAAGAATATTTCACATTCTTTGCAAAAGAATATTTCACATTGATATTTTTCATATTCAACATGAATAATTAATTTTTGGCATGAAATGTGATAATTTTTCTACAACTAATAAAAAATGAAAAAATGCAAAAGCATGCTAGCCAACTTTTGAAAGAGGCAAAGTGTAAAAATGACATGCAAAGAATATTTCACACACTTTTTAGCAACAAAGACCCATGTAGCAATTTTTTTAAGTAACACATAAATGATACCCCTCTCCCCACCGTACTTTTTTTAAGTGCATAATAAATGAACATTGTTAAATAGTACATTGATAATTATTATAATGGTAGTTTGACAAGAAAAATATGAAAGACACAACCTGACTAAGCAGTAGATTTTAAAAACATATACATAGCTCTTTTGTACATAATTTTTGCTTTTTACAGAAGAGCAGAGAAAATTTAAGTAAAGCATGATTTATTTTTATGTACAATGAAAATTTAAATATTCCCTCTGATTATTTTTAACAATGAAACCTCAATTTATCCCCTATGATAATTACAAAAATCCCTCTTGCATTTACTATTTACTGTTGTTAAAAATGAGAGAGTAATTCATATATTAAGAGTAGAGGGAATAAAATGTGGAATTAACTTTGCAAAAGAAGGATAAAAATAAGTATCCTAAGAGTGAAAAATGGTAAAAAAATGTAAATTTTACACCTAAAGTGTTAATATATATATATACACATAAATTATTATTATTTTACATATATTTGTAGAGTGAATAATTTTATTATTATTTACAGATTAAAATTGGATTGATTCAGACTTCAAATTCTAAAAACTAAGAAATGTAAAAATAAAATGTTATAATAACGATAATTTGCAGAAGTACTGTGTAGGAGTTGGGGGAAGAGAAATCATAACAGAAAGAGTGGGGGGAGAAAACATTATTTTCATCTATAGGAGCTGCATCTGTATCCATATGTAATAGTATGTGAAATTCTGTATATTCTATACCGAGACTAATTAATGGATATATAGATACAGCTCCTCTTCTTTTTGACTTCATTTTGGAGGCAACAAATTTTAAGCTTAATTTATATACTATAATTTTCAAGCTATGTTTTTTTAAACTTTTACAAAAGTTGCTCTATATATTTAGCTAACACATTATGTAAATTACATTTTGAAAGAGTTCATGCATACACAGTAAAACATTATTTAAAAAACCTGCTCATTTTTCATACAATTTTTATTATTTTTTAATTCAGGGTATTGTGTACAGTATTGTTTTTCATATTTTCTGAAAAGAACATTTTTTTTTATATTAAGAACTCTGCAAATTATAAGTAAAAAACCTGGCAAAATTTGGGACTATTTTTATAAAAATTTTAATTTCTGTATGAGTATACATGCTATTCACATAAAACTGAACACAGTTTATTACATTAAGCCACTTAATCATAATCTACGGTTTGAATGCTTTTGTTACATTAGTTTGACAGGGTTATCTAATGTATTCATTCTTTTTCAATTTATTGACGATCCCATATAGGGTTTCAGGAAAACATCTAAAATCCCAAGTGGCTAGTCCCCTTTGGCTATATAGTGTATATAAAACTGATACAAGAATTAAGTAAATAAAAATGAAGCCAATCAACTAGCAGAGATATTTGATGCAAAATATTTGTGGCATACATATCCCTCTGACAAAATTCAACTTAGTGTAAAAAGTAAAGATTTGATGATTTTACTTGACTTAAATAACAATAAATAAAATGTAAGAAGGATACTACCGAAAAATCACCTTGAATTATGCAAAAAATTCAAAGGACAAATACAAAGAGAAATAGACAAGCTCTGGTGACTTCCACGAATCTAATTTGAAAAATAAATAACTAGCCAAAGGATTAAGGATACTTTTCAGTTAATTGAGAACTAGTATTGCATATGTATATATACACATCTATATATAGATATTCATGTATAAATATAACACTGTTACCCGACTAACCGAAATATACCGGATTAGATTAACCACATAATTATCCTTACCTGTACAACATCTCAGATACACATTTCTAATTTGATCTATACTCCATATTTACAAGTGACATTTTCTCATTAAGTATAATTCATTTAATTTTAAAAATACAAGCATGTTTTTTTTTTTTTAGTAACTTTGTTTAATCAAAAGAGGGGAAGAAAAGTCCAGTTTATTAATTTTGTCAAGCAGGGATTGAGTCTTAAAAATGATAAAAATGTATTAAAAAATAGTGACAATTTTATTAATAAAATCTTATTTTTAATACTTTTTAATTTACATTGCTTACTAATTGGCCAACAGGTAAAAACTAAAACATGTTTCAACTTCTTTGAATGCTTTGCATAGTGTCCATCTTAAGATATTTGGATCTAAATAGTAATAAAATCACATTATAACTGTCAATATCTATACAGGGATGCCACTCAGAAAATAGCCAAAAAGAGGAAATTATGCGTAAAGTAAAATTTACGACATTTTTCACAATATTTATGCATGAATTTTGTAAACTATATTGTTTATAATAAATTAAAAAAGAATTGCAGCTCTTTTTACTTTTTATTTATTAATTTATAAGAGTAAATAAAAATGATTTTTCTTTAGTTTACAGTATTTTACATGAATTAATTTAATCCAGTAACAAATTCAGTGAGGAATTTTATGTATCACATCATTTTAAATCAATTTAAGTAACCCAGCAATAGATTCGATGATTATTCCAGGAGTAAATAGCAAAAATTTGCATGTTTTTTTTAAATAATTTTGTTTGTTTGTATTTTCTGCGATTTTTTTTTCATTTGACGAAAATAGCTGTTTTATTTCATGATCGTTTGACGGAAAATGCCGTTTTATTTCGCGATCGTTTGACGAAACTCGCCGTTTTATTTCGCGATCGTTTGACGAATATCGTCGTTTTACAACGCGATCGTTTGACGCAAATCGCAATTTTACATCACGATCGTTTGACGCAAATCGCCGTTTTACATTGCGATCGTTTGTCAAAAATTGCCGTTTTACATCATGATCGTGCGACGAAAATCGTCGTTTTACATCGCGATCGTTTGACGAAAATCACTGTTTCGTTTCGAGATCGTTTGATAAAAATTGCTGTTTTATATCACGACCGTTTGATGAAAAAAGCCATTTTATTTTGCGATCTTTTGACAAAAATCACCGTTATATTTCGCGATCGTTTAACGAAAATCATTGTTATATTTCACGATCTTTTAACGAAAATTGCTGCTATATTTCGCGATCACTTGACGAGAAAAAGCTGTTGTATTTCGCGATCGTTTGATGAAAATAACCGTTTTATTTTGCGATCTTTTGACAAAAATCACCGTTATATTTCGCGATCTTTTAACAAAAATAGCTGTTATATTTCACGATCTTTTAACGAAAATCGCTGCTATATTTCGCGATCACTTGACGAAAATTGCTGCGTAATTTCGCAATCTTTTGACGAAAATTCCCGTTTTATTTCGCGATCGTTCGACGAAAATCGCTATTTTTTTCGCGATTGTTGGACGAAAATCGCTTAACAAAAATCGAGAATTCTTAAAAATTAAAAAAATCGGAAATCCGCCTTTCGGCGGAAAAGTGGCATCCCTGATATCTATATCATACAGGTTGCAAAGACTATGTGCATTGGATAGTTAAAACAATAAATAAGTAAGTTTAAGTAATTTTCTTTTAGTTAAACATTAATTTACTATGCGATGAGTGTGGAAATGTTCTGTTAACTTGTCTTTTCTGTAAAATGATTTATCACAAACAGAACACTTATGAGGTTTTTCGCCAATATGAATAGAGAAATAGTGTTCTTGGCACTTGTCTTTCCTTGCAAATGTTTTACTACAAACAGAACATGCATGTGGTTTTTCTCCTGTATGAACAGAGTAATGACGAGTTAATTGCGATTTTTGTCTGAAAGACGTATTACAAACTGAACACGTGAAAGGCTTTTCTCCAGTATGTATAAGCAAATGTTTATCTAATTCAGATGGCTTAGTGCAATTTCTCCCACAATAAACACATGTATACACTTTTGGACTTGCTACATCTGTTGCATGTGCTCCATATTGTAAAGGTATTATTTCCAGAGTGTACGATGATGGTTGTTCAAATCCTAGAAATAATTTTAAATAAAATGAATTTAAAATTATATGCATAAAGATAATAGCAAATATATTGTAACAAAACCTTAAAAACTTTTGGCCAGTACACTTTACAATAATTAAATAATACAGGTTAAATAAATAATTTAAATTAAAAATTACAAAATAAATAAAAGGGAGCAAAAAATTAATTCATTAATTCATAATCTACACATTTTATTTTTAGCAATTTTTTTTTAATTTGTTGATAAATTTGACTTCAAATGTATAAAAAGATATACATTCTATGTTACATAGAGAAATCTTTAGATAATGGATCTATGGTTCTGTTGGACTAAAAACTTTATTATTATTAAATAGCTTGTTCATATAAACACTGATAAATATATAAATTACCTTTGATTCATTTAATTTAATAAACACATAATACAGATTAGTATTCTATAAATATCTGTTATATATATATATAGTTATGTTACAGTAAACATGATTACTCTGGTGATTATGTATAATTACCAGAAATTAATCAAAATCTCCACTAACTGTGTAAATGTGATAAATTATTGATTATTTATTAAATTTGCCCATTAGTTTATAGAAGATTCCTCAACTCATAATGGAAAATATAATAAAAGCCCACAACTTTACCAAAATTCATTCAGTTTGAGCAGCTGCATGGCTTTTGTCATGACACATGTCATTGCTAAGAAATGCAAGTTTATAGACTGTTGATTATTGGTAAAAGAATGTTGATTATTGTGGTCTCTGTGTATGGTTTCACTGTATGAGTAGAATTGTGATTTCAGTAGTATTTCTAATTTTATGCCAGCTAGACCTTTTTTCACTATGCCCTTATATTTTATAAAATACTGAATAATGGCCAACACACTTGAGCATTTTAATTCAAAGTTAATGTTATGAACACTAAGAAAGCAAACAGCGATTTTCTGATGAAAGAAAGATATGACTTGTTGACAAAAGCGAATAATAGTAAAAAGATAAATAATGGAAAAAAAAAAAAAAAAAACAGAAAATTATCAAAGACTAAAAAGATATGACATAATGAAAATAGTCAACATTGAAAAACTTATATTTTCTGTAAGTAAAGACCACTTCAATGTTAGATTTTACACGCACTTTGGATATATTAGCAAAGACGATTTACTTAAATTTGTGTGAAAGTTCTCGAAAGAAATCAAAGACACCCTAAAAACAACTTCTTAGGCCAATGTTTTTTCAAGAGACAAACTCAAAATGCCAGGTAGACCTAAATGACATGCAGTTGCAAACAGATATTGATTTCAAATTTATATTTGTCTATCAAGGCCACTTGACGAAGTTTGTACAGTTGCATGCTCTAAAAAGCAAATGTACAGAAGAAGGTGCATATCATTTAATTGATATTTTATTACATTTGGAGCCCCTGGTTTATATCAAAGTGACAACAGTCGTGAGTTTAGTGATCATATCATGGAAGCTTATATAATGTGGTTGGATCTGAAAATTATGCATGTTAAACCTAGGCACAGCTAGACTCAAGGTTTCCTTTGAGCATGCACACCAGGATATTAAAAACATACTAAGTTCTTGGTTGGGAAGCAATATCACTAGTAAATGGTCCCAAAAGTTTATGCTTTGAACAATTTATGAAAAACAGGACATTTCATGAAAGCATCAAGTGTACTCTTTAATGAAGCAATGTTTGGGATCACTTGAAAAAGTAGGTTTGAAAATATCTTCTTTCCCGAATGACTATACCGAACATTCTAGAACCAAAGAAGAGCTTCAGGCTTTAATTGAAATAGCTAATAATGCCAACAGCAAAATAAAAGATGATCTAATGTGAAAAATACAGATCTAGTACTAAATGACTCTCCAGTTGCAGTTATTTTTTTTTTTTTATTCAGGAAGAGTATTAAGGCTGTTCTTAAATAAAAAATGGCAACTTTATGACAAAATTTTAATTTATTTTTGTTCAGAATTGCATGAAACTAGCAGGTGTTTTTATTCAGAAACTATCTAATCACACTCATTTTCTCTTTTTTTGCAAACACAATAGATTCTTTTAGAAAATAACTTCAAAATGGGCGTTTTGAACTGAATTTCCATGTGGAAGAAGAATAACCACTCAGACTGGGGCAAAAAAATGTGTTAGGTCAAATTTGCTTATAAGTCAATAGGTAATTTATTGATCAAAAATTGGAAAATTCTATTTGATTCCAAAACACTTCCATAGTCAGGCTTTGCAAATGAGTGTGTTTTTATATCATCATTTTATATCATTCACAAAAAGATATAATCATTTTATATCTTTCTGTTAAAAAGTGAACTTGTAAATGTGTCAAAACATTTTGCTTTTGTTGAGCAGAGCAGTTGAACAGCCTTAAGACATTTTAATCAAGCAAGAACAAGTAAAGAAACATAGAATGAGTGCTAAAGAAAGTTTAAAATCACAGGCAAAAAAGATGTTAAAAGTTTCAAATCTTAAATTTTCTGCTGGTAATGTTGGTGACACAGAGTAAATTTAAATACCAGATACTGATAGAGTAAGAAGTTATCCAAGAAATTTATTAATGGTGATAATAGAAGTTTAAAATGGAGAGTTTTATCTATTAGGAACAAAACAAGGAAAACTTTTACAGTTTAATGCCAAAAATCAATTCACAATTTGAGAAGAAAAAATTATTTAACTTGAACATGTTCCAGATATAGGAATATTACTTCAAGAATGTGTTAGAAAATAACCTTGTCCTTGAGATATTGGATATCAACAATGTGTTTGAGAGACACAACAAAATGCAAAACAATCTGGCAAATTTTATAATTCTAAACATCATAACAATCTTAATGTGCCTAAATGAGTAAATGTAAGTTAATATATATTTTTTTTCTTAATAGATGGATTTAGCTTGCTTATGACGTGGAATTGTTTTGTACAAAATTCTAATTATAAAATTGTCTTCTTTACTTAGGCCTTTTATTTGACCAGACAGATATTATTTAATTCAAAGTTCTGTTTATAGATAAAAAATAAAGTATTTACTGAAATAACAAGCTAGGCTTTATTGCATTTTTAGTAATTTTGATCATTTTGTATTTTTTACCTTTTATGCATACATTATATAACTAATGATGTTATCTAATATATCTACTGAAATTAACCCTTTAACTGGTTCTTTCTTTTTCATTCAATAAATTGAAAATAATGAATTCACAGCACTATTTTTTAAATAAAATATTTGTAACATTTAGTCTAAACATTTCTGTCTTTAAGTAGTATGAAATTATTTTTAAAAAAATAGTGGTGTCAAAAAGCTTTAAATGATGAATTAAGCAAATTCATCTTGCCCGAACAACGTATGGGCAAATCAGTTAACGGGGTTAATATACAAAAATGACACCTAATTTTTTAATTGACTTAATTTTTTTAAACTGAAACATTACTATAGTTATTTGAAAAACTTTATTTTTCTGGCCTCGTAATTTCACAAAATACTTCGAATTTATTGTATTCTCCATTACAAGTTAAAGATATTATAAAACTGGTAAATTCGATAAATATTCAATAATTTATGACATTTACTAAGTATGGTGGTTTATATGTAACCACTTGTTTATTAAATTTACCGTAATATATATATAAAATAATAATAATCCTAATGTAGCAAAGTTTTCTGTTACATTTATTGCCTCCTGGGGGGCTATAGGATAGCCAAATGTAAGCAAAATTGATCCTTCCCTACCCTTCACTGTAAATCTATCGCATACAAAAACATGAAAATGTGGTTCCATATAGATGAAGATAGGTCCCAATGCATCTGATTAAGAGTTTTGATAATTAGCTGAAATATGAATTAAAACTCTCCATTCAATATTAATGAATAATCTTCCATTTTCCCCAGTTCAAATGATCATTTGAATACATGTCCAGGTGAAAATAAGGTTTTTCAAGCACAAAGCTTTCAAATGAAATGAAATCATCCTATTTTTTCTTAGACTTTGAAATCATGATCTCTTGGTACCTGAAAGAAATCTCTAAATAAAAGAATGAAAAAAAAAAAAAAAAAAAAAAAAATAGAGACACCTGCAAATAACCAGTACCTTCTAGGTACTGATAAATTTTTCATAAAAAAATATATATAAATATTTGTTATTTTAAAAATATTACTTTCTAAAGGTCCTTTACGTATTTTCCCTTGTACAGTTTAAACATCCATAAAGCCTAAAAAAATACTGACAGATTCTGCTTTCAATAGTACCTTTTCTTTCAGATAAGCCTGGGCAATGCCAACAAAGTTTGCTAAGATAGAAAAATACACTAGGACTACAGACACATATGCTAGTTCAGTTGAAGTTAAACATTTTTGTTATTGCCAATGGAATATAAAAGGAAAAATTAGAAAGAAAAAAGCATTACCTTTTTACAGACATGCCATCTACAAAGATATTTGCAGCCCTATATTTTTTAAAAAATCAACAGATTATATGAAGAAAAAAAAAGTTCTAGAAATACAGCCAATTTTTTTTTTTTTTTTTTTTTCAAAGTGTTATTTCAATTGTGCACAATAAAATATGCTAAAAGTTCTTGTAAATAAATAAAAAAAAAGTTATTAAAATACAAAATATACTTCAAAATCAAATTTAGAAAATATATAATAAAATAAAAATGTAATTTGCGCTGCTGTTACTTTTAATGAAAAAAGCATTTTTAGAGCTTATCCATAATTCTGTTAAACCATTTTCAAATTTTATTAGAATGGAAATCTTAAAGTTTATGCATAAAATTTGTTAAACGATTTTGGCATAAAAATGAATAGTGCTCATGTATTTTATAATAAAATTTAATAAACCATTATAAAATATTTTTTTTTTTTTTTTGGACACACTAAGATTTTTGTTATAAATAACACAGATATGATTTTACACAAGAACAAAAAGTATTTCTTTTCTATCATAACTCCCATGTACATTCTGATTTGTTTGGGGTTGCCATCTGTATGTATTGAGAGGAGATGATTGTAGTTGATGAAGATTACATTTGTTTGGTTCACCAATGAAAAGAATAAACTGGCGTCATAGATATTTATACTAAAGATCTCATCAGAAGGTGAGAATATTAATAAAGCCAACCCAGTTACTCTAAGATAGAATTTACTTTTGATCAAGTGAGATGAGATAGCTACAGACTTGCCCTACTTTCAAAATCAATGGCTCAATTACTCATTTTCTTTTCAGATGCACATTTGGCATTTATGCATTTTATAAAGTTTGACATACTTTGTTCAGCTATTTCATGTATTTTTCAAATAAAAATATGTTAAAAAAACTTAAGTAGTTCTGTATATAAAAGTTTTTTCACGTGTCATATAACAGAATAAATGAAAATATAAATCTTATTTAATTAAAATAGTCAGAAAAAGAAAAATAAATTACAGAATGGGAATGAGATTAGTGAATATTTGGAAACGCCGCCTAAAAATAAAATTGTTTCCCCTGTGAGATACACGCTCCATGTTCCGACTTAAGACATACATGCATCAAAATTACGAAGAAAAAAATGTTTGTAATGAAAGCAAAAGATTGTTAAAGAAAGTTGAAGTTCAAAGAGGTAAAAATAGTTTTTTAGTAATACCTGTAATTTATTCCATTAAAATAAATTGTTAAATATTTCATTAAATAAATATACAGTATATATATCAATATTGTTTTAAAGAGAGGGGTGGGGGGGGGGGGGTCAGAAAGGAAGGACAGTTTGACTTGATGGGTTATAATAACAAAAGCAAAAACAAGTATTAAAGCAGTTCTAAAGAAATTCTGATATATGAAATAAAAGAGAAAAAAAAGATATGTGGAAAAGATTAAATTTTTTATAATTATATGTTTCCCAGTAAACAATAAGGCGCAATAAAAGTTCTTGAAAATATTAAAACTAGAAATAAACTATTGAAGGTACTACTCAAATTTCTGTTCCATTTAAGATTTATTTAATTCATTGATAATAAAAAATTAATTATAAGACAAAAATTTACAGAATTGGGAGAAATTCCTGTGAACAAACACTCATAACATTGTCCTCATAATATACCAATATATGATTACACTACAATAACATTGATCATACTCTTATTGCAAACCGAATATAAAATTATATGACAGGTAAGAAAGTATATACACAATCAGGGTAGTAGCATCTACGGGATCTTCAGATATAATTATTTTTATAATACAGAGATTTTGATGAATGTATACATTTTTAATTCATTTTGGCCTCCTTTTGAATTTGGAATAAAAGATCACAATTTTTTTAAGATTAGTTCTTAATAAATTTATTTTTATCTTACATTTTTTTTTTTCAATTGATACACAATTGACTCAGTCCGTAATATCACAATTTCTTTTACAAAAAAATTCACAATAAATTTACAAGAATATCGATATGATGATTAACTAGAAATGCTTTCAGTTAAAATGTGTTAATGACCACTAAACAGATTTATTATTAAGGTGAAAAGTACGGAAATGCTGCTGACATTTGAATTTTCTTGTAAAAGTTTTGCCACATTCTGAACACATAAAAGGCTTTTCACCAGTGTGAACAGTACGATGCTGTTTCAGCTGTGATTTTTGTCTGAAAGCTGAGTGACATATATGACAAGCAAATGGTTTTTCGCCAGTATGTATAAGTACATGTGAATCTAAATGACAAAGAGCAGCAAAACTTTTCCCACAAAATCCACAAGTATAAGTTTTTGGATGTGAGCTATCACCATGATTTTGTTTCATGTGTGACAAATCTTGTGGACCCGTTGAAGCATCACCAATCCCTATAAAAAAAATATCTTTTCAATAAATGAATGCGTAAAAGCTATTATACACACAAAAAAAAGAGCTTTATAGTGCTTTACAATATATAATGGAATTGAAGGACAGTAATTAATAACATCAAAGGAATACGAATATTATAGAATATCATCTTTTCAGACATAAGTAGAATATAAACAAATGAAATACATTAAGGGACCACTTCATTGTAATTGCTCTATTGAAAAATCTCATATTAATCAAGGGGAAAACTTCAAAATGCAATTATCCATTTCCTAATATAGTTATTAAAATGTGGTTTCTACCATCAGAAAGCAGACATCAAATGTCATCAATATGATTTTTAAAAATTGTCTCCTTACATTTTATTTAAAAAGTCCCTGCAAATTTTTAAACTTCTACTTGATGAAATTCTTAAAAATTTATGGAGACAATTTTTAAGAAAACACATTGACGATCTTTGGTGCCTACTTTCTGACTGTGATAATCATATTTTAATAATTATATTAGGGAATAAATAATCCCGCCTTGAAGTTTTTCTACAGGATGGGGAGTTTTAATGAAATAGCCCCTTAATAAAAGAAAAAAAAAAATTTCAGAAATGCATTCCATGACATTTTTCATAAGTTAGTTTAATAAATATGGATTATACAGAAAAAATACTTTTCACAATCCATTAAGGGCAGTCCTCACTCACTTGAAAACTCCCGCTCTGTAATGTTTAACCAATGAGCAGGTTAATTTTGAATTATTTGTTTAAATTTGAATATTTTTAAAAGATTTTTTTTTTTTAATAGGATAGTTGAGCTCAATCATTAGTATGACTGCTTTTTACTTTTTTGATTTTGCCTGCATATTTTTTAAATAAAGGTACCTTCAGTTTCAAAACTGGTTCTGAAAATGAAAGTACCTTTAAAATGCCACTAAAATCAAAAAGTAAAAAACAATCATAATACCCAAAGCAAAAAAACAAATAAATATATATATATATATATATATATATAAACATTCAAATTTAAACGAGTAATTCAAAATTAACCTGCCCATTGGTTTAATATTACGGAGCAGGGATTTTCAAGTGAGTTAAACTCTACTTAGTAACAACTTCCTTTAAATACTCCATACATGTCTTAAGGAATGTAGATATATTTTTAATATTAACCAATGCCTTTCTAATGATCATCTAGATGAAGTAAAAATTTAACAATATCAAGATAAAATGAAGTCCTGATTAAGATTTAAACAGCATTAACATTTTATTTAATACTTAATAGTCTATACTTCAAATAACACATTTTAATACTTCAATAACATATTGATAAAACTTTTAACAATTTGCTCAAAAATTTATATATATAATGATGTGAATAGAAAAAAAAATATATATATATAAATATTTTGAATT
Source organism: Maratus speculifer (assembly GCA_964019185.1). Classification (NCBI taxonomy): domain Eukaryota; kingdom Metazoa; phylum Arthropoda; class Arachnida; order Araneae; family Salticidae; genus Maratus; species Maratus speculifer. The sequence goes on from OZ025294.1 coordinate 350,979,643, forward strand.
TTGTTTGATGTTTTTATGATAAGACTTAAACATTGCACATAGCATAATAAATAAGGCTTATTAAGTTTTTAACACCAACTTAGTGAACTCTATATATTAAGCTTTTATAATACAATTAGCAATACTTCCAGACAAATAATGACAAGATATATATATGCCACTGAAATGGAGATGACAGAAATGTTTATAGATAAAGTAGTTGAAATACTTGAAAGCATGCAATTTTTCAGTATTACAGCTGTTTTCAAACAAACTAAGTTAGAAAACGCTTTAAAATGATAAAATACCTTTATTCAGACTGACGTATGACATTTTCAAAATCATTCATGATAGAAATATTTTATCCCTTTGTAGCATTTTCTACCTTTGTTTCATTATAAGCGATTACCAACATATTTTTATAAGCTGCTTTTAATATTAATCTAAGAATACTCAAATTCAGTTAAAATAAGTACTTATAATTCTAATACATAAAAATGCACAAATTTATGATAAAACAAATTACCACATTAAGTTTCACATACTTAAAGAGTTTTGTTATCATGCGTATTATTTCTGTTATCAACATATCTTTTTTTTATGCATTTACAAATCACAGGAGATGAATGATTTTTTAACAGATTTCTGATATAGTACACTCGTATTTCATTAAAACATTTTTAAAAATTAAATCAGCATTGTTTTTATAAATGAAATGGTTTTCTCAAATCAATGGTGCCACAAAAATAAAATATCACATTATATCATACTCAGTAATTATAAAAAAACAGTAAAAGAAAGTGTGATGTCTCTTTACGAATTCATTTTATATTTATGAATAAAAAACAAAATTTAAATGTTTAGAACAGATATCACTGGATGAGTGAAGTAGTGGTATTTCACATATAACCTAAGAGCTATTCTTTGTTATGTAATATTAAATTATATTTTATATGTGTTCAATTTATTTTTCTTTGTCCAATGTTTTCCCTGAAGTGATGACATCATTCTTTAACTCAGTTAAAATAAGATTGTTGATTTTCTTGCGCATACCTTTGGCTACCTTTGATATTTTTTACTGTCACTTTGATGGAATGAATGAGATGATATTTTAGTTTGACTTATGTTGTTTGGACACTCCCTTTTTTTTTTTTTTTTTTTTTTTTTCTATAAAAGCTTAGATCTGTGTCTAAAAAATTATTGGACTTAACTGTGAAACTCTTGCATAGGTCCACTGTTATATATTTTGTTTGATAAGTCAACTCCCCCCCCCCTTTTTTTTTAACACACAAAAAATGCACAACAATGAATGAGATATTATAGGACAAGTTCCCGAATATTTTTTTTTGACATAGTACTCTTAAATTTTGTTAAAACACATTGCTTGATAAAAACTACTGTTAAGTAAAAATTGAAAGATTGCAATGTGAAAGCTTTGGGCTGGTCTGCTATTTTTAAATTAAACTTTGAGACTCAACTGAAAAAAATATTGACTAGAAGGTACTTTTTTCACACCAAGAATAAACAAATTTACACCCTTTGATAACACACAATTGATTTACACACAATGATAAAAAATTTTGGCATAAAAAATTAACCCAATAAAGCCATTTGTTGAGAATTCTACAAAATATTTATATTAACTGATATGTTGGTAAGTAAGAGTAATATAATCGTGTTTTAAACCTTATTGTATAGTAAACATTGACTTTTTGGATATGTTGCAGATCTGCAACATGGTGATACAACGGTTATAATTATTTTAACTTCTACATCAACCATCTAAAACCCTGAGAATTTTCATAGCAAGCTAATAAGATATACCCTTCCCCCCCCCCCTTTTTTAGTACAAGTTTAACTTTAAACAGAGCTAATTACTAAAAATTTAAACAGAAATATGTCATTCTTACTCAAATAAGAAAAATATATGTTCTTTTTACTTGCTTTAAAAAAAAAAAACATTGCAATTCAAGCACTACCAGTTTCTTATAGACCCCCTTCCCCCCTCAAAAAAACTCTTGAATTAACAGTGATATTTTACAATGGTTCTTCAGTGAATTTTGCATCAAAAGTAGAAAAGCATTATTTAGAAAAAAATGAGTTTTCTATTCAAGCATTTCTCTTGATAGATAATGTCTCTTCACATCCTGAAGAAAAAATTTTGAAAAGTGGAAATATTAAAGTTATGTTTTTAACAGCAAACATTAATAGCCTTATTCAGCCTATGAACAAATGGGATATCTATCTTAAATTCAAGTAAAAAAAAAAGTATGCTCATATATCTTTTGGAAGAAGACAAAGACACTACATCTTTGATTCAACAAATAAAGAAAAAAAAGTAAAAAATATTATGGTTAGTGTATTGCCATTGTCAATATGAATTCAGCCTTTTACAGAAAACATTTGGATTTATAATATAGATATCCACAATCACCAGTAAACAGTTACTAAGTAAAAACTAACTACTAACCAAAACTAGCAAATGAAAAATATTATCTACAGGCCACTGACTACTAACTAAACCTTCACATTTTTAGCTTTAATTAAAAGCTAAATTTTATCAATATGCATTAAAAAATGAAAAAAGGTGGTATATAAAGCTGTCAAATTTACAAAAGAACAAGCTAATATATTCAAGAATCCTACTTAAAATATCCCCACTTTTTGAACATCTCATTTAAATCTTTAGTTAGGATCTGAAAATCCCAACTTATATTTTTTCAAGCATGAACCCTGATCTGTGCATATATCCAATGAAAAAATTGGAAGGAACTGGATTTATTGCAGTTTCAATATACTAGAATAAATTGGAGATGATGAAAGTTCTATAACTTATAAAGCTCTGAATTATATTTCTTTATAGCTGTGAAAACCTTATAACATTAAAAAGAAAATAAGAAAGAAAGAAACATATAATGGATCCCTTTTTCTCCTATGTGGTGAGCAAAAAACAATGGTTATAGTTTAAAAAGCAATTAACCATATAAGAGTTTGACATAGAATTTTTACTTGCAGTAAATAAATCAAACAAAAATTATGTTTTAAGAGCTAGATAAGATAAAGATATATTAAAGTACCAATTTGCTTTAAAATATTTAAATAGACCCAAGTTTTATAAGCATTTACATAAAAATGCAGGAAAACTCAACATTAGGTAACAGCTTCTTTTTTCATATGATTAGCAATAGAAAATAGTTAACCCAGCAATGATTAAACATCTCGCAATGAAGTTTTTGATTTTACTTACCCATTATATGTATTATAGGGTAAATCTTGCAAATGCTTTAAAAATGGAAATTTTTTTAAAAATGGATTTACTTGTTTCAGACACTAAATATTCCAAAAAACATTTTTAGAAAAATAAAATATGCCATCCGTTTGTCGGTGTGACTGTAAACACGATTTGAAATTTGATGTGTATGTGTACTTAGTATGTAAAAATGGGAAGAAGTCTATTAAATATCAGTAACCTCGATTATTCAGAACTATTTTTTTTTAGCCTCTCAAAATGTTTGTTTTGAAGAAAGGTACATAAAATTTTTTGATTTTTTTTTAATTTTAAGGTGTGGCTATAAAAGACGATAACCCCCCCCCCCCCCCCCCCATTAATTTTGTGCAAAGAATGTAGTTAGTCAAATAACTAATTGCCGAGATATTTGTAATCTTATTTTTCACAACCTTTTATTTTTCATGATCTTGTATTTCATTCAAATATATAATTTAATTGGAAATGAGACATTTCACTCAATACAGTAAACTGTTAGTTAATAGATTTATCATTTTCGGAGTTATAGGGATGTTTTGTTTCTACTTGATTATTCAGTCAACCAAAAAATTATTGCCAAACTTCAAGATTAAATGCCAGTAATGGCTTATCAGAAATGTCACATTCATTTGACATTAAACAAGTTATATATGTTTGTATGCCATCAAGTGATTTTTAATTTGACGCATAATTTGAATTTTTATTAAACTTTTAATAATTCATTTGATCATAATTTAAAATAAAAATTATACCAATTTATATTATTTATGAGAAGTTTGGTGATTTATATAATTTGTCGAAATGGGTCGATGGGATAATCAAGTAGTACCTGTAATTCAGTAATAAAGCATTACTATGTATTAAAAATTCAAATACACATTTAAATTTTATTTCGGAATTGCAATGCTTCTGAATTCCCCTCCATAATCTTAAGTCAATGGATGTTTGATGCATTTGTATATTTAAAATCTCTTGGGGAAATTAATATTTTTAACTCCTTTTTTCTGTGTATTCATTTTTAAGGATGTCTCTTTTTTTTTTAGTTCTCAAAATATTTCTAAAATCTATGCTTAGTTTAATATTTTATGTTTTAAAAGGCGATGAACTGTGAGTAAGAAAAAACACTGCACATAAATTTAAGCATATATTTTAGAAATATTTTGCGAATTAAGGGAAAGAAATTGTCTTTAAGAAGAGTGTGAAAAAAATGAAGTTAAAAATATTAATTTCCAGAAGAAATATAATCAGCCCCACTTAATTGATAACTACATTTGGTTCTACAAAATTGTACGCAACTGCATTTAAATGAGAACAACAATTAACGTTATTAGTATCGGTTATCAATTGATTGTATACCACAAACATGATAAATATTAATCAACAATAACAATTTACACAATAATGTAAAATTAATTATTGCAATAATAATTTTAATCAATAATTTATTATTACTCTCTATATAACAATGCATTACCAAACTGTGATGTATCAGAATACTATTTAAGTCACTTGGTTTAATTTTTCATTATAATTTATGTGATTTACATAATAATTAAAAGGAAACTAAATTAAAAAAAATTTGTTTTCAAAATACAGTCGAGCTCTATATAACGAAATCCATCGTTCCAGTAAAAAATTCGTTATATAGAGAAATTCGATGTATAGAGTATGATGTTAAAAATAGTATTTAATGTGTAAATTTTGAACAAATATTATTTTTGATCTTTTTAATTAAGAATTTGAAATGTTTAAAAGTATATATTAACCTAACATTTTATTTCTTACTTATTTAAGCAGTTTCAAAAAAGAGAAAGGACATTTATTTGAAAGCTTAATGAAAATCAAATGAGGAAGACTTACATAAATTTCAGAGGAAGAAATCTGTAATTTTTTGTTGTTTTGATTTTAAAATTACAATTGTTATGCTCTCAAAAAAAAATTCTCAAATTTTAGCAAGGAATGAAAAATTGTAGTTGACATTTTCCTCCATTTGAAGGTCTCTCTTATGTGCTCTCATTGATTCCTCTCTTATATGTGTAACAATTCAATTGACTGTGTTTTGAGAAGGATGTTGAAAGGTGTGTGGGAGGTGCGATGAACTTGTTAGATTTAAAGAATAAGGAGAAAAGCAATATTTATAAAAAAACAAACCTCTCCACTGAACGATAAATCAAAAATAAGTGATGGAAAATTGATTCCATATGATTTCGAAGGTTTTTTAAAACTGAATAAATTAAGATCAATTTATGAAAAAATTCGTTATATGGAGATAGATATTTCGCTATATAGAGTCTGTTTTTAATGTAATAATGCGAAAAGGGGTCCGTTCTTACTATAAATTCGTTATATGGAGAAATTCGATGTATGGAGTTTCGTTATATAGAGGTTCGACTGTAATAATTTTGAAAATATTAATAAATTTCTGTAGAAATTCATTTAATTTTTCATTATTTACTAAGTTATCTTTTATTTGTTGCCTACAAAAAAAAAAAAAAAAAAAATCCTTTAAGTTTGTTTTTTTCCTACTTGGACACTGTATTTCTTCACTTCTAGTGCTAAATATTGTTCTTTTATTCTCTAGACCATCCCTATTGTATTTTCCCGAAATTCCTGGATTTTCAAAATCAACACATCCACTAGACAGCAAACCTTTATTACAAAAGAAAATATTTCTGTTCTTATTTTTTTTCATTTATCACGATCCTAGGTTTTTATAAAATCCAGATTACTAGATTAAGGATATTTTATGCGTTAATCAGGGATTGTTAAGCAATAAAACGAGTATTTTTAACATTAACCTTATGGGGACAGCTTCTGTTCCATGGCTTTCTATGCATATACCGGGTGTCCCAAAAATGACTGATGGATTTTAAAATTCAATAACTTGCAAATGGTGACAGCTATTTAAAATTTTTTTGCAGGAGGGCTATGTATAATATCAGGAGTTTTTTTACCGCAATTCATGATTTTAGTTCGAATTTCGAACAACAGATGACGCTGATGGCGGATGGTGGCCAGTCGACGCCAAGACTTACTTCATTCAGCTTTGCCGCAAAAGAAGGAGATTAACGCTATGGAGTAAGTCTCATTCTACAGTACAGTCTTGCTCTCAGGCCCCGATTCTGGACTCATTCGATATGATTTCAATGGAATGCGTTGTTGTCATGGAAATAACAGATTGTTCGATAGTGGAATACAGCATTCAGAAGTGGGCATAAATTTCGCAAGCAGTATTTGAGTTTGCAGAAGATTTTCGTTTAGGAAGTTTTATTTTCCCGGATTAAATTACATTTTTATGGCACGATTTAAAGAATATTTTATGCGTCATATTTTAAAACTAGATAAAGATTTTTTTTCAATTTGATGATTTTTTGTTATATTCTTAAGAAATTTTAGATCTTTTAAGAAAATTCGTCAGTATATTTTTATGAATGTTCAAAAAATAATCATGAAAACTGTTGATAGTACATTATTGTGTAAAATAACTACCAAAAACAAATATTATAAGTTGCCTTGTTTAGCCCTTTTCAATAGGATTAGTCTATCGTTGCATTAAAATAGAAAAAAAAAATAAAAATAAATGTGAGTTAATTAAAATTTATTTTCCCGGATTAAATTACTTTTTACGGCATGATTTATGGAATATTTTAGGCACCATATTTTAAAAGTACACTGTTAAAAATTTGAAATCTTTGCTGCATCGTCACTTTTCCACTTTTATAGAAAGATATTACTTCACTGTATTATGGAGCATTCTCATTGGTTAAAATAGGAGATATTCTATAATAGCAGTGGAGTGACGATGCAGCAAAAGTTTGTAGATGAAGATATCTTCCTCTTACACTGTAAGAATCTGCTGCATTTTGTTGTATACGCACTCCGCTTGTATAGAAACGGCTACTTGATTGTATTATGAAGCATTGTTATTGGTCGGAAAAGAGATATTATATACAAGCGGCGGAGTGCGTATGAAGCAAAATGCAGCAGATTTTTAACACTGTGGGGCCCCGATTCTGAACTCATTCGATATGATTTCAATGGAATGTGTTGTTTCCATGGAAATAACAGATTGTTCGATAGTGGAATACAGCGTTAAGAAGTGGGCATAAATTTGGCAAGCAGTATTCGAGTTTGCAGAAGATTTTCGTTTCGGAAGTTTTATTTTTCCGTATTAAATTAATTTTTATGGCACGATTTAAAGAATGTTTTATGCATCATATTTTAAAACTAGATAAAGAGATTTCTTTAATTTGATAATTTTTGTTATATTCTAAGAAATTTTAGATCGATTTAGATTGTTATATTCATGCTCATTTATGAATATTGTATTTTTCTATAGAAGAATTTGTTATTTCCATGACAACAACACATTTCATTGTAATCATATTGAATGAGTTCAGAATAGGGCCATACAGTGTTAAAAATCTGCTGCATTTTGCTTCATACGCACTCCGCCGCTTGTACATATCTCTTTTCTTACCAATAGCAATGCTTCATAATGCAATCAAGTAACCGTTTCTATACAAGCGGTGTGCGTATACAACAAAATGCAGCACATTTTTATAGTGTAAGAGCAAGATTGTAGCAAGATATCTTCACCTACACTGTTAAAAATTGGAATTTTTTGCTGCATCGTCACTCCACTGCTATTATAGAATATCTCTATTTTGACCAATGAGAATGCTATAAAATACAGTGAAGTAATCTCTTTCTATAAAAGTGGAGGAGTGACGATGCAGCAAAGGTTTAAAATTTTTAACAGAGTAGTTTTAAAATACGGTGCCTAAAATATTCCTTAAATCATGCCATAAAAAGTAATTTAATCCGGGAAAATAAATTTTAATTAACTCACATTTATTTTATTTTTTTTCTATTTTAATGCAACGATAGACTAATCCTATTGAAAAGGGCTAAACAAGGCAACTTATAATATTTGTTTTTGATAGTTATTTTACACAATAATGTACTATCAACAGTTTTCATGATTATTTTTTGAACATTCATAAAAATCTACTGACGAATTTTCTTAAAAGATCTAAAATTTCTTAAGAATATAACAGAAATCATCAAATTGAAAAAAATCTCTTTATCTAGTTTTAAAATATGATGCATAAAATATTCTTTAAATCGTGCCATAAAAAAGTAATTTAATCCGGGAAAATAAAACTTCCTAAACGAAAATCTTCTGCAAACTCAAATACTGCTTGCGAAATTTATGCCCACTTCTGAACGCTGTATTCCACTATCGAACAATCTGTTATTTCCATGGCAACAACGCATTCCATTGAAATCATATCGAATGAGTCCAGAATCGGGAATGAGAGCAAGACTGTACTGTAAAATGAGACGTACTCCATAGCCTGAATCTCATTCTTTTGCGTCAAAGCTGAATGAAGTAAGTCTCGGTGTCGACTGGCCGCATACCGCCATCAGCGACATCTGTTGTTTGAAATTCGAACTAAAATCAAGAATTGCGGTAAAAAAACTCCTGACATTTTACAAAGCCCTCCTGCAAAAAAATTTTTAATAGCTGTCACCGTTTGCAAGTTATTGAATTTTAAAATTCATCAGTCATTTTTGGGACACCCGGTAAGTGGGATATGCATTTATCCATTACCTGATTAAGGGAGCTGACTGTACTTTAAAAATACGAAAGTATCAAACAGCCATAGACTTAACATTATGAAGGGGAATTCAAAAGCTGAGTGACCAGCATCCTTAGCAATACTTCCTTTACTTATCTTTTTAAATATTAATACCTTTGTTAAAATAAGCAATTAATTATGTATTTAATAGAGATAAAAACATTTACTACAATTATTGATACTGCTTTGAAACATAAATTGACAAAACTGAAAATATGATTAAAAATGCTTATCAATAACAAAACAGGTAAAAAGTTTATATTTTATTAAGATTAAAAGGATATATTAAGGATATATTTACAATGAACTTATAATACATTTCTTAAAAAATTTCATAAGAAAAAAAAATACAAAAATTTAATTTGAAATGTACAAATTTAATGAAAGAAAGAAATCTTTTGAAAGATTTTCAATTTAAATAACATTAAATTTAAGAAGCTTTAAACAAGTTTATTGCTAAATGAAAAAATTAACTCTCAGTCAAAGATTGTTTTTTCTTGTAGTGAGAAAGAGCATGCTTTTGGCAAACATATCTTCTAGCAAATGCCTTTCCACAAAAAGAACATATGTATGGTTTTTTCCCAGTATGAATTGCAAAATGTTGCGTTACATGTGATTTTTGTCTAAAAGATGCACCACAAACTGAACATACGAAAGGTCTGTCTTCAGAATGTGAAAGCGAATGCTTTTTCAATCTGGAAGGAGTGCCACAATTTAACCCACAAATTCTACATGTATAGGTATTTGAATTATACATATCTTCTGGCTCTTGCATTGACTGCTTAGATAAAGTTTCTAGTTGAAAACTCGTGAAATGTACATCAGACTCTAAAAATGTAAAAAAAGATTTCAGAATGAAAAAGAAAAGATTAGCAGATACTTTGAAAAACACACAGAAAGAATGAAAAAGAAGTGTGTAGCAATGTATTTTTGTGTTTTAGGTATTTATATAGTATATCATGAATTAGGGCTGGTATGAAAGATGTGAAATATATGCAGTTGCACAGCTGAAAGAAATACATAATAATTATAATATCTAACATTTTTTTTAAGAGAGAGGGCACAATGATCAATGTTCACAAGAGCACCAAAATGCCTTCAGACTACACCTGAATTTAATTAAAAATTATAAAATATGTAATAATAATAATAAAAAAAACTTAAGTTAGTTTTTTTTTAATTAGAAAAAAGTGGTCATTTTAAGAAAGATACAAAGACATATCGTTACATAAATCAATATAAAGTATTGCAAAGAATAGATTAAAAAAAAAAAAAAACACACACACACACACACTAAAAAGCACCCAAAAATTGCTGATATGTTAGTTTTTTTTTTTTCCAATAAAAAATTTTAAATACAGCATTTTTTTTTTAATAACTTACCTTCTTATGTAGAAAACCTATATTTCTTTCTCTCATACAAACATATAAAACTTGGTATACTAACATTTAACAATCTATTTAATTTCTAATTAATAGCAATATCTGTCTTAGAATAGGTATAATTATAAAACAATATAATAATGAAGCTTTAATTTTTTGTTAGTTTATTTTTTGCATAACATTTTTAGCAAAAATTTCAGCAATATAGATATTTCATTTTAGAGGACTATACTTATTTCTTTAATAATATTATTTCAACTGAAATAACACAATTTAATAATTAAATATTATCATAGAAGCATAAACCTAAAAACTATCAATGAATATAATTATAAAAAAAATCTATTGAAATTTACGTGACATGTATATATATGCATACTTATGTCAAAGCATGAATAAGTTTAATTAAAAAATTTTCATAAATGTAAAAAGGAAATGTCATAGAAAAATTCCATTTTTATCTATTAGATTTTCAAACCATGTCATGGATGCAAGTAGTGTACTCAAGCCAAGACTGAAAAAATTTCTGAGTATTAGAAATAACTAAATGAAAATGGGCTAGAAGATTTCTTCGGCTAAAATTTGATCTCTTACAATAAAAGAAAGTCATTAAAAGTTCTTGATAGTAAATATTGCTATTATTTAAGTATGTAAAGTAGAATTTATTATGAGTCAAAAGTCTCTTCAAGACTGAAAATCTTGTACCCATGTTTGTTTATACCAGTTAGTGGGAGAAAGAAAAACATTTAGTTGTTTATTTTTATTATTTTATTTTGTAAAATTGGAAAACTTTCTGTATAACAGTGTTAACACTTTTTGTTCATATTATCTAACTCTAATAGTGTTCAGTTTTTGGAATGAAGCTCTAATTTTTTTTTTTAAATAATATTAATTAAAAACTCATAAAAAATAAAATATACCCAAATAAAGGGGAATATAACTTTTGACATACTTGAAACAAACTAAGCAAAATTAATATTTATTGTTATATTCACTAAAAAATTCAAAATCAAACAAATGTAATAAAATATTGGTGCAAAAATTATAGATTTATAAAGCATTTGTCTCAAAATGAATTTTTTTCTCAAACTTGCAATATTTTTATTTAATTTTTTTGATAATATTTGTTTTATATCAAATGATGCTGTGTCAATTGAAAAAATTCTCATAATTAAATTTCATACAGCTTTTTTAAATAATTACATTTCTTTCAAATGCATTAAAAAAATTTACAGCTGTAGAAAGCAATAACTAAAGTATATATAATTAACGATGAATATTTTAAAAATAAGGCAACAATGGTTCTAAGAAGCATAATCAACATTTAGGAGATTTTCATATGGATATTTATGAAATTGTTTTAGATACAGGATAATTTGTATTACAAAAACAAAAAACAAGATATTTCCATACAAGGAAAAAAAAAAAAAAATCAACACAAACTCTCTCTTTTTTTTACTTAGAAGTGTTCATGCAGGATTGTTACTCATACAACAGAATGTAATTTCTCGATTTTTTCAGGTGTATTTTATGAAAATTCAACCCCAGTTATGAATGCAACGAGGATAAAATATATATTGTATAACTCAAAAATATTAAAATTTTGCAAATACAGATGACATTAATTAAAGGTTCCTTTGCCTAATTTCCCCAAAACTTACTCTTAAAACTACAATAGAAACTGTTTTCTTTAATAACTTATCATAATTACAATTTTTCAGATTAAGTTTTCTTTAAATAGCAAAAACATACAATACAATATTTATTTCTATACTGAATTGCCATTCAGTTCAAAAACTATCACCAAATCAGTTCAAATAAACTATATTTTTTTAACAGTAGATAATGGGACAAAGGCAAACGATCTCAGTGAAAAAAATGGAGGATTGTGATGATTAATTCATCATTTCACCAAAATCAAAAATACTTGAGACCCCCCCCCCTTTTTTTTTATAAATAACAATTTCTTTTTAATTTGCTTGTTGTAATGGAAAGATAAAGTGAAAATTTGGAAACAGAATAATTTGGGTAAAACTTGTTTATTTAAAGATGTGAAATATGGCAAAACATTCAAAATTCTCACTTTTGATTCTGACAGCCTAAAGGTTACACTTATTTGGAGATCACAATGACTTAAAAATAACAATTATTAAATCCTTGACTTTTCCAGATTTCGGAATTCTTTGATTTTCATAAGACTTTTGATGAATTTTCAAATTCTCCGATTTTTCCAGATATTGTAGAAACACTGGTTCATAACTTAGTGTGCTATATTAAGAATATTTTAAATGAAATTAAGAAAATTCCTTTAATAAAAACATTTTTTAATGAGAAATTACTTAATGTTTGCTACAATATTTTCATTTAGTAAAATGAAGTTAACTTTCAAGGTTTAAAAAAAAGTTCAAAAGAATTAATATTAGCAAACCAAATACCGTATCTTATGGAGGAAACACCACAGCGTTTACAATTTTTTTTTTTTCGTGCATATAACTAAAAGTGAGATAAAATAAAAATTCAAAAATTAATAAAATATTTAAAACACGATTTTAATATTTAAAAAAAATTTAGACACCTTAACTTATTAAAAAGAAGGCACCAAAGCTTTGAAGTTTGGTCATTGTAACTGTGTCGACAAAAATAGCATTCTGAAGGCTGTGACGATTACAATATTTTTTAACATATTGAGACCATTTTGAGGAATGCAACATTTCTTTCATAAAATACAACATACTATTTATATCAGCAACACAAATTTTGAATATTTTACAGAACATATATATATTTCACGAAAAAGTTGTAAATTATTGTAGAAAACTCAATTTTTAACTCCAATCTTTAATCCTTCAAATGTCAAATGCAAGCATCTATAATCATCCAACTGTTAACATTGCTAGAAAAAAGCTCTTTTTAAAAGTGCACTTGCACTTTCTTGCGACATACTTTTAATATCTATAATTAAAAAGGTTGTCTTACAATAACTTTATGAAATGAATCAGTGACTGTTGAAATGTACTAAGAACTAATTTTAATATTTTTGTAGCATTGAAAAAAAAAAAGGCTTATAAAATAAAAAATTTTGCAATTATTTCCTTACTTTCTAGCTGGTGTTTAACTATTTTTAGGTAGATTTCATAAGAAATACTACCGATTACTTTCTACCCTCTGTGGAAATGTCTGAAAATTTTTTGCAGGTCTATCAGGGATGCCACTTAGAAAATAGCTAAAAAGAGGAAAGTATGCGTAAAGTAAAATTTACAACATTTATGCATGAATTTTGTAAACTATATTGTTTATAATAAATTTAAAAAAAAATTGTAAACTTTTAATTTATAAGAGTAAATAAAAATGATTTTTCTTTTGTTTACAGTATTTTACATGAATTAATTTAATCCAGCAACAAATTCAGTGAGGAATTTTATGTATCACATCATTTTAAATCAATTTAAGTAACCCAGCAATAGATTCGATGATTACTCCAGGAGTAAATAGCAAAAATTTGCAAGTTTTTTTAAAATTTTGTTTGTTTTTTCTTGATTTTTTTTCATTTGACGTAAATAGCTGTTTTATTTCATGATCGTTTGACGGAAAATGCCGTTTTATTTCGCGATCGTTTGACGAAAATCGCCATTTTACATCGCGACTGTTTGACGAAACTCGCTGTTTTATTTCGCGATCGTTTGACGAAAATCGCCGTTTTACATCACGATCATTTGTCGAAAAATGCCGTTTTACATCGCGATCGTTTGTCGAAAATTGCCGTTTTTTTACATCATGATTGTTTGACGAAAATTGTCGTTTTACATCGCGATTGTTTGACGAGAATCACCGTTTTGTTTTAAGATCGTTTGACGAAAATCACCATTTCACATTGCGATCGTTTCACGCAAATCACCGTTTCGTTTTGAGATCGTTTGATGAAAATTGCTGTTTTATATCGCGACCGTTTGATGAAAATAGCCGTTTTATTTTGCGATCCTTTGACAAAAATCAACGTTATATTTCGCGATCGTTTAACGAAAATCGCTGTTATATTTCACGATCTTTTAACGAAAATTGCTACTATATTTCGCGATCACTTGACGAAAAAAAGCTGTTGTATTTCGCGATCGTTTGATGAAAATAACCGTTTTATTTTGCGATCTTTTGACAAAAATCACCGTTATATTTCGCGATCTTTTAACGAAAATAGCTGTTATATTTCACGATCTTTTAACGAAAATCGCTGCTATATTTCGCAATCACTTGACGAAAAAAGCTGTTGTATTTCTCGATCGCTTGACGAAAATTGCTGTGTAGTTTCGCAATTGTTTGAAGAAAATTCGTTTTATTTCGGGATCGTTCGACGAAAACAGCTATTTTTTTCACGATCGTTGGACGAAAATCGCTATTTTATTTCCTGATCGCTTGACAAAAATCGAGAACTCTTAAAAATTCAAAAAAGCGGAAATCCACCTTTCGGCAGAAAAGTGGCATCCCTGGTCTATGCCAATATGAGCTTTAGAACCCAAAATTACACTGAGTACACATACTACACTGAGTTCAAAACTTTATATAATTCTGCACAAATGTCTTCCAAACTGATACAAAAAATCTCACTCAAGTTTGTTAATGGAAAAATTGGACCAAGGTGATGAAAATAAGGAAGTTTTGTAAAAACAGAAAAAACCCCATAACTTCTTAATTATAATACATATAAAATCAATTTAAAATTATCACTTTTAGAAAAAGGGTCAAATGTTTATGTAGTACAGGCACTTGATAAAATTTAAAATGGGCTCAAAGGAGAAAAAAAAAACATAACTTTGTCAATTGTCAAGATATCAAATCCTATTAAATTTAATATCCTATGGGAAAATTATTTTCTAATATCTCATTTGCATTTTGACATTTATAAATGTATTTTTTTTTTCATTAGATAGCTAAGGTCCATCTTAACATCACACCTTTTTTACTTTTTTTATTTTGACTGCAGATATTTTTTTAGAATGACACTTTCATTTTTGGAACCGGTTTTGAAAGTGAAAGTAACTGTATAAAAGAAATCTGCAATCAAAAAATTAGTGATAGTGAGATGCCTCTCAGCTATCCACAATGCAAAACTTAAAAGTGTTGAAATACAAATAAAATATTAGGAAATAACCTCCCCATAGGATTAGCATTTAGTTCATGAGTGCTTCACCATACAAGGAGAGGAGCTTTAACTTCAAAATCTACTCACACCTATAGGCCGAGCCAACAATGATTTTTTAAACTTGCTAACATTTAATGACAATGACATACTTATAATAGACATATGTTGCTCTTGAATTTTGATTGTTTCTGTTCAACATTAAACAGGGTTTCCACATGCAAAATCTTTTAATTTTTACTGAACAAAGAACATATTATACAAACATAATTTTAAGAAAATATTTATAATAAATAATATTTTTATTGATATGATTTATATTAGCGATGCACAACCTGTGGCCTGCGAGTTTTGTCAATTTACAGCTGGAAAAAAAAATTGCAATTTTTGTACATATGTCACAGGAAAAAATCGTAAATTTTGCCAATTTACCGCAGAAAAATATTAAATTTCGTTATTTAAGAATCGCAAGTTTCGTTAATCGGCAGGGAATTTGATTGATCAAAGTACGGGAAAAAAGGGAATTTTGTCTAAGAGGCTTGGAAAAATCGCAAGTGTTGCTTCTCAGATATGAAAAAAATTTGAATTTTATCCATGAGGCTCGAAAAAAAAAAAAAAAAAAAAATCTTTCCGATCAGACACAGAAAAAATGCGAGTTTTGTCCATTAGGAATGGAGAAATCACGAATTTTTTCGATCGGATGCAAAAATCCCACATTTTGTTGATTGAGCAAGAAAAAAAAATCAGTTTTGTTGGTAATGCTCGAAAAAATTGGAAATTGAATTTATCGGTTGCAAGCATATTTTTTCGGTTTATCGCGTGAAAAAAATGCAAATTTCATTGATCGAGCACGAAAAAATTTGCAAATTTTGTCGATCAGGAATAAAAAAATCGCAAATTTTGTTGATAAGACACAGAAAAATCATGAATTTAGTGATGATGCATGGAAAATTTAAAATTTCGTTGATCGGCTGCGAAAAAACGTGAATTTTGTCAGTTTACATAAAAAAAATTTCAAGTATTAATATTAATAATGTATTTTAAGAAAATCACTAAAATTTTAAATTCTACCTTCCTAAAGGTGCATATAGGATACTTCAATTGAGTTCTTACCATCATGAAATTGCTAATAAACATGAAAAAATATTTAAACCATCTTAAAATGAAAAGTGATGAAACTTAATTTCTTACAACAATCATTGATTTAATTTTAAAATCTGACATTGCAGAGAAACAGTGACAACAATTTTCATGTAAATAAACAAATTTGTATAAGTTAAAAAAAAAAAAAAAAAAAAAAAAAAAAGTATGCAAGAGTACCAGCAGAGTGAAATTCCTGGAACTTTGAGATAAGCTGGTGGTTTATTATAATAAAACATGCACTTATCCCAATCCTTTTACACTTAATCTCACTTATCTATTTAATAAGTACTTTAATACTATCAAGTACCAGATAATACTTTTTAGAGTTTTGAATTATGGTTTTCTAATTTCATATTTTATAGTTACAGATTAAGGAAATAAACTTTCAATTCATTTAAAATAATTTGTGATTACCTTAATAAAATTACAAATAAAATAACCATAAAGGAAAACCAATTTAAAACTTATAAAATAAATTACCATAAATTAAAGTCTTGAACTTACTCATTGGACATCAATAGCGTTGTAATAGTGAAAAATAGCATTGTCTCCTGAGAAAAATAAATTTCACTGTCCTGTTTTCAAAATCATTAAAAATTAAAGAAAATTTAATTAAAATTTCTAATTTTAGAGATGACCATGAGAACAGGCAAATCAAATAGAAATGATAATTATATAACAAAGTTTAATAACTATAACAAATGTCAACACATTATGAAATAATTTTATTACAGAACATAAATAAAATAACAATAAGGCACTGTCTATACATAGTTTTGATACATAAAAATGGTAAATTAAATACAAAACAGCATGGAAACCTGCAAAACCAAATCAAGGAGGGACAATATTTGGAATACATGCTTGTAGTCTGTAGCAAAAGTCACTTTTATTATTATTAAAAGAAAAAAAAAATCTAATAATTTTTGCCATATTTCCAGTAACAAACAGTTTTTAAACATTTCAACATAAAACACATACAGGGAAAAAAAAAAAATTCTTATTGATTTTCTTTTAAAATGAAGAATTGAAACGATTATTTTTTTCATTAAGGAAAATTTGTCTCCCCTCATTTAAAGAATTTTATAGTTTTATGTTAGCTGCAAAGCTTTTATTTTTTTGTATGTGCAAATTAGAAACAATGCTTTGAAGTTGAGAAAACATGTTTTGGTTTTTTATATATAATCTATTTTTATTATTATTATTATTTTGTATTTAAAATTAAATGAATGAAAGCAGCATTTTAAATGTATAATGTATTTTAATGAAGTTTATGCATTTGAAAAGAAATAAGTGAAAAGTTTATATTCAAAATAAAATTAATGCAAATACAATAAAAGTGGTGGCAATGAGAACAATACTTGGTGATTTTATCATACATGCTAAGTTAACTTAAAAGTATTAATAACTTTTTAACAAATGAACAAAAAAGAACTAAAAATTGTCTTTTATAGGGAGGTCAGAAAAGAAATCTTAGTTCCTTGAGATTACATTTTTTTCCCCTATTGCTCTCCCTTTCCTGCAGGCAACCATGTTAAAAAAGATATTAATACTTCTCCATTATTTTACCAACCACTTCCAAATAAAATAATACTATCTGCAAACTATAGAATTAACGCCAAAAATGCTGGTTATAATGTCACATTTTCCAGATGTCGAATTCATTACATATGTTTGTTAAGTCATTAAATTATTTAATTCAACCTTTATTGATATTGTTATTAACGTTTCACTGATCTATTAGCTATTTTGTTAATTATAATAGTGTTCACTCTAGAAATAAAAAGGGCATGGTGCTATTCGCTAAAAAGGGCACTACTGAAGCAGAAAAGGGCGCTTTTGCAAGAAAAATTTGCTATTGCCTTTAGAAGAATTAAAAAAAAAAAAAAAAAAAAAAAAAAAAAAGAAAGCGGGGAAAATGCATAATTTTTAAGTAAGATAAATCAAATAACATTAACTTTGAATGATTTTATGATACAAAAATTAAAAATACAATTACATTAAACCATGATTGAATAGTTTGATGTTCTTTTTCTTATAGAAATGAAGAAATTCTATCATTTTTGGACACACAAATTTAGAAATACTATGGAATAAAATAAATATTTATTAAAAATCTCTGGGTAAAACCAGTGACGGTGCATTTTGCTACTTTTAAAAAGGGCAGGGTGCATTTTGCAAATTTGAAAAGGGGCATAGTGCTGCACCCTTCAAAAATACCCTAGAATGAACACTAAATTATAATATCTTTTTAATGGCAGCAAATATATTTTAAAAGAAAAAAGGCTTTGAAAAATTGCTGTGATGCATAATGTTTTACAATAAATGAATTTCAAATGACATTAAATATATATATATATACTATACAAGAGGTATTATTAAGAAAAATAATTAAAAATACAAGATTTTAAATAAATAAATGTACATTTTTTCTGTTTTTATTAACATAGTGTAAATTTTATTGTTTAAAGTTATGAATAGTGAATGGGACTTTTTGTATTTTTTTTTTTTTAATGGAAAGTGTTTGATAGGATAATGGAGAAGTACCGAGATATTTAACATTTATATTACAAATTTTTAATTTATTATGTGTGGTGAGCACGAATGTGCTCTTGGCATCTGTCTTTTCTAGCAAAATTTTTACCACAGGTATCACATTTATAAGGTTTTTCTCCTGTGTGAATGGTTAAATGTCTAGTTAAATGTACTTTCTGTCGAAATGACGTGTTGCAAATTGAACACGTAAATGGTCTCTCTCCAGTATGAGTAAGTAAATGCATATCTAAACTAGAAGGGGTAATACAATTTTTACCACAAAATCCACACATATATGTTTTTTGATGCGAGACATTTTGATTTTGTAAGGGCTGTGCAGTTATCATTTCCTGGTGTAGTAAAGCTCCTGATGTTAGGCCAAACACTGCAAAAGAAAGAAAATAATAACATAGAAAAACAGCTATGCAAAAATACCTATTTATTGTTTAATGCAAAACTACTTGAAATCAAATGTAACACAAAACATTAAATACATTTATAGCATTACTTTAATAATGTACTGTTGGTCTTTGGTTGTATGGTTCTTATTGATACAAAGTCCTGATTGGAACGGAACAGGCTGCATCAAACAAAGTAAAAAATAGTATGAGATAAATAAATAGTAAGAAAATTAGAAATGGATAAAATAAAAGAATGATATATATGTCTCATCCAGCTAGGATTAAACAAAAACATATGTTACAAGTTCAGGAAAAGAAGAATATATTGTGGAGAAAACTGAATTTGTGGATTAAAGCCACAGAAATTATTCTGATGGCTTATTGATTCATTCTTGATAAAAATTATTATGTTATTAATTAACTATGTACCTCCTCCTTCCAAGAATGAGGAATGGATGGAAGAAAGATCTCAATTCTGATGATGGTAATGCTGAGGTTATAAAACCTGGTCTCTCAAAGAAAGACAACAATGATAACATTCAATCACGGCCTTTAATATCATAAAAAAGATAACTGAATTTTTATTTCACTTACCGTACATACTTGTGTATAAGTTGATTTCCTAACTTTGAAATTCTGGAAAAGATAAAATTAAAAAAACTTACACATAAGCCGACCCCCTAACTTTTTGCTTCAGTTTTGCAGTTGTCATTGCGAAAAAATACTAAGTAAACAAAAACTAGTCACTGAAAAAATTTTCAAGATGATAAATTATTATTATTTATATACTTAAATTATATTTTATTATTTGTACCCCAAATAGTCAGATTTTTGCAGTATTAGATGTTTTTCTTTTTTGCTTATTCAATGGACTTGCGTATAAATCATATCTGCCTCCAATTTGCTTGTCAAAAATTTTTAGAAATTCCCTCACTTATATGCGAGTATATACAGCACAAAAAAAATTTCCAATTTAAAATTTTTAGTTTTTGCTTATTATCTCACTGACCACTTTCCATTAAAAAAGATTGACAAATTATAAAAACAAATTGAAGAATGTTAGTCCAAATTTTTATAAATATGAATATTAAGAAAATTTAGAGTTGAAAGCATCACTGAAGAATAGCGCGGTTTTATATGACAGTAAAAACATACCAGATATAAAATTTCATTGCCTATTTTATTAAGAAGAATTTTGTGGCTGTTTTATTAAAAAGATTTTTGTGAAGGGTTCCTAAGTAGGCTAAAAAATTTTGCTTGGATTGACTTCTGTGGTAGGATAAATCCAAGGCTGAGAATGTTCCCATATTCATGAAATTGCTGGTATTATAAGCATTCTTAAGCTGGTACTGTTTAGGTTTGAAAGCATCTTTCTCATCTTATGGTGATGTGTCATGTTATTAATGATTTCTGTAATAGCCTGTATGTCTCAACATTATATGGGAAGGAATGAAATTACATGAAATTTTTAATGCAAGACATTAATTAAAAATTATATTGATTCATATTTGTCTTTGTTAACTTAAAAGAGGACGATGATTGTATGCCATATTTTAATTCATTACATTGTATATATATTTTTTCAATGTTAGCAACTTTAAATTATTAACAATGCTTTGATATTGAAAATATTTTGTCTATAGTATTTTATTTTGAGAAGTTTAGATGAAATGAGTGAAAGCCATGTATTATAAATGCATATATGTAGTATTTTAAATTATATGAATTAATAGCTAATACAAATGATCGTGATAGAAATAATATTTGTCAGTTTATCATCAGTATTAAATCATACAGTTGCCGAAATCACTTATGTTTGATACCAACTTTTGGCTATTGGTTTGATAATGGAAGATTCGACTGAAATTATACATCAAGTACAAATAGCATCATAGAAATTAGATGCTATTTTGTTCATATTAATTGACAACAGAAATGCATGTAAATACACACAATGTAATGTCTTTAATAACTATTTGGCATCCTCTTTTTTACACATTTCTTAGAAAGCATTTCATTATTTTTTTGTGCTATTGATTTAAAAAATACATATATATTTACACAGATATTCAAAAAAGGCAAAACAAAATCAACTATAGCATTCCATAATTTTGATAGAGTGACACACTGGGCCCATCTTAAACAAAACACTGACAAGAAATTAAAAAATATCAGGATAAACATTAATATTTCATATAAAACAAAAACCTATTACTTTGGATCAACTTAAGTACTATGCAATCATATGAGATATACGTTAACTTTGTCAATTATCACGAAAACATACGATATTTTGAAGTTCGCAAAATTACGCTGGACAATAATGTAACATAACATAAAAAAATATGATACAAAGAAGTTGGTTAAGAATTTATCAAATAATTGTAAGGTGAGTTTTACAAACATGAACACAGTTCAAATTTATTATTTCGTTTTTTAGTACAAATTGAATGTTTTTAAAGAATTTAAAGTACATTATTTTGTCACTATGCAATAAAATACAGATTAATTATACAGAATTTACTATACAATAATCCTCATGAAATTATTGAACATGTGTGTATCCTGTCAAAATAAAGTATATAATAATGTCAATACTTTGCTGAAGAAAACCGACCAGGAAAAAGTAAAATACTGAGATTTCATTTCAATAAAAACTTATCTAAAGGCATCATTAAGCATAATAAGTTTGATTTTGTGCATTTTTACGGTAATTTATTTTGAACACCAACATATAAACAAATGGCAAAATACCGCTCCTTGATAGAATAGCAAAAAAAAAACCGTCAGTCTCTGTTCACAAACAGTAATCGGGTGGGATAAAAGCACACAAAAAAGATTGGACCATATGGAGTGAGTTCTATACAAACAAAATGCACGTATCCCAAGGTTCTGGGGATTTCTGACTTTTGAATGATTCATAAGAATCATATTCAGTTCATTGGGAGCTTGATTCATAAATAAATTGTCTTTAATCGTAAATAAATTCCACTTTAATTTTTATTTCCCTTCTTATTTAATAAATAATGCAATAAATTATATTAATTGTAGTTTAAAATCACAAGTTGAATCATTATTTTGTTGATTTAAGGTAATTTATGAAAATTTTCCCTGTAAATTATTGTAATGGGTAATTGAAAAATATCCCCCAAGGAATGCCTTTTAAGATCTTGTTTTACTAGTGAATTAAAAATATCGGCACAGATGTCATATACGCACCACATTTGCGCGTGCTTTTACTCCCGCCAATTCGGCAATACACATCTATGCCAAGGAGAAGATCATTTTAATAAGTTTATAACAATTGTTAGGTAAAGGAAATGACAAAAATTAAAGATTTCAGAGAAATGTGCTGATTAAATTATGCAACTGCATGCATTCAATATGGCAATATAGGTATTAATATTTATGATTTATTGTGAAAATTATATTTGCTGTTTTGTTGCCTATTAAGTTTATTATTTATATTATGTTTATTTATTGTTTCCTTTTTGATTAAATTCATGTTTATTTACTGTTACTTTTTATTTTAATTCTTTAAATTCTTTTTATTATATACTATATCAATAATTATTTATATCAGCCTATCATTTATTTATTTTTTATTTCCTTTTCTTAAAAAAACTTGAATCTTTTTAATTTTTTTCACATTATTTTATTTTTATATTGTAATAAAAAATCACGTGTTGTTATTGCATGTAATTTGTAAATTACATTCAAAAACGAAATTTTCGCCAGATTGGCGAGAGAAAAAAACATGCGCAAATGTGGTGCGTATATGACATCTGTGCCAAAATATCGATATGTCTTTAAAAAAAACAAGACATTAAGCCGAAATTTTTTGTTACTACACGAAAGTTATTTTTCCTTGAAATTAATTTTATTTATTAATTTTTTTAAGTGAATTTCAACAAATTATTTTAAATTCAATTTACTAATGTAGTGTACAATGTTTTATATGTAGTATTAATGTACTGTACTATGTTATAATTATTACATTTTTTTTTTTTTTTTGTAACTTATGCCGCTAATTTATCGTGAACACGATGTTTGCCTCAAAATTTTCAGTAATCACAGATTTATTTTATTATTTAAATATTAAAATACTTCATTTTTTCTATATCGCTTATTATTTATATCGATAGCGTTTATGTGAGTTTCCATACAAAAAAAGATTTTGTTGATTCTCACACTAAGCATACAGGATTTCTGTAGAAAAATGCTCTAAAATCTATACTTATATAAAATAGTTTGTCCTGACTGACTGATAATCAGCACACAGCTCAAACGAAATGATTGAACTTAGAAGCATGAAAATTGGCGATCTTGACTTCTTATGATGTAAGAGTCACTAAGAGGGAATTTTTGAAAACTCTACCCCAAAGGAGGTAAAATGGGGTGGGGGTGGGGGTCGAAAATTATAGAACATCATGCTATATCTCGGCAGCCTTTATAGGTAAGAGCTTGATATTACAGAATATAAATCTACTAAAGAAATAATTAAGCACATATTTCAGCAATTTTACAAATTTCCACCGATAAAAAGGTTAAAAGTGAGGTCAAAATTTTTAGAGCATTGGGCACATCTCAGCAACCGTCTTAGGTAGCAGCATGAAATAGCAGAAAATAAATCTACTAAAAATTAATTAAACACATGTTTTAATGTTTTTTAAATTTTCACCGCTGAGGGAGAGGTAAAATTTTTCGAACTTTTTTTAGACTGATCATGTGACATATCATCTTAAAGCCCTCGGATCACTCTTTCAGATTGTAGATATTTTTTTCCTCCTCTCCAATTTGGCTTCCCCAGGCGAGGGAAATTTTCAAGCTTTTTTAAAATTGCAGTGTTTTTATCATTTGAAATCAGATTTTTTCTCCCAGAAAAATATTACTTATAATGTATGAAAATGTTAAACAGAGAGAAAGGGGGATGTTTTCCAGAGGACACGATAGCTGGAACTCTGGGATGCACTTTTTCAACTTTTGCCGAGACTCTTCATGTGACATATCTTTGGAAAGCTCTGTGACTACTAATTCGTCTTATTCACCTCCCGAGCCCTTCCCTCCATTTTGAATCCATGGGGGAGGTGTATTTTTAAAAATTTAGCCCACACTCTTCATGTGATACATCATTGGTAAGCCCTTGTGACCACTTCATATTCGTATTATGGACTTTCTTTGTCGCTCTCCCCATTTTGCCCTACCTGGGCGGTATGCAGACTTGTATAACACCAAAGACTTTCTGCGCACATAACATTGGGTCAAAAACTTTCTGCAAATTAATTTAATGTTGGGTGTAATTCGCGTTTTTTGAGCGATTTATGGACGTAATTTGCTATTTTTATGCGATTCATGGATTTAATTTGCGTTTTTTAGCTTTCTGTCGATGAATAATTCGCGTTTTTTGAGCGATTTCTGGATGTAATTTGCATTTTTTATGGGATTCATGGACGTAATTCGCGTTTTTTGTGTGATTCATGGATGTAATTGGCGTTTTTTAAACGATTCATGAATGAAATTTACGTTTTTAGCGCGATCTTTGAACAAAATTTGCATTTTTTACTCAGCCTTTGGACGAAATTCACATTTTTCGTGCCGTATTTTGTCAAAATGTTGGGGTTTTTCCACAATTCTTTGTTGAAATGCATGTTTTTACACGATTTTTTATTGAAATTCGCGATTTATCCGAAGTCTTTTGACGGCATTTGCGTTAACAGTAAATGATTCGTTCATAAAATTGAGGGAATATTTTTATTTTTTGGTACGAAAAAAGTTACAAAATAAAAATTGTTTCTTTCTTAAAATTTTCTATGCACGGTGTGCGCGCGTGCGTCTATATTATACAACTCTGGCAGTATGTTTAACGTATTTCAGCAAAATGTCTTATAATAATGGGCACATCACAGAACTGATCTTAAATGACACAGAAAACATCAATAAAAATATTGCTCTTATTCACCATCCTTTCAGTGGCGCAGCCAAGGGGGTGGTTTTGGGGTTAAAACCCCTCCCAGAGCTAAGAAAGATCGCTATAATTTTTGCTTATATGAATCAAAACCAAGCGTAATATTTAAGCGTTTTGGCGCTTTTCGGATTACGCCGCTTTATTGAATCAGATTTTATTTAATAAAGTTATTCAATAAATGGCGAAAATTCTACTTAAAATTGTGAAACTGCATATTACATGGATTAGTTAAGTAAAAATTGGTTATTTAAACTAAATCACTTTTATGAGGCCTATTATGCTAAATAAAATGATGATTTCCTGTCACTCAGATGCTCTATAATTCTAATTAGTACCGATTCTATTAACAGGCGATTCAAATAACCGGCAGTCACCTTTATCAGTAACTCAAAACCCCCTAGAATCGAATTCTGGCTGTGCCACTGATCCTTTTAGTTCCTGTTTTTGCCACAAAGGATGTTTTAAATTTTTATTTCTTTGGATATTTTGTTGCTAATTGCCAAATAATTCTAATCTTTGATACTTAAGTACCCTTATTATTTTATACTTACTCTTGCCTTATCTATTTTTTGCAACCAAGGAGGTGCCATCAGATGAATTTTTTACTATTGTGGCTCCCTTATAGTCTCCCTTTGATTTGTTGTTTTTTCATTCTCACTGTTTTTAGATTTCATGTATTTATTAAAATCCACTTCATACACCTATAAAAACAATGGTTTCTATAAACAATTGTACAATATCTTGATTGTAGATTCTTGAAAGTAATCGATGTCTCTATCGGCTGTGTTTTTTAAAATGGTAATTTTTTTCTATTAGTAAATTTTCAAGAATCGTCCATCACTAGACATATTCTAGTAGCAACTTTAGGTAAAAATGTGAAATTTACGATAACAAACTTTTTGAAAAATATATTAAGTATTTTTTCATCAATTTTAGAATTTTCCCTCTCCCCTCCAAAAGAATTAACGGGAGGTACAAAACTTTAAGGCCCGTCAAACACCAGTGAAACATTGGACAAAAAAACATGCCACAATTTCACCTTGATAACAAAGAAAAAACTGGTTTGACTGTGTCATGTTGCACGATTTTTGACGCATGTCTCCCTGGTGTGTCGCGGGCCTTCGGTTATTCCACTATACCTCTGCTGCAGTTTTACATAGAGGCATGAAATTGAGATGATTAATCTACTAAAACAAATTTAAACATGTACTTTATTTATTTTAGGAATTCCCACCTAAGAAGGTTTAATGAATTGTCATACTTTTAGGACATTTCGCCATAACTCAGGAGCAGTTTTAGGTAGAAATGTGAAATCCAAGATAGGAAATCTACTAAAACATAGTTCAACATTGTGATTTTAGAGCTATTTTGTCGTTAACATCAATTTTGAACTGGATAATTTGAGATTATATGAATACAACAACAATTATTACTATTTTATTAGGTATTATTATTATTTTAATCGATACTAGATGCATTTTGTTTTATTCAAGATTCTTTTAAAGAAACCGACCAGCATAACGGGCGAAGGCTGTTAGTAATTTATAAAAATGTTTCACTATCTAGTATAAAGATGTTTTTTTTTCTAGAATATTGACTCTCTTTGTTGCACTGCTTCTTTTGTTGCACATTAAATGAAAGATCCATAATTGTTTTGTAGCCAATGTGCCTATTTTAATGACTTGATTTATTGCAAATTTATTTTCATAGTTGTACCCTTTTCATTATTTTTGTTTGGTGTGGATTTTTTCCCAAAACACACCAAAATGTTATTTTTGAAAATAATCGTCAGTCTGAAATTCCGAGATAAAGCAATGCAGTCGTTGCTTTCAAAGCTACAATAGTTTTATAAGCACTTCAAAACAAGCTAATGTTTTAACATTTTGAAATTGATTGGCATATTTCAAAACAAAATTTTCTCGTAGATTTGTTATTTTGATAAACTTAAATAATAAATTTTTTTCTGTAGTTTCGTAATAGCGATCGATTTTAATAAAAACATTTTCTGCACATTAACATAAAAAAAAAAAATCAGCGATGCTGCTGACGCATTATAGTGCATAAATTCTGCAAAAAATGGGAGACAGCACACAAAAAAATAGCTCTTATGCATTCCGTGGGATAGGTCATTTCGTCAACATAACATTAGAATATCCCAAATTTCGGCAAAGTATCACAGGAAGAAACGAAATTCAAAAAGAAAAATCGCAAAAAAGGAGAGACTTTGTTAAAAGATCGTGAAAAATAATTAATTTCTTTAATAAATCACGTAAAACAAAACAAAAATTTTGTCAAAAAATCACGAAAAAAATGGCAAATTTCATCAAAAAATTGCACTAAAATCAAAATGGCAAATTTCATCAAAAAATTGCAAAAAAAAGCAAATTTCGTTAAAAAATGCTGAAAGAAACAGAAGATTTTGTCAAAAGATAGCTAAAAACAGCAACTTTTGTCAAAAAAACCCCAAACAAACAAACAATTAAACAGTGTCTATCATTAAAGGATCGCAAAAAAAAGCAGTTCTTGTAAAAAATTGCAGTAAAATGACTAATTTCATCGAAAAATCACGAAAAAAATAGCAGATTTCGTCAAAAGATTGTGAAAAAAAAGGCAAATTTTGTTAAAAATAGCAATAAAACAGCAAATTTTATCAAGAGATTGTGAAAAACCTGCAAATTTCGTGAAAAAAATCACAAAAAAAGATGCAAATTTTGTCAAAAAGGCAAAGAAAAAGTTATTGCTACCTTGTACCACTAACCACCTTGTTATTCTTATCCTTAGTTGCAATGAGGTGGGCTCAGCTTGAGCCTGACATGGGCTTGGATTTGGTTTTTACACCAGTCTTTGGGCTCAGTCTCATTCTTTTTGAATTTGACAATTTTGTTTATTATTGTATTTAAAAAAAAAAAAAAAACTTTTTTTTTTTTTAATTATTTATTCCATCTTAAATAATTTTCATTTTTTTTTTTTTTTTTTTTAAATTAGAATGTAGGGGCAACAGAAATTGAATTTTTTTTCTGCACTATTGGCATTGTGATGTACACAGATTTATGTCAATGACCTGTTGATGAGGCACCAATCTTTTAATATGGCGCCATTAGAATAAATTTTAATAGAAATGTTTATTGATAATTTTTTTAGACATCGAATATAAAATGAATATTTTGTTTTTAGTCAACTAGCTTTACCTAAATTTGAATCTTGTGTGCGAGTAATAATCGCTTTTTGTATGAAAATGATGCTAGTTATATATGAAAATCATGTTAGTGGTTCTAACCATTGTTCATCAAGAACTTTGCACGTACAGCTGCTCTGTTCTTTACATTTGCGAAATCACTTCCATTTGTAAGTAGATATAATTAGCATGTATGTTGTTATTCTGATAGAAAGCAATCAAAAAGCTTCAAATTCTGAGATATGGTATCAATTTTTTTACATTTAAGCTTTGCAAGGACACAAGAATTATGAAAGATTGTTTTGAGGAAGGAATTGATTATAATGTAACATGTATAACTTTGATGATAGATAATAGAAAAACGTGCGATTCTTCATCGAATAAATAATAATTTCTGCAAATTTCATTCCGTTATTGATAGAATCAACTTTATTAATGTGTCCATCAGATTTGCTTGTTGGGGGAAACAAATATGAAAATCTTTTTAAGAAAATAGATATACTATTTATTTGATACTAAATTTCTCTTTTGATAAGATTGAATGCAAATTTGATAAAATTATTCATGAGCTGGAATTAATAGTTATTTTTATTTCTATGAAAGAAGTTGTTAGAAATTGAGATATTACATTTAGGACAACTTTTAAATATTATGATTTTTTTGTTGTTGTTGTTGTATTGTATATTTTTGGTATTGAGTTCGGGTGGGTCTGCGCTCTGAAAAGTGAACCCTAATTCTTTCCCGGTACTTATCAGTCCTTAAACATTTTTGTTAAATTAATACCTTTTTTATTTTAATTTAATGTTGTTTTATGGGTATTTTTTATTTTAGCTTCATACAAATGATAAATCAACAAGTGTTGTTTCTATCATCATCATTGATATTGTTTTCATTTCATTTAAAATATAAATTTTTCATTCCTTTGTTTTTAAAATACATGACTTTCTTTTAAAATGCATATTTTTAAAGTACAAATTTTATACTCACTTAAATTAAAATACAACATAAATACGTAAGAAATATTACCATAAGCGGAAACATTTTTTTCTACGTGGAAAGATTGCTTCTGATTTAGACACATGAAAGATTAAAGCTACTGCTGATGGGAAGGAAATAATGTTATTGATGAGTCACACCCAGTTAATATAAAGATAGCGACTTATATCATCAAAATTATGAGATTTTTCTTTAACAATTTTAAGCACCAATTAAAAAAAAATTATCTATACTAATAAAAGAACAAAACGCTCTGTCTGTCTGCGTGTGTGTGTCTGCAATGGCTAGCAAAATCTACAGCATGTATGAGGCTCAAAATTTTTTCGAGAGTAGCCCCCAAAGCTCTCCTGATGTACCTGAGCTTCAGAATTTCGTAATTCCAATTATTAACTGAGTAATTAATTAAAATTTGAAACTCACTCTTATCAAAAATATGACTTTTTTTCCCCTTTTTCATCGCTTTTTTCTTAACCTCATTTTCGGTTGATTGGTTCATACAGAGTCACTAATAAAAATACATTTCTTTTTTCCGCTTGCTTTTGGTTGATTGGAAACTTTCACAAAAATATTTTAAAAAGCTGTGACAGGAATAAATAAAAGAATTTGAGTGCTTAATATTTCAAAAGTGATTGTTTTTTCACCTAAACTTTACATTTTAGCACAGAGATAAAACACTTGCTTTGAAAACGCAATAACAATAATGAATGTTTAAGAGAATTGATTAGTTCAAATGACTTCAGAACTTAACAATGAATTTCACAACCTGGAATTCATGTTGTTTGTCTTCCTGTTTTACCCTCAACTTTTATTAGTTGAGTGGTAATAATATCATAGTTGAAACTGATCTGTTTAAATAGCAAGACGTGATTTTTAAATGTTAAATAAATGATCAGAAAAGATCTTACTGACTCTTTTAGCACTAAAAATTAGAAGTTGACAAAAATAATTCCTTGCATTCGAATGCTTTATGTTCCTGTTGCTAGTAACAATATTTTAAATATAATTTAAATTCTCATTTCCGATAATATTAATGATATATTTTTTTAAAATCTCTCAGAAGTGTTTTTTAGCGCAAAGTTGAAAAGTACTTATGCATTCGATTTACTGTCCGTCTGTCCACACTGTAACTCCCGTAAATATACTCAATTGATAAAGCTTATTTAGCAGCGTTAGAATTCCTAAAAAAAGGTCACTGGTCCCAAGGACCAGTAAGCATGAGAATTTACTGGTCCGCAGACATCATCACTGGTCCACTACAAAAAATTCTATTAAATAATTTTAACACTTAGAGTGCCCCCCCCCCCCTCCTTGGAAAATAAACTAATCTTACTTTGCATTTATCCAAAATTTTCAATATAATAAAATGTAAAATTATAATTTGCTAAAAATTAAACAAAATTATCAAATTATTAATTAAATAAAATTCTGGGTCCCTTTTCTACAAAAGCGGGTCCCCACTAATAATAAGTCATATTTTTCGACGCAAAAATTGAACTTGTTCATTTGCACAAGAAAAATAAAATGATATAATTGTTTTAATAATAATAATGAAAACCAATATTAATTTAAGAGAAATTTTCTGTACTTTTTAAGGAATAAATGTGCAAGATACAAATTTTGATAACAAGTATCACTATTGTTTGCATTTCTTTTAAAATGGGGCAAGACAGATTTATTGAAAAAGACATTTTTGCTGAAAAAAGGGATATTTTTGTTGAGTAAATGGGTACTTTGCTTAATGAAATGGAGCTTTCAGGAGTCACATTCACTCAGAAAGATTTGGAGCAATAAAAAACCGATTGGGAAGCAGGAAAATCAGTTTTTGGAGCAGTAACAAAAATTTTGAAGCAGGAAAATTAGTTTTTTAAAACAGAAAAATTCTCTTCTTACTCACTTATTTATTTATTTTTTTTGCTTGCTTTTTTGTCGAAATTTCCATTTTTTCCCGTTATTTTGACGAAATCTTTTGTTTTTTCGCGATCTTTTGAAGAAATCTGCCGTTTTTTCGAGTTTTATGATGAAATTAGCCATCTTTCGGCGAATTTTTTGACGACATTTGCCGGGAATTAGTCGTTATTTAGTGCTTTTTTATCAAATTTGTTGTTTTTTCGCAATCTTTTGAGGAAATTTGTTGTTTTTAGCGATTTTTTTTGACAAATTTTGCCGCTTTATCACGATTTTCAGACAGAATTTGAAGTTTTTTCGCGATTTTTCGAAGAAATCTGCCTTTTTTGCATTTTTTTTAAGAAATCTGCCGTTTTTCGCGATAATTTTGACAAAATTTGCCGTTTTATCGCTATTTTGGGCGAAATTTGACGTTTTTTCGCGATCTTTTGAAGAAATATGCCTTTTCTTTCCCGTTTTGGAATGAAATTAGCCATTTTTTCGAGAATTGTTTGACAAATTTTTCCGGAAATTAGTCGTTATTTCGCGATTTTTTAACGAAATTTGCCGTTTTTTCGCGATTTTTTAACGAAATTACACGTCCTGTGGGACGCATAAGAGCTATTTTTTACGTCCCATCGCCGATTTTTTGCTAGCGCGTCCACGGCATCACTGAAATAATAAAGAAAATCTTATGTGCGATCGGTTGCGATTTTCTCAGGTCCTGAAAAACGGCACTGGTCCTGCGGACCACTAAATTTTTCAAATTAGTGGTCCGATTGAATTATCGGTGGTCTCGGACCAGCGGACCACCAAGGATTTCGAACGCTGTTTAGGATCACTAA
Source organism: Maratus speculifer (assembly GCA_964019185.1). Taxonomy (NCBI): domain Eukaryota; kingdom Metazoa; phylum Arthropoda; class Arachnida; order Araneae; family Salticidae; genus Maratus; species Maratus speculifer. Next base: position 351,011,990 of record OZ025294.1, read on the forward strand.
AGCATGTTTAGTATTGCATATGAAATATGTACGAATATTGATTCACTTACAGAGACACTCAAAAGAAATAGATTAAATTGCGGTATATGTGGAAAAATTGTTTGGCGAGTATTTTAATGAGATTTCGCTATTTCAAATGTATTAAAATGGATATAAGTCACCTGCTTTCACAACGATTAAATTAAACATACAAATCATAGCAATTTTTATTAATTTACAGGGACACACAAAAGAAATCAGCTACAGTACTGTATTTGCGTAATAATTGCTGGAGAGTATGTTTTAAAATTCGGTATGTACTTTTAAATTTAATTAGTTTTTTGCATAATATTTGTATATAAAATATATATTTTATATACAGGGCTGCACAAAAGTATTCACATACCATTTTCTTTATTAGAGGAAATTGCTGAAGGCTAATTTTCAGAAATATATGTACCACTTAAATGAATTAAATTTTGAAATGCATATTGTTATTATATACAAATCTGTATATCATATACAGGGTTGCTAAAAAAATCAGATAATTTTCCGAATGTAAATGGGAACAGCTGAAATTCGGTTTTGAAATGCTTTATATATTAAATAAACTGTAAATTGAAAACAAAAAGTTTTCAGATGTTTCTAAAGATAAAGGAGCATTGGGCGACTTGGAAGCAGTTATCGAGTATTTTTACATCGTAATTATAGTAAATTATCGTAGTTTAACCAAAATCTGTCTCTTTAGCACTTTCCAAGAAAATTGAAAAGTGCTTATGCATTTGGTTTGTCGGTCCGTCTGTCTGCGCTCTAACTCCCGCATTTGGTGACCCTAAATAAGCCTTATCAATTGCATGAAAATCCGACTATACTTATAGTCGGATTCTCATGCAAATGATACAGCTTATTTAGGGTCACCAAAGCATGTTTGGTATTCCATATGAAGTATGTATGACTAATGATTCATTTACAGGGACATTCAAAAGAGTTCGATTATATTATGGTCAGGGTTGGCAAGTTTTTGACACGCGACAGTTTTTGACGGTTTTAACCATGGTTTAAACCGTCATGTCAAAAACCTCCTTGTCAAAAATGTCAAAAACTGTCAAAAACCTATATTTATATGTAAATAAAAATATTTATTTACATATATATATCTACCTATATTTATATTTAATAAGTAAAATTTATTTGTTTTTAATAAAGAAAATGTTTCTAAATATGCTGTAGAAAAAATAAATTCAAATTTTTGAAGTAACATATTTTGAATATTAAATAAAACCTTAGATTTTGGAAAACTTATCTTTTGTAATATTATTTATTAAATTTTAATGTGCATTCAAAATATACAGGGATATATATTATGAAGAAATTTATTTATAACCAAATTTATCCATTGTTTAAAATAATATTAAAGATTAGACAGGTTCTGTAATTGAATAGGAACAGAAAGATGTTCAAAACTGGTTATGTGCTACCATGTGATACGTAGGGCAAATGAATTGGATTATCGAACTAAATTTCTACTTTGATAATTTTCATTTGAATTGATTTTGATTATGTAATCAAATTAATTGGAAGTATTTCATGTATGTTTTATTTTTTAAATTATGAATTTATTTAGATAATAATAAAAAAACTACATGATATTTTGTATTTTAGAAATATTTCATAGATCAGTGTAATATTTTTTCTATTTTGACTTTTACAATTGTTATTTGATTTTTCTGGAAAATCAGTAATTCTGAATTTTAAATTGTCAGTCATTTTTTGAATTTATAACTAACATAAAAATAATAAAAAATTAGCTCCTTTCTATAAATATCTGAGTATCTATTTACAATATTCAACCTATTTATTTACTATGCTGAAAAATTAGCTTATACAAATACTTATGATTTTTTTTTTTTTCACTGAATACTTTAAAATTTTGTTAAATATCTTAAGTATTCAGTTGTTGAATAATTACTTGTCTTACCTTGCTATCAAAGTAAACATTATCTGTATTTTTAATACTATTAGCGTGTGTGCTGTGGGGTAAGGAGGCGGAGGTGGGGAATAAAAAATGATGTGTAATAATCATACATATAATAAATAATATGCATTATTTTTAAATTCAAATTAACCTATTGGATATTATGTATATAGCATTAAAAAAAATATTAAACAAGTATATCGAATTCTACACTTTTGAAAATCCTGCATTTACGACACTTAATTCATTAATACTTATAAATATTAGCTATGTCAATAAATAAATAAATAAATAAATAAATAAACAAGATATTTAAACATAAATAATTCTGCATGTCCATTTTGAGATAAATTTCTGAGATTTGAAATCTGTGATTTTTACCTTAATTTTTATCAATTAAAAATATTTAAAGACCTACTAATTACCCATAATATAATTAAATTTCAACATAATGTATGGCACCTGTTCTTAGTTTTAAAATTTAACAACAAACTTTAGTACACCGCAGCAGATTGTGACTCTATGGGTTTTTGACAGTTTCTGACAGGTTTTTGACGGTTTAATCCGGTTTAAACCTTTGTCATGTCAAAAACCCCTTTTTGACGTCAAAAACCCAACCCTGATTATGGTATATGTGTAAAAATCGTTTGGAGCATACTTTAATGACATTCTGCTATTTCTAATGTATTCAAACTAGTATAAATCAATGAATTTAACTATGGTTGCATTAAAACAGAGTATGTATAGCATTTTTTAGATAAATTTACAGGGACACACAAAAGAAATGTTTTACTGTCTTCGCTTAATAATTGCTAAAGAGTACATTTTAAAATTTGGTATGCGCTTTTAAATGTAATTAATTTTTTTCCACATTACTCTTTACATATAAATTTTATACATCATATATAGGACAACACAACAGTATTTGCCTACCATTCTCCTCATTAGAGGATATTGCTGAAGGGGAATTTTCAATTGAAATATGTGTATCTCATAAATGGATTAAATTTTGGAATGCATGCTGTTAATATGTACCTATCGATGTATCATATACAGGGCTGCTAAAATTTTCCGATCATTTTTCGAATATAGATGGGAACAGCAGAAATTTGGTTTTGAAATGCTTAATATATTTTCACATGGTGAAATGAGACGTAATATTTTAATTTTTTAAATGGTGCAGTTTTTTACATTATTCTGAATGTGTTGGATACGGATAGTGTTCCATAATCAGTACTTGATTCATGACTTTTTATTTTTAAACACATTTTTTCATTGTTCTTTTTTTTTTCGCTTTTAAATACTAAAAATTGTTCTGAGTTAACACACACCTGCCATACAGTGCTGCAGGTAGTGGGAATCTGTGTAGGATATTCCCATTAATATTCCCATCCTTAATTTATAAGTAGTGGCTATTTCTGAACAATAATTTCACTAAATTTCTTAAATTCTTATTGGATTTTCTCACCCTCTCGGCTAATATATCAAGGGCGGATCTGGAGGGTCCTCAAGGGGGGAGGGGGCGGTTTTAGAAATTTGGAAACTACAATCTGACACACGGGTCGGGGCTCATTTTTTTTATGTGGGTCGTGTTTCATATACTCTTTTCTGTGGGTCGTGTTTGGGTCCGGTTGGCTTCCGTGTTTTGCTCCTGGTCGGGTTAATTTCTACTTGGGTCGGGTTTGGGTCCGGTCGACTACTACATTTTGTTGTTGTTCGGGTTGACTTTTACGTTTTAGCTGCGCTTAGTGCATTTGGGGCAGTTTGACATACAGCTCTGATTTGGAGCAGTTCAGGATTTGGTTTTTACTTTTGCAAGAAGGCTTCAGATTGACCCGATTTTGATTGGGGTGAGTCCTTTGTTAAAATTTTTATTCTTTTTTGCAATCTTTGCACAAAATGTTCTTCCGTTTCATGATCCTTTGAAGAAATTCGTGTTTTTTCCTCGATCATATCACAAAATTTGATGTCCGGTCGGTTTCTATTATTTGCTGCTGGTCGGTTTAATTTCGACTTTTTGTTGTGGGTTGCATTAACTTTTACTTTTTGCTGTGGGTCGAGTTATTTTCTGATTTTTTGCTTCGGGCCGGGTCTACGTAGGGTTAACAACTATATTTTTCTATTGGTCAGGTTGACTTTTACTTTTTAGCTGCATTTAGCGCATTGGGGCAGACTGTCATACATTTTGGATTTGGATCAATTACAGATTCGTTTTTTACTCTTTACAGAATGATTGACTCATCTTTGATCGCGATCCTTTGACAAAATGTGCATTTTTCCTCGATCCTTTAGCAAAATTTGTTTTTAACTGTGGTGCTTTGAAGAAATTCACGTTTTCTTCGTGATCGTATCACAAAATTCGAGATTTTTTCGCGACCTTTTGGTGAAATTCTTGTTTCTTTCGCAACCCTCTGACGAAATTCACTTTTCTTTAATAAAGTTTGCCCTTGTTTGCGGCTAGTTGATGAAATTCGTGTTTTATCAGCAATCCTTTGACAAAATTCGTAGCCGGACCAGTAATGATTATCATAATATGTAGATTAGAGACATACCAATCATTTAGTTGCACTGGTCGCGTTCGAGCCAATAATGTTTATCATACTATCTAGACCAGAGACGGACCGAATGTTTAGTTTTTATTCCGGGCGGAGCCACAACTTGGAAATTTTGTTCAATGCAAACTTCTAGGAAAAATGAAATCCAACTCAGGCTCGGTCTGGAAGAAAAAGAAGTCTTTTCCCAACCGAATCAGCAAAAAAAAAAGCAAGATCAGGACATGACCTGATTCAAAATGAGAGAAAACCTTATCCAGTCCTTGTATCGTGGTTTAAAACTGGCGCTCCCCATGCCAGGCTCGAACTTCGCCGCAAGTTATTTCTCGTGAGGGTGCATAATGTCACTTTTTTTCACTGACCTCGAGTTTAGGACCAACAACTTTTCTGTGCGGATATCTAATGTCGTTCTGCAGACCCTTTATTGGGCTCAAGGGGGGGGGGGATCACCCCATCGCCCCCCCCCCCCCCTTCTCTAGATCTGCCATTGTAATATATGTACGAATATACTTAATACTGGAGTTTCCTTCGGATGTAGGTTTAATAACAATTAGTGAGCTCCTGGAGGTGAAAAGTAGAACTAACATATTTTACAGAGCATGCAGCAGCAGTGTAGGAGATTCTTATTGATTAATATTGGACTCTTAATTGCGTGGTGGTTATCATTATTTCTGAATAGAAATTTCGAAAAATTTCATAAATTGCTATTTGTATCCCCATCCCATTGGGTAATATATCTGCAGAAAGAATGAAAATCGGATTATTGTTTGGATTTAGGTTTGTTTATGAAAATATGCTCATCTGGCGATGGAAAGTGAAACTGTAGCATTTTGCAAATCGTGCATTGCACGCCTATTATATCCGACCAAGGTGGCGGTGATCCATATCGGATTTTCGTACAAAACATACTGCGCCCCGTAGCAGTGAAAAGTGGAACTAAAGTACTTTGTAGCATGTATACGGTTAGAATTGTTAGCTTATAGTTAGTGTTAATTTTAGAATTTGGCTACTGTTAGGTAATAGTTAGGTTGCAATTATATTATGGTTAGTCTTATGTTATATTTAAATAATGGTTGCGTTATAGTTAGGTTATAATTAAGTTACAGTTAGGTTATGATTAAGTTACAGTTAGGTTAAGGTAAGTTGCAGTTAGGTTACGGTCAGAAAACGGATAAGTTATGATAAGGTGACCGATTAGGTTACATTTATGATATATTTAAGTTTGGCTCAGGTTAAGTTGCAGTTAGGTTGCGATTACAGTACAATTAGGTTACAGTTAGGATTTTATCCACAGGTTGAACATTACTCATGTTTTGATTGAAATATACTTAATTTTGTTCTATGGTTCTGAAACTACATTACTATATATATTATTAACCTTTTACCTAATCATCGATTATCGATTTTAATCAAGGTATAGTCAGATCTAGGAGTGATATAATTTGTTTGAAAATCAAAACGTTACACTTAGGATTTTGATGTGACAAAAATAAAAAGTTACATGACTGAACAGTGATATTTATGGATAAAAATCAGCATTTTAACTTGAAAACTGCGCAGTTGTTGAACACATATTTTTTCCTTCATTTCCCATTGAAGTCGTTTTAAATATTTGTTACTCTAAATTTAGTTGTTGATTTTTTTAAACCAATTTTTCTCACAGTCAGTGGCCACATATTTCAAATTAAACATAAAATCACAAATTTCAGGTTCATTTGATACTGTTATCATGGGCCCAAGCAACGCCGGGCGGGTCAGCTAGTAAATAAATGAAATTATTACAGTAAACCACATGCTATACAATTTATATTTTAATGCTTAAAATGTTTTGTGCATTCCTTATTTCATTTATTTATTTATTTTGTTATTCATTAGGCATATTCTTTGAAGAATGCGTTTGACCAACATTTTATGCCAAGTAAACTACCACAGACATTTTAAAAGAATATGGAAAAGACAAGGAAAATTGGAAATCAAGGAACTTGTTATTCCTCCAGAATTAAAAGCTATGGGAATAGAAATAAAAGAAGGAAAAGATATTTTAAATGATACAAAACTGTAATTATCGACTTTATTATTACTTATTAATTATTGATAGCTATTAAAGCTTAAATCAGAAAATAATCTACACATATAAAATGTGCATAACAAATTTTATTTATTTATTTAGATTTAAACCACCTCCAATAAAAACTGGACTTCCTTATCCCCTTCCTCAAAGTGTTTTCTCTACAGAAGTGCCCTTTTATAAAATGCATAGCGGTATTAAAGTAACTGAAGGTAAGTTTTTAATTGTATTTCATTTCAGAATATATTAATTAAGTTTACTATACATGGTTTGTCCGGAAAGTAATAGGACTGAGTCGATTTAAAAAAAATTATTGAGCCAATCATTACAATTCTTTAAAAACTTTCAAAATAGGCTCCTTCTGCCTCGATGCAGCGCTGCCAGCACGATTTCCAAGCATTGAAGGCGTCACGGAAGGCATTCTCCGGAATAGCTTTGAGAGCCGCAATGCATGTTGCTTGGATCCCCTCTGTCGTCTCAAAATGCTTGCCTTTCATCAGCCTTTTCAGGCGAGGAAACAAAAAAAAGTCTGGGGGAGCCACATCTGAGCTGTAGGGCGGCTGCGGAAGCGTTGGGATGTTGGCTTTGGTCAGGTAGCTGTTCACAAGAAAGGCGGTGTGAGCCACGCACACCTTGAGCATGTTCAAATGCTCCCTCACAATATCATGAACCACAGATTTTGGTAAATTTACCATCTGGGCAATAAAACTAATACTTAGTCGACGGTCTGAGTTCAAAACTTTGCGCACATGAGTCACATGTCGATGTTTCTCGAAGTCGAAGGTCTTCCAGCATGATTTTCATCGGCGACCTCTTCCTGGCCCTCCAAAATGGCCTGGTATCACCGAAACACACCACTTCTTGCTAAAGCAACATTTGGGTAAGCCTGCTTGATCATATCAAACGTCTCTGTCGCAGATTTACCGAGTTTTACACAGAATTTAATCGCATACTTCTGCTCTAACGAACGCTGCATTTTTCGGCTTACACCACTCACAGAAACACGTCACGCGAAAATACCTGTCCTGACTCTCCAGGTGCTCGGAGACAACTGAACAGCCGCTCGTTCGTTAGCTAGGAGTGCCCTTTACTGAATCCAGTCGGTGCGCACATGCTACGAAGTACAGTCGCAGCGGAAGAAAATTAGTCCTAATTCTTTCCGGACAAACCATGTATTAAGAAAAAATGCTGTTAAAATGAAATCTGTTTGTAATGGAACGAAAAATCATAATCTTGGCTAACAGAATGAATACATAGTTGAATTTCTATTTTAATAAAGTCCGTGATTCCCTCAAAAAATTTCATGAAATAGAAATTTTATTAAATGGAAATTAAATCGGATATAAAATTTTGACATCTTGCTTAGCTCTCTTTTAAATACTATATTTTAAAATGGTAATTTTGGTTGGTCTCTACTCATTAAATAAGTTATTAAAAATGTTATGTTGTTAAAAAAAATAATAAAAAAAAAACCTTTAAAATTTTGAAAATTTATTTTTCACATTTTGCTGTATCCAAATTAAAATAATCCATGATTTGGCTTTGAATATGATTTTAGAAAAACAAGTGAATTTTATTCATAAATTTGTTTACATTTTGTAAAGCTTTAAATATATTCATAGCAACATCTTCCAAGAATCACATGTTTCTGTAAAAGAGACTTTCAGAAGCTATGCCTAGTTAAATATATGTATATATATACATATACAGTTAAAACGCAAAGAGGTCTAAGAATATTCATAAATAGAGCATGCTAATTGTGTTTTAAGATGATTGCCAAAGACAATGAAAAAGTTTTGTGACAATGTATTCCTTAATATGTTGAAAATGATTAAAACTTTGAAAGTTAGGCCTGAAAAAAAAAAAAAAAAAAAAAAAAAAATCATTTAATAAATTCTTGTTCATTATTTGGTTATGTTTTCTATGTCACTTTTGGAAATTCTGTTAAATAGAAATTTTCATAAAATAGAAGATTGCTAAGCAGAAGTTTAACTATAATTGTACCTGATGCTGATACAAACTTGTCTTCTTCCAATTTTCATCAGTCTCTGCAATTCTATTTAATTAGATTTTACTGTACATTTAAATTTCTATTTTAAATATATACTTTGTACTTTGGTGCACAAGTGAGGAATTACATCAGTCTTTTTTATGGTGAAGTGAATTATAGATTTTTATTCATTGGTCATATTTTCTGATTCTCCCAGTTGATGCAAAATCAACATAACACTAAGTTATATCCTCCATAAAATTTTCTTCTGTTGTATATCTTGTTTAATTTTATGTAAAAAATTTATAAAATGTTACCATGAAAATGTATTGTCATAATGAATTATTTTTATAGTTGTGTATATTTTATCATAAAATTTTTTGACTGTATATAATATTTTGCTGGCTAGTAAAAATTTCTTAATGTATTTTTCCTCTGCTGTGGTGTGTAAATAAAATGTGTAAATGTAAAACAAATTTTAATGTTTCAAATAGAATGGTTAAAGAGAGGGAAAAAATCTCTAATTTAAAATCTATATAAGCAGTCAGACTTAATATGGTATAACAGTGAATTGTGTATATTTTTTGTGTTTTTTAGCCTCTATCTGAACTGAAATAGTGTCCAATCTATGATTAAGAATAAAAACATTTACAGCTTACAGCATCATAAAATTTCTCAAGAATGATTTGTTTTTGGCTTTAAAGTATTTAACCACAAGAAATAAAGGATTTCAAGGAGCACGTAAATGTATAAGATGTGAAATTTATATATCTGCAATATTTTGCTTTTTCATAAAAAAAAAAAAAAAAAAAAAAAAAAATGCTAATTAAAATTGTGAGTCAAAATGCAATATTATTTATAATTAAAATCAATCTCTCTTTGATTGTAAACCAAAAGTACTAAGACATTAAAATAAAATGTATATTTTTAACTTTTAACATCTATATTACTAGCTGCACCCGTCGAAATTCGACGGAAAAGAGTATACATTGGATGTGATATATATCAGTCTTATAATATACAATAATATACAGAGCGAAATAAACAATTGCCACTTCTTAAAATAGGGATAACATAATCTTTCATGATGAAGATACACAAACTTCAGAAAATAATAAAAAATAAGGAAAACAGCTCATAAAGTATTATGTCGGACTTAACTTCAGCTACAAATCTTTTTATAATGTGGATTCTAAACATTAAACATTACTTAAATGCCAAATTGTTTAGGAAGTTAATATAATACCTCAGAAGACACATTCAAAAGTATCTTCATATTTTTTTTTTCTCCATTTAAATATCTTTTGGTAACTCTACAATAATTATAGTATCAATAAAATATTTTAATTATTATAGAAACAGGGAATTAAACTGCATAACCAATCTACTAAACATTTATAGCATTTACAATAAATTTAATTTATTTATTGGTTTGTAGCCTCCACGAACTTGTCAAAATTAATTTTATTGTCATGACAACGGAAAGAAAACGATATCTTTGTTATAAAAAAGAACAAAATTTTTATGTTTGTTGTTGATAAGCAGAAAACATTTTATTTATTTTTATTTTAAATAATAACTTAATACAACAAAATGATTTTAATTAATTTTTGATATTATGTAAAATAGAAATATCGTAATACCGTTATATTAAAGGATATTTTTTTCTAATATGACATCATTTACACCTTTTGAAACACTCATCCTTTCCAGAAATAAAAGCGTGATTTATGCAGTTATTTAAAAATTCCTTAGTTTCATAAAATATTTATTGTAATTAAATGGAAATGGCGCAATTTCTAGAAATATTTTCATTCGTGCACATCGCGGACCTTTAAATAAATAGAAGTTCAGTTTATTTAGATGCAGGAATAAAAGTCAGTGAATATGACATCATCACTGAAACAGCTATAACAATGTATGTTATATTCATGGAACAAACTTATCTGTTTTCTCAATGACGACATTTTCTCCATCGACAAAATTTCGCTTTAGACATTATATTTTATAAAAGTTTATTTTCTGTTATTTTATTTACATAATACTTAATAATATCACACAGTAAATAATCTGTGTATTGTACAGCGATTAGTGAATAATTATGTGCAATCATTTTATAGGGATTAAATTTTATGAAAACCATTATTTTTTTTTCTTTGAAATGCAATTACACATTCACCGATGAGATCAAGATCCTGATTGGTGAAAAGGAATAAAACAAAATAAATTTTTATTATAGTGAGAAAAGCTTAACCTGTTGCCACTGTTTTGAAGAAATGTCACGAAAAAGCTTTTAAAATAAAAAATAAAATATAAAAATGGAAATAAATTAAAAATTAGCCAGAATGGGCACATTTACACATAAACAGCTTTCATTTAAAAAAATAATTATCAAAATCGGGGCAGTAGGAAGCTCAGGGCTGATGACTAAAAAAAACAACCAGGTGTTTTAAATATATAGATTATTGTTATATTAGTTGCCTTTTAACTAAAGCAGTGGACTTTGGAAAGTTGATATTCAGGTCTGCAGACAGTCTCTCACTGCTAAATTTATTTCCTTATTTTTCGTCTAATATTTCATGTAAAATTCTTCTAAGAATTAAATTTTGACAGAAGAAAACTTTTAAATTTTAGTGATGAGAGAATGGTGCCTAGGTTTTTGCACTCCTACTTTAGAATTTCTATGATGGAGGACATAGATTGCCTCTTTATTTTAGTATTGTGATAGTAAATTTTGATCTATTAACATATATGAGACAAAATAAAGTTTTGGGATTACTACATGACCAATTTAGTGATACTCCCCCCCCCCTTTTTTTTTAATGAAAAAAAGTTTTGTGTGGTTACTTTTTTTTTTGTTTTTTAATTCTTTTAGTTTTTATCCTTAATGTATAAAATGTATATAATGTAACCTGTTTATTTTTATTGTGAATCGGTAGTAATTAGAAAACACCAATATTGTACTAGTATCATGTTGTCCTCTGTTTGCCAATAATTTGCCAGTATTTTTAAAGAGTACAAATTATTTAATTCACAGTATGCAGCTAATATGAAAGTATACTTTTTAATAAATTTCAAAGCTATTTGAATAAATAATTTGGATTTTTCATAGAAAATTTTGTTGGTGTTAGAGACTATTAAAAAAAATAAAAAAAAAATACAGAGTTAACCTAAATGATTCATCAAGTTTCATAATACTGTATACAACTTACAAAGATGGGTGATACATGACAAGATACATACACTCACCACTTTTTAAAAGCCTACCTCATGACTCATGTGCATGCGAGATTGAAAGCCTTTGGCACTTTACAAGATGGCAGCAGTGATGATGTTCTGCTAGTCTGGGTGATGTTCTTAGGTCACTAGATCTCATGCAGCTTGATTTCATCCTGTGAGGTTATGTGAAAAACAAAGTTTATGTTACTCCAATGCCACAACATTTCAAGCATGCAGGAACGTATCTTTGTTGCTGTAACACACTGACAGAAACATACTATTAAAATTAAGCATATGGATGGAACTAGATTACCATTGAGTAGTGTAACTAAGGATACACACATTGAACATTTGTAGTATGCGCCAGAAACTTGGTGAGGGTATGTATCTTTTCATGTATCACTCTTCTTTGTATATTGTAAATAAACAGTGTTTTGAAACCTGGTGAATCATTTAGGCTAACCTGTAAATTAAGTATAGAATTTTTTTTTTTTAAATTAAAAATTTGTATGTTCTCTACACTGAGTCATAGGAGCTGACTTTGGTTCTAAAGCTGGGTCTGCCAAAAAGTGGAGTTATTTTAAGTCCGGTTCCTAAACATTTTTATGTGAATCCTGAAAAATAAAAAAACACTTTATTTTTTCATCCTCGGAGATTTTTCCACTCTTATTCTGTCCTCGGAGATTTTTCCACTCTTTTTCTATCCTTGGGAATTTTAAAAAGGCAAAATTCCGTCTTGTTGGATGGAAAACTTGCACCCTTGATCACAATACGTATATGACGGTCAACTGATTCGATTCTACGATAATCGGTATACTCGTGAATAATAATGTAAAAAAAGGTCAGCGGCATGGGTTTTAAGTGATATTTTAAACACATTTTCAAGCATGAGACCGCAAAAAGATTTAAAAAAAAAAAAAAAGAGGAAAAGCGTGTGAGACGGGAAAATGAGAAATTACTTAAAATAGCTTGTGTTTAGACATCTGCTACATTGAATAAGATTATATTATTCACAATTTTTTTATATACTTTTGTTCAAATGCTACATTATTTCAAGGAGAAGAGTGGGGGGATCAACAATTTATGCAAATAAGTAATTTTAAATTGAAAGTTTCTATTTTGAGTCCATGATTCCAATTTAATGGGTTTTTTTTACACAGCAATTTTTGCTAGTTTTGCAGTGCACATTTTCCATGCTTTACTCAAAATATCAGTTAATAAATATGGCAAGCTAAGCTTTTTTTTTTTTTTTTTTGTCTTTTTTTCCATGATCTTTTGCCAAAATTTGCGTTCTTTTTCGCGATCTTTTTCCGAAATTTGCATTTTTCTCGCGATCTTTTGCTGAAATTTGCATTCTCCCCGCGATCTTTTGCTGAAATTAGCGTTTCTCCCGATCTTTTGCCGATATTAGCGTTTTTTTCGCGACGCTTGGCCGAAATTCGCGTTTTTCCCGCGATTCTTTGATAAAATTTGTTTTTCCCTGCTATCTTTGAACGAAATTTGAGTTTTTTCCACGATTCATTGCGCTTTTCTTGCTATTTTTTCACGAAATCCGCGTCTCTTTCAATGATTTTTTGCCTAAATTCGAATTTTTTCGCGATATTTTGCTGCAATTTACGTTCTTCATGTGATCTTTTTCCGAAATTTGCATTTCCCTCAAGATTTTTTGACAGAAAAATTTCTTTTTCTTTGCTATTTTTAAATGAATTTAGAGGTTTTTCCGCCATTTTTTACCTTTTTCCAGCTTTTTTTTTTTATCGAAATTCGTGATTTTCTTTTGATCTTTTGCCGAAGTTTGCGTTTTTCTCGCGATCTTTTGCCGAAATTTACGTTTATCTCGTGACCTTTAGTCGAAATTTGCCTTTTCCTTCGGAACCTTTTGTCGAAATTTGTGTTTTTCCCACGATTCTTTGATAAAAAAAATTTCCCTGCTATCTTTGAATTAAATTTGAGTTTTTTTCGCAATTCTTTGCGTTTTTACTGCTATTTTTGATGAAATTAGTGTATTTTTCCGTAATCTTTTGCCAAAATTCGAATTTCCGCGATCATTTGCCGCAATTTACATTTTTTTCGCGATCTTTTTCCGAAATTTGCATTTTCTCCAAGATCTTTTGAAAGAAAAATAGCTTTTTCTCTGCTATCTTTGAACGAAAGTAGAGATTTTCCCGCTATTTTTTACGTTTTTCCAACAATTTTTTAACGAAATTTGCGTCTTTTCTGTGATTTTTTTCCAAAATTTGCAATTTTTCTGAGGTTTTTGCTAAAATTAGCGATTTTTCTCTGATCTTTTGCCACAATTTGCATTTTCCCGCGATCTTTTGTCGAAATTTGCATTTTTTCTCGCAATCTTTTTTCTAAATTCGCGTTTTTCCCTGCTATCTTTGAACGAAATTTGAGTTTTTCCGCGATTCTTTGCGTTTTTCTTGCTATTTTTTTGACGAAATTAGTGTCTTTTTCCGTGATCTTTTTCCAAAATTTGCATTTTCCTCAAGATTTTTTGAAAGAAAAATAGCTTTTTCTCTGCTATTTTTGAACGAAATTAGTTTTTTACCGCTATTCTTTGTGTTTTTCCCGCTATTTTTTTAACGAAATTTGCGTCTTTTCCGCGATCTTTTCCAAAATTTGTGATTTTTCTGAGTTTTTTTTGCTAGAATTCTCGATTTTCCTCTGATCTTTTGCCAAAGTTTGCGTTTTTCTCGTGATCTTAGTCGAAATTTGCATTTATCCTCCAAACCTTTTGCCGAAATTTGCGTTTTTCTCACGATTCTTTGACAGAATTCGCTTTTTCCCTGCTATCTTTGAACGAAATTCGCGTATTTTACGCGATCTTTGGCTAAAATTCACTATCTTGAAACTTTTTGAAAAATTCGGCCGATTTTGTGGGTTTTTTTTTTTTTTTTTTTTTTTTTTTTATTGCGATTTTTTGAAAGAATTCATTTTTTCCACTATTATTTAAAAAATTCAAATTTTTCTGCGATCTTTGGCGAAAATCCACATTTTTCCCTCGATTCTTTAACAGAATTTGCGTTTTGTCCCACTATCTTAGAAAATAATTCGTATTTTTTTCTTTCATTCGTTTACAAAATGCACGTTTTTCACGCTACTTTTTGACGAAATTTTCAAAGATCTTTTGACGATTTTCATGTTTTTTTCACGATCCTTTCACAAAATTGACATTTTTTCGTGACCTTTTGACGAAATAAGCGTTTTCCCACAATCTTTTGATGAAATTAGCAATTTTTCCCCCGCTCTTCTTCGACACTGTTCACGTTAGCCAATGTTTTGACGAAATTTGAGATTTTCGCGATCTCATCTCCAAATTTTCGGATTGATGACCGATTTTTTTTTTTAATTTCAGAACAAATTACTCCCGCAAGAAGCGGCAAAAATGTTTAAAAAGTGGAAAATCGCTCATCCGCAAAAAAAATCTCATGCCTGCATTTTTCAGGGTCTGCCAAGATATTGCAGGGTCTGCAGATATTTTTCAGGGTCTGCGCGGCAGACCTGCAGACCCGGAGCCACTGCACTGAGTGATATGTATTGTAATGTGGTAAGCCTAAGTCAAATCCTCTGCACACACATAAAATTCAGGTTTCGATTTCATTCTGGTTATTTATAATTTGAATTTTGCTGAATAATTTTTTGTAGAACTTGGATTGATAGTTAGATATGTTCCAGGGATGGTTTTAGTACATAAAATTTCATTCTACATTACTCAACATAGAACTATGAAGAGTAATTCTATAATCAGCTGATCTTGATTATGAAAGATTAGTATTAAAAAATAATAATTTTGTTAAATCAGGTATAACAGAATGGAAACATATCTCAGATACCAATTTGTTTATCTGACTAACCTTCATAAATCTGGAAAAATTTGCAAAATGTGTCCACAGCAAGCTGATCTATTTATATTATAAAGATGAAATATATCAGTGAGTAATGCTGACATTATAGCAATAATGGCATCAATCTGAGCTGTCAATTTTACTTTTATTGGAAATTTATTAAATTCTAAACATTGCACAGTTTCAATTTTTACACCATCAAATAAGAAAAAGTACCATGAAATGTAATTTGATTGGAAACTGTATCTCAATTTATTGATTTTTAGGACTTTCAAAATAATTTTCAAGTACATTCCTTTAAAAATATGTCTCTTATGTGCAGTTATATTATGGAAGATTAATCCGTTTTCACTTTAACAATGTAAAAACTTTTGTTTCTGCTACTATTCCACAACTAAAGTAAAACTTTCCCAGAAATTGAGAAATAAATATGAATAAAACACAAATTTAACAAGTATGCATTTAAACGCTGAAATATTCAGAATCAAAATGCAGCTATAAATAGGGAAATTTTTGACATATTCTTCAAATTTTAACATCTGGCTAATAAAAAAGCACTGTTAACTGATAACTGATATTTTTCATATCAGAATGTTTTCAAATGTTGTTAGTGGGCAATCTGACATGCATAAAATCGGTTACAGTTTTCAAGTGATGATTTTCACCTATGTACATAAAGTAGTATGTTGTATAACCTGAAAAAGTCCTGGTTGAATCCTCTAGTTTTAATTTTAAAATGCTATTAGGACACTTTTATTAATCTTACAAAAATTCTTATTCAGATTTTCTTAAAATCTGTTATGTTAATCTAATCAACTAACAGGTGTTTTTAAATTTGATATTTAAACACAATTCTTTACATTTAGTAATAAATTATTTAATATTAACACCTTTGCAACCAGCATCATATATACATAATACATTAAGTGCTCAAAATATTGATCATTCCAACCATTAATTTTAAATTGAAAATTTTGTTTTATTCAATCAAAACATTTCTGCAACTCAATAAAAAAAAAAAAAAAAAAGTGTTTACTTTTAAAAACTAATGATAAAAGATTAAAAATTTTGTAAAAGCTATTTATTGTAAAGAGATTAAAAATATTTCAGACAAAGGATTGTTAATAATGATCTGCTATGGTATTTCTTTTTATTAATATATTAAGCTTTTTGTATAAATATTTTATAAGCATTTTTCTTTCTAGGAGAAAATCAAGCTATGGCTCTTACAAAAACAGTTCCATATGAAGGCTTACCAACTGAAATTAACTCATTAATAGGTCGTGATAGTTTACCAAATCAGGATGAATTGGTTAAAATAAATATTCTCCAAGCTCATGTATGGGATGCAACACAGGATAAACTTCCTAAACAGTTTGATCCGCAAAAACCTTGTTATGGATTCAAGCGGGTTTATGGTATTTTAGCTGAAAGGAAGGTGTAAGTTGTGTTAATATTTTATTTTTTCCCCATTCATCATTCCATCATTAATTTCTACCATTCCTAGATTTATTTCAGGGAAAGATAATATATTTTAAGGCATTTATTTTATTATTCCTATTGTTCCATATATGTATACCATTGTCCTAGTCTGTATCTATTAGAGATGGGCATTATTTAACGTATTAGGATAAAAAAACACTGTTACTGTGCTGGAACCTAATATTGCATTAACATGTTACTGAAAAGTCCCTGTTAATTAAATAACATATGGTTTTAAATGACAGCTTCTTCATTCATTTGCCTCAGTAAAGAAATCAATTTCGTACCATTAAAATAGCGCAATATTCACTAAAAATGTCCTGAATCTTTTCCTTTGCATTTCCGCAACTGAAAATCAACGACAGATAATTCTTTATTATTCCTTCATTCATTCTGATATATTTTTATGTTGCAGCAGTAAATCTGGTTCTTAAAATAGATAATGATTATTTTATCGTTTGACTAACTTCCAATAAAAACAGATTATTTAACATATTGGCAATTATTTATCTGTAAATATTTTCTGCGGTCATTGTAACATTTGATACAACAGCGTTTCAAATTGAAAAAAGAAACTGATAATAAATATAACAGAATTAGCAATTTTGTCTGAGTGGATGACATTTGATTAAAAGTGTTTGTTTATTCTTTATGGTTTGGTGGGATGAAATTATCCCATTATGGTATTTAAATGAAGAAAGTAATAGGAAATGATTTCAAGTAGGGAAAGATTATGTGTTGATATTGCGAGTGTTGAATGAAAGATATGAGAAGTTTAGTCGTATTTGAATTTTCAAAAGGGATGTTACTCATGGAATTTTGTTTTAGGGAGAGGAGGGGGGGGGGGGATTTGGCACTATAAATTTTGTTTTTTGGCCAAATATTTTTATTATATTTGTTTTATATTTGTGTTTAAAAGATTTTATTTCTGTTATTTTATTTCGCTGGGTAGAAAAAAGAAAAAAAAAAAAGAAAATAGTCTCCTACAATTTGCAAAATAACTTAATTTTGGTACAGTTGTAGTTAATTTGAAAAGCATATTTGTACGAACGAAATTTGTTTCTGTGGATTGCATTCGATTAAAAGTATATAAACAATATTTTTATGTTCTTGAGAAAATAGCTTTGGAGTCGTCCACAAATGATGTCACTCTTGGGGGGGGGGGGGCTAGGGGATTCATGAAACTATGACAGTTTGTGACTAGGGGGTGGGAGGGGGTAAGAAGAAATGTGACGTCACACATTTTGGTTAAAATAAAAGCATTAAAAATAAGCAGATTAAATTAGAAATTATTTAAAAAATAAAGTACTTTGTGTTCATAAAGTAAGCATATGATTTTAAAAAACCTAATATATTAAATTCTATTTAAAATTTCAAAATGCTATTATTTTCAGTTGCTCTTTCATATTAATATTTCATTACTATTCTATATTATTTATGTTTTTGTAGTGAATCTTAACATTATTTGAAACAAAAAAAGTACATGAATCATTTTTATTGTTATGGTTATGAATGTCATTAAAACACTCAGTTTAAAAAAAAAGTTTGAAATATGATCTATAACATAGTGCTTTGTTTCTGAATCCGAAGTACATGTTTATGTAATATATCGTGATGTGACAAGAACAAGAGGTGAGGGGGGCGGTAAGGTGAGTGTGGCAGTTTGCGACAAGGGGGAGGAAGGGGGACAAAAAATATTGAAAAAACGTTTATGGACAGCCCCTTTAATATGCGTTGATAGACATCGCTGATATTAAGTTGCGGATCAAATTTTTCCTTTTTAATACTTACCAGCGCAGTTGGAAAATGTTTATGAATTCCGTTTGTCTGTCCTTGCTCTAACTTGCGTAAATATAGTCCGATTGTCATGAAATGGATGTATATGTTAGTGGGATTTAGTATAGCATGTTCGGTATTAAAAAAAAAAGTGCGTTTTTTTTTTTTTTTTTTTTTTTTTTTTTTTCTTAAGGACTACTTAGAAGAATTACATTACATTACGGTATATGTTGAAAAATCACTCGCCAATACCTGGGTTCTATAAGCTTTATTTTCGAAAAAGTTTCTCCACGTTCTAACAACTAAAACAGTAAAAATTTATTCTTGCATGCTCGAAACTTTCTGAGTTAGAAAGAGTGAATTAATCAAATTTTTAATCCCAAACTGATTTTGATTCATCGTCGTAGAAAATAGTATTTATAATTACGTCAAAAAGTTATTTAAAACATTTTGTTTGAAAGGACTTCTAATTAAAATACCATAAGTTACCTGTTATAAAAATAACAGGTTGTTAGAACCTGTTACCTGTAAAAGAGTGGAACGATGTAACCTGTTAACCAAAAATAGCTATATTTCCCATCTCTAGTATATATATATATTTTAGTTCAGTACAAAATCCAAAATCTGGAAATGTTGGGACTTTGATAATTCTAGGTTTTAGATCATGGGTCATAATCTGTGCAAATATGAGAAATTATAAACTGCTTAACCTACTGAATAGAATTTAGACTGAAAATATGATCTTCATTTATTAAACCTTGCTATTAAAATGAGTTGTTTGATTTTTTAGATTTTTTTTTCTTTGTTTTGTACAGAGATATAATCTCTTTCAATATTACAAAACCTTTTTCTTCTATTTCATTAATTGTTGTATCAAGTCAGTGATATGTTTAGAAAAAAATTTAGTCTTTTTAAAAGGACCCTTCAGAAATTTTTTTTATTCCAATGCATACATTAGGGATGCACAACCTGTGGCCCGCGGGCCAAACTCATACCACTAATTTTATGCAGAATAATTTTCCATATAAGAAAGACAAAAACTTTGCCATGAAATAAAGCAAACGTCACTTTTCAAATATTCTGGTGGCAAACGATTTTCTGGCAAAAAGGTTGTGCATCACTAGCATACATGATTCTTTACTAAACTTTTCAGTTTTCTCGGATCTTTCACAAAATTCCTTGTCTTAAAAATAGGCTATTCCCAAAAAATTTCAATCTCTAAACTGAACCTTCCACATATTTAATCATTTGAAACATCTAATCTGTCACTTTTATGTATGAAAATAAATATTTATATTTTAAATACATATATCTTCTTAGAAATGTATAAACAAGAACCTAAATATAGTGATAGTTTCAAATTCACAAAATTATCCCTAAACTTTTGACAAATATAAAAAGTTGTTGACAATTTCAGAAAAACAGGAGCTTGGAATAAAAGTCTGAACAGGCTCCTGCAAGTACTGAAACAACTAGGAACTAGATTACCTTTAAAATTATTCAACATAATTGTTACTTTACACAATTTTCTTGTAATTCTCCAGTTCACACTTAGGAGCAGAGTAATTTTTTAATTCAGGGTCATATTTCAAATTGTACATCGGTCATTTGATATATGGTTGTATACAGTGCATTTTCACACGCCAAAATTTAAATTGGCCTTTTCATAGATGATGTTTTCATGTGTAATGTGATGAAATTTTTCATATTCTGTTAAAATAATTAGTGATTTCTTTTTATCAAAAATCATTCATGTATTAGAGTATTTGTATTCCCCCTCTTTTCATCACATTCAAATTAATTCTTTACTGCAAGCCTTTTATCATTCCATTTCTTTATCACAGGCCTTTAATCTCTGCATTCTCAGCTAAAATGGTTCCCGAGTCAGCTAATTTCCATATGTGATTAATTTTAAGAGCTACTTTTAGGCGTTAAGAAAAATAAATGATTATTATATATATATATATTTTCAATACTTACATTCCAGAAAAAATGTTAGAAGAATGTTTACAGAAAAAATGTTAGATCAAATCATATTCTTGATCCACTATATTTAGATATATGGGGACCGTTTTGAATAAAAGGTAAGAGTGGATACGAAATATTTTCAGTCTATTATAGATGATTTTTCATGATAAATTACAGTTTATTTCATGAGAAACAAATTTGAAGTTTTCAACAACATATAACTTGAGCTAAACACTTCTTAGATTACAAAGTAAAGACTATTAGAATATATAATGAGACAGGGGCAGGTTTTAAAAATGGTAGTTTAAAAATATTTTATGATAAGAAGATAATACACTAGTTTACAAATATGCTCTTCTGAAACAAAATAGTCAGTGTGAAATTGTGTTACACAAGGCACATTCAATTTTAAGGGAGAGCAATTTATCTCAAAATTTTGGTCAGAAGCTACTTTACACATTATCTTCACTTAGAATCACTTAATATCCATAACAATCTTACTAATAAAAGAAATATTCCTAAACATTTAAAACTTTTTTCATTTTCTTTTCTTTCTTTTACTTCATGCTATCAAATTTAGAAGTTAATTTATTGATTTAGAAGAAATCATGTGAGATTTTGCTTTAAAAACTAGTTTTGTTATAAGAAAGGATCATTTATCAAAAATTTAACGATAAAAAAAGCTGGTATGGTATGATAAGGTCAAAAAGAACTTCTTAAAATACCATAAAATTTAGAAATATGCAAGGCCTTTCAAAAGATGTTAGTCTTCTTTCATCAGGCACAAACAATATGTGCTTCTACTTTGTGTCCCAGTGTTGCTCCTGCTTCCAAAGTTGAAGCATGTAATTTTTTGTGCCTGATAATGGCAGATAAAATTATTTCGAAAAGCCTTGTAGATTTCTAGATTTTATGTTAGTTCAAGAAGTCCTTTTTGACATTAAAGGTTTTTTACTTTATTAATGTAACATATGATACAATAATATACAATTTCAATATAATAGAAAGAAAAATAATGTATAATTTTATTTTTGTCTTAAAAATCAGTTTGAGCATTTGTATTTTATCCATTACGACATCTGTTGGTTTAGAATAAAAAAGTGTCTTTGAAAAATATTTTCTTACTTTTATTTCATTTTATAGGTCAAGTTTACTTGAAAAACTTTCATATTTATGTGATGTAGCAACTGGAAAATATTCTAAAAGTTTCCAAAGAAATAAACTTTTGAATGCTTTTTGTGAAGTTGGAATTAATCGAAGTAAGTTTCTTTTTTGTTAATCTCATAATTTTCCCTTTTATAGGGGCGGGAGAGGGTTTTGGGGTTGAAATTCTCTTTCAATAATTCAATATGATTTTAAAATTAGAAAGGATAGATTTAAAGCAATCTTCTTTTGCAATGCTTATTTTGAGTGTACTTAAAAAGCATAGACACATATTTCCAGGATGTGTATGTAAATAAATAAATGATTAAAAGGTTTTTTTTTTTTTTTTCATCCTCCCACCCCCTGCCTCTCCTTAAAAAGGGAAAATGCATATGCTTAGGTTTACGTGAAAAAAATCTATGGTGATTCAAAGTAATAAAGTAAGTAAAAAAAAAATAGAAAAAACAGCAACAGCAGAGTGAAAAACATTCTAATTTGACTGATAAAAAAGGTTTCACTTTTGTCCATCCCCCCCTTTTTTTTAATTATATTGTAATTTATGAGAACTTCTTTTGATGAGCCAGATAAGAGAAATGTTCCTTAGTACGATGTTAAGTAAGGTTTGTAATATATTAAAAATTATAAATGATTGTGCAAAATATAGTTATTTGATAAAATAAACCTGTAAATATTTCTTTGGAAACATTTTAACAACACATCTTGTTTTCCAGATGGCAGTAATGTGGCCTTTCAGATGGATTGTGATATTTTGATGAAATCCAAGGATCCTTTAGAAAGATTTGCATCACCTGCAGAAGTCAAAGAAACTGAGAATCAAACTGTCCCTAATATCTATCCAATTAAACCTACTCTCGATCTTGATAAATGTCAGAAAAATCCACTCCGTGATCCAGAAAGTAAGCATTTTTTCTTTTAAATATTATCCTTGCATTTGTATTTAAAATTAAAAAATAAATAAATGCTGCATTCTCCTGCATTAGTTGGCATGCTGCAAAATTCGAGATCGACCAGATTTTTAAATATGAGTCCGAGGTATTTCCCAGCATGCAGGAAAAAGTGAAGAACTTTGGAAATGGAAAGCAATGTAGCTTATTAGCTGTATTTCATAGTACAGTAGACTCCCTCAAATCCGCAAACCAGAAATCTGCAACTCTCTAAAATCCGCACATATTTTATGGATGTAAACAATGAAACTTCCAATTCGGATATTGGGACAAAATTTGATTTTTTTAATTTTTTATCAATTCCATATATTTTTTAATTTGTAATTTTCTTAATAATACTCTATTCATGTCATTTTCATGAAGGAAGAATAAATTTTTTGGGGAAAAATTCAAGATATTGCTGATATCACTGGTAATCACATTCTTCTTACCAAATATATTTATGCATTAAACAAGATTTTTTGGCTATTCAGCCTGGTTAAACTTAAAAAAATACTCTTTATTTTATGATTTTGATGTGAATTAGTAATGTACTTTTATGAGGCAAGTTTTGTAGAGTAATTTTGGAAAAATACATTTAATCTTTATAATGAATATTTAATCATACACTATTGATCATTAACTTGACCTTTGCTATTAGTACTTTAATCATTTTAAAAATTATCTAAATTTTTATTATTTTAGTTCATTACTTATTTTAATATTTTATTATATTATAAGGATTCATTATATTTCCGATTGCATTATTAATTGCTTTCAAACTACTGGTTAAAAAATGTAAACAAAGCAGTGACCAGAAATTTGCAAAATTCTAAAATCCACACAACCTGTGGTCCCAAGCTTTGTGGATTTGAGGGAGTCTACTGTAGTGCAATTTAGAGTTTGTCCCCACTTTTCTAATTATTTTGTTTACCTTTTTTACATATTCAAGAGAATAATAATGTGTTTCATGTATCTTGTACCATTTCATGCAAAGCTCGCTCCCTAGCACCCATCTGATATTTATAGTGTAGAAATAGATTATCTTATACATTATGACATGGCCAGAAATATTCTTATTATATATAAAATGAGAAAAATATTATTTAAATATTTAAAGAGAGAAATATTATATCAAAAAAGAAATTTTTATATGATAATTTAACTAACTAAATGCTATCATCATGGAGTAACTCAGAGTATTTTCATGAAATACATGAAAATTTTGCATAGTAATTAGGTAAATAAAATTTAATAATCACTTAATTAATATATATGTATATAGTGAGAGAGAGACAGAGAGAAAAATATGCATTGAAATTTCTTTCTTAAAATGAAAAACGTTGTTAGAAAAACTAAACAAAATCTGCTGCCCATCCTCCTGTATTGAAAACCTCATACTTTCTGGCATGCTGGCTAATGTGGGAGAATATGGTACAATTATTGTTATGATTGTTTTTTGTCTTTTCCCTTTTTTTTTTGCTATTAAACAATGTTTTATTAATCTCATATTGTTTCGTTATTGATAATTTCTTTTTTTTTTTTTTTTATAAATATTAAAGCTACAGTAAAATAAATCAATACATAAAATAGTTTTCTGTCACATACTGCTCTTTTATTTCTATAAAAAGAAATATGCCAATTTTTAACGAAAAAAAAGATAATGAAGAAGAAATTTATGCATATGAAATGTCCAGTAGTAGAAAGTTTGAGACAGGAGACAGGCATCGCAGATTTTCTTTTCTCTTTTGCAGATTTTTTTTCATCAAACATATATTACTTTGCTTTTTATTATATTTAGCTCTTTATTATTTGATACAAAAAACATAAGATTATTATTAATAAAAATTTATGAAATACTTAAAAACACTATAGGTAAGTGATTATTTGAGTAATTAACGCTTCAATTCCAAAAATATTTTACCTGCAGATTATTTTTTTGTCCCTGAAGTATCTGTCTTTAATGTTCTATATGTTACAGTGATATTATTAAATACATAAAATTACCTTCACCTTTTAATTTTGATATTTTTTCTTACCTTTCAGTGCAATATGATCCTTCTTTTGGCAGCATACATACCTTATTTTTGGGGCAAAAGACACAAGATCAGTGGCTGCCTAATCAACAACTAGCAAAAGCTATTGCTACTTGCTTTGCCTTTACTGCTGCTGAAGCACGACTAAAATATGGGGTAAGAATATTCTCTGATTTTTTAAAACTTTTATGCAAAAAAGGTAATTTTAAAATGGACTAACATTATGATGTTGCAATTTTGGTTTATGACTATAATTTAGTTAAAATATAATGTGCACTTTTAGGCAATACACAGCTTAAAAACTTGATAATTTTACTGTTTATTTCTATCCAATTGTACTAATTGACCAATATTTGAGATTCTCTGCTTTTATCTTAATCATTACAGTCTGTAACAAAAATAAAAATCACTACAATTTATAGCAAAAAGGAAAATTGAATCTACTACAATCAGTCACTGCAGATGCAGATTGTAAAAGATTGTATTATTGAGAATTGAAAACAATCAGTCTTCAAAAAAGAGGACAAATTTTACTTTTGTTTTGTTTGTTGCAGGACTTTGCCTGTTAGAGCTTTGATTTTGATAAATGTATTTGAATTGATATAATTGATAAATAATTCCTCTAATAGTGAATTTTTAAATTTATGTTTTGGGCTTATTTTTACATGCAGTTTAAAAATAGATGAGACCATGGTATTTAAATTGAATGCATAATGCCTGTTTGATGGTGTATTATTTTTTTAGTGCTTTTTTCAAGTTATGTTATGTACAAATTTTCATTTATTTCTATTGTTAAAAAATATCATGTTGCGGAAAATTTTTGCTGTTAATTTGGCTTGTCGCAGAAAGCTCTAAAATATTCTGACACAGGACTGTATTGTCAATCAATGCTAGTTTAATAACCTTAATATTGCTGTATAGTATAGTTTTATAGTACGTTTTATGTATATTGCTGTGTAGTATAATGATCTTTTATTTGTTTCTACAAAATTATTTAATTAATATTTTTTATTTTTCAGAATGATGTTAAAATACTCCCAGAACCAATCAGCATACAATGTATGTTTATGGATGTTCAGTCTGCCAACTTCTTGGCTTACCAGCTTAATACCCTAGACATGCATAACAACGAAGGGATCAAAAACCAAGCATGGGTTGATAAACCTGATAACTTTTATAGCAAAGTTTGTGAAGTCAATGAAATATTACTGACTACGTACAATCCATCTGTGGTAGATTACAATCCAACTATATTTTCTAAAATGTTGGCTTTACATATAAATGGACTATGATCCTAAAATTCATTAGATTAGCAGTTACAACAATGATGTCAATGTATATTATTTCAAATAAATTCATATTAACATACTTAAGTCTTTCTGCTTTATTTTTGAATATTGAGAATGCAAAAAATCAATTTTACCATAAGTATGTAAAATGTGCAAGGTGTCCCAAAAAGATCTGTTCAACTTCAAAATTTTATAAAATAAATAAATAAATAAACAGTCAAGTGTGAGTATTACTTGCACTCAGAGTGTTCCATGCAATAAATGTATGAAATATTAAACTTTGGGAACAAGAGATTGGTATACATGTGATTTAAGATTCTCAGAATCATTTATTATTCTCATGAATTATTGTTTTTTGTAAAGTTTAACTTATTTAATCAGAACATTTCCCCAATTCAACTACAGAAAATTTTCTGTTTTGAAAAACATGTGGTAGAGGATTAAAATTAAATAAAATGCTCTCATTGAAAAAAAAAAAAATTATTATTAAAAAAAAAAATCATTGTTTTGTAAAAAACTATACAATATAGGGTTGGTTATAGTTCTGTATACTGGAAAAGTATGAATGGGTATTTCATAAAAGTCAATGTTTAATAATTTCTTTGAGTATCAGATTTTGTTTCAATAAACCACCAAAGTAGCCACCAGCAGGGACAACTTTGTTCCAAAACTTTAAAATAGCTTAAAAGAAAAAAAAAAAAAAAAAAAAGCCTTTTTAAAAGAATACAGCTTCTTTCATTGTTTCATGTTAAACATTTACAACTTAATTTTAGCATTAAAAACTCGCATATAATATTTTTTAACAAGTTGGATATTGCACAGGAATGTAGCAAATGAGGTGCATTCATACTATAACGAAGTTTTACAAATATTCAGATCTTACTGATATAGTAGAGCGTACTTTGGATACAGTATAGTAGTCGAAATCTTTGTGTTTCTGTAAATATGCAGAAAGTAATTTTCATTACACCTCAGAAATGTATATCTTATTCATAAAATGTGAAATAGTTGAATATAATTAAAACACGCCCCAAACAATGTTTCCCCGTATAGCATTATGTAGTGGAATACTTTTGTGTGGCCCTGTAATTTAATAATAAAAATTCTTTGCATCACAGATTGTACAGAATGCATATTTTAGTGTATATTTCATAAATTCATGTCAATTCTGTTATGTTTGAATGAGTGTAACATCATAAAAATGCATTTGAAACTTTTTTCCATTGACCGTAATGTAATGGAATACCTTTGATTGTCCCTGTAAATGATCTATGCATCCGACTTTCATCACATTTGAAATGACTTGATAAAATTACGTAATAATTATATGTTTTAAATTTCAAACAATTTAAATGCATTTGAATTTTTTTTTCCCCATTGACCGTAATGTAACGGAATCCTTTTGATTGTCCCTGTAATTGATCTATGCATCCAATTTTGATAACATTTGAAATGACTCAACAAAATTATGTTATAATTATGTATTTTAAATTTCAAATGATTCAGTTGGGTAGTTTTTGCGTTGTTATATGCGGACAGACAGATGGACGGACTGAGCGACAACAATAGGTGCTACGTATTTACATAATTACGAATGCACCTAAAAATGGAAATGTTAATGGAAGCAAAAAAAAGTGGCTCAAAGTAGCTCCTGTTGATGGAATTTAAAGAATTTTCTACGCAACTTGGTTTTTGTATGTAAAGAGACAATTTTCTAATTGTGTTTTCACTTCTTGATATGTTCATAGATGTGTTTACAACATTTTTAAATTTATAGAACTTATTTATAAGTTAATAAATTAATTTTAAAGTGTTTTTCCATTAACTGGTTACAGGTGTTACGAAAATATTCTGAATGGTTACACAACAATTGTATGCAAATTGCAACAACAAAGAATTTAACTATGCCATGAGCTACACTCACCATAAGAGCCCAACTGGTTCTGAAACAGCAACAAAGAAATATTTAAACACCAAAAATTAGAAAATATAAATAAAAAACAGAGTTTAAAATATATTTTCAAATATGTCCTAATTAATTAGTAGTTTTATAATCAATTCTGATTATATTTGCTTAAGCATTTCTGAAGCATACAGTTATAGACCTCAGATCTTATGCAAAAGAAAATCATTTTAATATATTATAATGAGAGCAAGAAAATTGTAAACAATGCTTCCATAGGATAACATTGGCATAAGCGTTTCCTTATGTGACCAGTGTAATCTTTCACACGTGATTTTCAAGGTAAACATTGAAAGTTTATAAAAATGTGTTTTTTCTTTAAAACTATTTTTACTTTTATACTTACATTTATTTTACCAGATTAATTTAAAAAAAATAGTTCTAATAATACAATGTCTGATGGATCCATTCCTACAGTCATGTCACAAAAATAAAAATGATAAAATATAAACCAGACATTTCATCGAAATTACATAATTGGGGACAAAATGTTTTTTTAAGAAAAATAAGCCAATGATACTCAGTGATTAACCTGCTCTCCTGTTAACTGGGAGGTGGCAGCTCAGACAATCACCTTATCGAGTTCATGACTGAAATTCCAGAATTAGTTAAAACTCGATTTGCATATTAAAATGCAATCGGTCTTACAAATCATATCTTGGTGCGAAACTCTATTTTAGTGATCGACTCGTAGGTTTATCATTGTATTTTTCTGCACCCAAAAGCATGAAAACATGGAGGACTGGCAGCAGAAAATGCAATGATAAACCTACAAGTCAACCGCTAAAATCTGGTTTTGAAATGTTTTTCACCAAGATATGATTTGGCACAGTGATTGTGTTTTAATATGCGAATTGAGTTTTAACTAATTCTGGAATTTCAGCCATGAACTGTGAAGAGGTTATTGTCAGTGTTGCTTTCCTCCTGGTCTATTAATTATCCTGAAACAGAATGGAGTTATGAATGCGTGATTTTTTAAGCTACCTACTGAATAGTGGTGAACAGCTTTGGAAGCCTTCTAGTAAGCGAGTTGTCATTCTACAGAAAATTGTATGTTTCATGCGAAAGTTGTTTTCACTTTCATCTATACTAATATTATACACTGGTCAAAACAATTAGGGGAGCTCATGGTTTTAACAAAATTACGCAAATACTTACACCGATAAGTAACATAAAATAAATTATCCATCATTTAAAGCCTACCAGGGAAACGTCATATGCAGATAAAAATTATGATGTCAAAAACCAGAAAAAGAACACAAGGACAGAAATTGAGATGTTGAAGAAACGTTTGTTTCACTGCTTTAACCATGAAATTTGATTGCTCAACTTATTATTATTATTATTATAAAAAAAGGGTGACTTGAAAATGTCTCAACAACGTGATTTACCAGAATCCATGGCATGGAGTATTATAGGCAGACTTGACCGGGCAAACACAGCAAAGTGTTGCAGATGCTGTTAGAAATGCCGGAAGTGTTGTTACAAGGCTGTGGAATTGATTCCAAGAAACGGGGAATGTTAGACGTTGGTCAGGGCAAGATTGGCCACGTTCCACTCCAGCAACTGATGACCGGTAGGTACTGTTAACAGCTTGTCGAAACAGGTCAGACATTGCTACTCAGCTGAAAAGACAGTTCCTCTTGGCAATCCAACAAGACAAGGGGTTCCAGCCAAACAGTACGTAGCAGGTTTCATCAGAGAGGTCTCTATGCACATAGGACAATGGTCTGCATTTTCTTGAACTCGAAAGAAGATTTGGGGGGCCCTTGGGATGTGAGACCTCTCGCGATTTCGACCATCGTGATCCCTTAAATCTGCCCCTGGCAACAGGACGAAGGGTGTCCAGCCAAACAAATATGTAATAGGTTTCATCAGAGAGGTCTCTATGCACATAGAACAATGGTCTGCATTTTCTTGAACTCGAAAGAAGATTTGGGGGACCCTTGGGATGTGAGACCTCTCGCGATTTTGACCATCGTGATCCCTTAAATCCGCCCCTGGCCACAGGACGAAGGGTGTCCAGCCAAACAATATGTAATAGGTTTCATCAGGGAGGTCTCTATGCACACAGGACAATGGTCTGTATTTTCTTGACCTCAAGCCATCATGTGGCCTGAAGAAGACGGGCTGCTAAACATCGAGATTGGAGCCAAGTGCTGTTTACAGATGAGTCCCGATTCAGTCTGCAGTGTGACACTTGACGTGTTTTGGTATGGAGGGAAAGGGGCACTCGAAATAACCCCACATTCGTTCGTGAAAGGTCAACATATCGATAAGGTGGTTTGATGGAATGGGGTGGAATTCAGCACAGGTGAATGTACTGAATTGCATATCATTCGGAATGGACTTAGACGACTCAAAGGTATGCAGGCAAGATGCTAAGATCTCATAACATACCTTACGCTGTAGCAATTGGAGATTCTTTTGTTTTCCAGCCTGATCATGCCAGACTGCATGCAGCTTGTCTTGTGGAGAACAAGCTTAAAGCTGAGGGTATGGAATGGCCAACGTGCGGGCCTGACTGGAATCCGATCGAGTATGTTTGGGACATGCTCAGATGATGCATTACTGTGAGACTATGGCCTCCTTTCATTGTCCGAGACTTGAAGATAGTATTTCTTGAGGAGGGGAAGAGTATTCCCCAAAGTCGTGTCAATAGTGTGGTATTTTACACTTTTAGTTTTCAGGTAAAACTAGATGGCGCCTCTTGACTGATTCTAATGACTAATTTTTTTTTAGCAGTGTTCTAAGGAACAGATTTAAACGTTCAAAAATTGGAACTTTGAAAATTTATGAGATATAAATGCTCGTTAAGAATGATTTCGAAGTTTAAAAAGGTAAAATAAGTGAAAAACTTTCTAAAAACGTTTTGAATTACGATTTCCATCGATTAGTTAGGAATAGAAACTCTGCAGTTGACATGAACGTTTGCACGGAATAGCTTATATACATCTATAAATTTTTTTTTTTAAAGGATAAAATTCGAAAAGAACGTTGCAAAACATTCTAAATTACAACTTCTATGGAATTATTAGGGATAGAAACTTGAAATTTGATAACGCTCTTACTTTTAAAACGTAAATGCTCATACTGAATTATTTTTTTTTTTTTTTTTTTTTAATAATTTGAAATTTAAAAAGGTATAAAAGAAAAAACTTTAATCTTGCTAATTATTTATTTATTTATTTTGATACTGAAGGAACTAGAAACTTTAAATTTTACATGGTGGTTATTTTTAAGATTATTCTTAATGAACACATATCTTAATAAATACGATTTTTTAAGCCTGAAGACGTTATGATTTTTATGAAATTGCAATGATCGGAATTTGAAAAAAATGACACGGCTTTTTTTTTTTTTTTTTTTTTTTTTTTTTTTTTAACGTGCAAATGCACACACAGAGCAACAACAACAAAAAATATGCACGAGAAAAAAATTTCAGTGTAATTTTAAATTAATCTTTCAATTAATTTTCAACAGTGAAATAATGCCTGAAATCATCCAATACGTCCATTTTCACATTGCTAAATAAGCGTAATTTCAAAAGAGTAGAAAATATAAAAGCAGAGGATCGAAACTGTACCTTTGGAATAATGATCTTTTACTCTTCCTTTGAGCTACGAGGACGATACCCAGTATGGCATCTTTTACCTAAATATACGTCTGATGTTTATCGCAGGCTTGTGTATAAGCTCGTGAAGACTTTTCCATCTTATATTGCTGAAGGACCGATTTGCAAATATGGGGACCCGAAGGGAGGGGACTCGTACTAATATTTACAGGAGGATTGAGTAAATAAAATGTATAGAAAATGCTAGAAACTGCGCGTCAAGCGTAGCAAATGATGTGCGCTCGAACTATAACGAAATTTAAAATTTTTTCGGATCTTGGTGTAATAGTATGCAGTATAGTAGCCGAAATTTTGTGTGCGTCTCTGCAAATGTTATCTGCTTTCTATTATGCAGAAAGTAACTTCTAGTAAACCTCAGCAACGTATGTCAATTTCGTAAAATGTGAAATAGTTTAATATAATTAAAATGCTCTTCAAACAATGCCCCCCCCCCCCCCAATTATGCAGTGGAATACTTTTGTGTGTGGGTCTTGTAAATGAATAAAAAATATTCTTTGCACCACACATTGTCCAGAATGTAGATTTTATTTTATACTTCATAGATGCATATCAATTTTATTATGTTCGAAAGTGTGTAACATCATTAAAATGTATTTGAAAGTATTTTTTTCCATTGGCCGCAGTTTAACTGAATACTTTTCATTGCCCCTGTAATAACTATATATCGAATTTTCATAAAATTTGAAATGACTCGACAAAATTATACGACAATTATGTATTTTAAATTTCAAACGATTGCGGTTGGGTAGTTTTCGCTCTGTTATATGCGGACAGATGGACTGAACGATGACTATAAGTGCTACTTTTGTTACATAATTACGAAAGCGCCAAAAAGATACTTACTAAGATAACCATTATTGACTTTAATAATTACCTTAAAATATCCATTAAAAATTAAATTTGATAATTTACTTTTAAATAATTATTTTACAATTATGAAATTTAAATGAGTAAATGTTTTATAATATATTGTATGCAGCTAATTATCTTTCTTTAGGCAACTCTATATATCTGGAATGATAAAGCACGCAGAAACTAATAATATAAATATATTTTTTTGCAATAAGCTACAACTATTAAAATGCTTTCCTAACTATAAGCCACCCAATGCCACCAATCCCCAAAATAATTTCACGAGAACAAGAACAGGATTAAATAAAAATTAAAAAAACGATCTATTTTTAAACTGATAAGGACAAAAGACAATATTCATAATAACAAAGTACAGTCAAACCCCGTCAATACGCGCCCTGCTTAATACGCGAAACCGCTTAACACGCGAATTTTCTTTGGTCCCTTCAAATACTCCTATCTTACGCATATAAAAACACCTCCTTTAATACGCGAATGGTTAATACGCGAAATTTTATCAGTCCCTAGAAAGGAAAACCTACGTTTAATACGCAAATGAGCTTAGTTCTAAACATACGAATTTTTAGATGAAGTATTTTACCAAGCATTTTATACAACATTTAATTAACTTATTTTTTATACAACAATTTTTTAAACCCAAATAAATTGAGCATTTTTTCCCTCAAAACCACACGCTGGCTAGATTTGGACCCATATCCGAAGCTAGAACAAGACTGCTCAATGAAAACTCTCCCAATGAATTTTCATAAGCGAAACGAGGCTAGCGTTGTGCAAAAGTTTGAAACGTTATCTCTGATTTGAAAAACACCTGTTTTCATTTGGTGAATATATAAAGCCACAGTGTAAAATTTTAATGGAAATTAAAATTTTTAAAAAATACAGCACTTAGAGATTTTTAACTCATGCATTTCGGCCTATCATGATACGATACTTAAGAATATGTAAATTAAAAAATAATTGATACAAAACTTTTTGAAGTCAGTAAAAACTTGAATATTTTGTCGTGATTTCGTTTGCTTTCTGTACGCATAGGCTCGAAAAATCAAATTACTTAAATCGGAATGTACCTTCAATTCAATACTTTTCTTACGATTTTTATCATTTAAAAATATAAATGTAGACAAAAAGGGAATTAAATTTATAAAATTATACAAATTTGAAGTTCATATAAGGTTCATTCATCGCGGGTGCGGGCTGCGGGGATCAACTAGTTTTTATAATAAACAAAAAGGAAAAGAACTTTTCCCCATAATTAAGAAATGATGTGATCCCACCCTCCCCTAAATTCGAGTGGTAGAACCTATAGATGGAGCAAGTGCTGCAATCGCAAATAAATCACGTGAGTCTTTCCAATCGCTGTTTCATCAATGCTGATATGTATTTTTAAAAGAAGAGAGCCGCTTGTTGCTCCCGATGTTATTTAATGTATGATATCCATCTATGCTTTTATGATCTAGTCTAAACTATGGCGGAAGGAGCAAAGCATATTAATCAGCAGGCTTTCTCCATCACTGAGAAGTTACAAATTATAAAGCAATACGTTGCCCAAGCTGTCTCATATAAGTCTGCGTTCGCCAAAGAAAAAAGCATTCCTGAGTCAACTTTAACGATATTGTTAAAGAATGGGAATGCCATCGTTAATCAAGCTGTGGTTAGAGGAAAAAAGAAACAAGAAAATAAAAACCTCCAAGTTTGAGGACGTGGAAAAGGCCCTTCAAGAGTGGTTTGTTCAATCGCGCTCCACGAATATCCCAATAAGCGCTTTGTTAATACAAGAAAAAGCTTCTTAAATCGCAGCAAAAATGGGATTGCTGGATTTCAATGCCTCAAATGGATGGCTGGATCGATTTAAAACTCGGTACGGCATAAAATTCAAGCAAGTATGCGGTGAGTCAGCTGCAGTCAACATTGAAGATGTTAATTTTTACAATACCGGCTTCGTAATTTTGATCGGCGTATGAAAAAAGAAACACGCCATGTGTTATTGCTTGCCGACAACTGCCCTGCGCAAAGATAACGAAGATTTGAATAATGTTGAAGTAGAATTTCTACCTCCAAATTCAACTAAGTGTCACTCAGCCAATTGACCAAGGAACAATTAACAGCGCCAAAGTAAATTACAAGACTCGCGTGAGCATATTAGAGGATCACACAAACAACAATTACAAATTGCATTCACAAAGCGAGTTTCGGAAGAAGCGAGGACATCATTTACACAGAGCCAACCTCACAACCTAACGTTGAAGAAAATTGGCTGGCCGGACAAGATACTGTAGGGCAAAATTTTGTCGATTTAGTCACGTTCTTTAATATCGACAAAGATCTAGTTACTTCCGAACTGAGGTCTGGATGATATCATCGCATATGTAACTGAGACTGACAAATCGGATATGGAGAAGAAGATGGTGAACCTACGTTTCCGGCCTCATCTCCATTCACCAAACTTGCAGATATAATTTTCTAAGACGATATGCGTCGTCACTGGACGAAGAAACCTCAACAAGTGAACTTTACCACTACCTAAATGAGGAGGAAAATTTCATGATGATGGCGCGACTGCATGTCGAACAGGCCAAAATTGACATCTACTTTTCCAAAAAGTAATTTTTTTGACATTATTGACTTCAGTAAGTTTTTTTTAATTGACTTTTTATTATTATCATCACTATGTATTACCGCATCTATCTTTTCTGTGTAGCTGACAAAGGTTTTAATTTTGTTAACATTAGTTTTAAATAATATGGTTCGAAGAAAATTTTGTGTTCGTCTTATTCAATTTTATGTGTCATACATAATAAATCTAAATTTGAAAAGACAGGATTTTTACTTGAGAAAATAACGATTACTTGAATTTTCAGATTTCAAACATTCCTGTTTAATAAATACATAATGATTAAAATAAATAAAATGTAATTTTATGTTTTAAAAACGCTAACAACTGACAAAAAATGTGTTCTTTCCGCATACATTGTTATTGATACATCACTCGATGAAAATTCGCGGCCTTCGGTTAATACGCGAACCCGTTTAAAACGCGAATTATGATCGGACCCCTGATTCGCGTATTAACGAGGTTCGACTGTAATAAAATATGGATGTTTCAGACAAATACAATGCGAACACAGCAGAAATTAGAATGAAACGTAAAATTCCATTCGACGTTAAAACTACATCATGTTTTGGAACAATAATTAAAAAACCTACAGCAGTATTTGGTGGCTGCCTTAAAATCAAGGGCCCTGGGCCGGTGCCCCGAATGTCCTGCCATAAATCAGAAAGCTGATGCTGCTATTGCCTACGTATATGGATGAGAAATGCGATGCTCGTATAGTCGTAGGTCGTCTTCATATAATTTTCTTCATATGCAGTACTGTGGAAAAATTCTTTTGTATGCCCCTGTAAATGAACGATAAATTATAAGCACACCAGATTCTACAGTAAATGCTTTGCAGTATACTTCAATGATATATATAAATTTCTATCAGTTTGAAACAGTATCAATAAAATACACTATCGATTTTCCCCAATCTGTCGTAATGTAATAGGATTATTTTGGGTGGTCCCTGTAAATTCTAAACACTTATTTTCAATTTCTAACATTCCATAGTAATATAACCCCAATAATGTATATCAATTTTGTGTTAATCTGATTATATTTATGCTAATTAAAATACGAACAGGCGGCCTTCTTTGTTGTTTCAATTGTGTTGAAAAATTGAGGATATTTCTTCTTCTAAGATACTGAGTCTTTTTAAGGAACATATACAATATCATATTTGTGATTTCTAAGGGCCAATTTTGAGTATTTTTAACCACCTTTTGTGTAATTTCTGTTATTTAATTATCATTACAAGTTTTATAAAAAAGTATATTTTGAAGAATTTTTCTATTACAAGTTGTAAATTTGCTGATACAGGGGATTTTCTCTTTATGTTTAAATGTTTTCCTACCTTAGGCATTTGCAGAACAAATCTTTACTTTAAGAAAATTCTTATAAAAATTTGCGCTAGATTTATAATCTTTTTGAGGCAGACTGAATTATTACCAGTGAAACTCAAAATAATATTTTTGAAAACTGACAGTCATTTTAAAAAGAGGTTCATATATTAAACATAAGTCCAAAACAATTTTTAAATAATAACTAATATAACCCCCAGATAATAGTGTTTCAGAAGTATTACAGCATCTATATAAAAAGATATAGATGTTTAAAAGACAGTAAAATAAGTGGGTAAGTGAGATCGCAGATCGCACAGAGGGTTTCATTTAATATTTCTTTCAAAATAACTCATTCTTTAATTAATAAATCCCAAATGTTAATTTATAATTATTAAATTTTTACATAGATGGTAGCACCAATAAATTTAATTTAAAAATAAATATTAAAGAAAGTTGTTTATTTAAATCAAACTAAAAATTTTCAAATTAAATTATTCAAATAAAATCCAAAATTGTAATTTTATTAAATCCGAAAAAAAAAAAAAAAAAAAAAAAAAAAAAAAAAATTAGCGAAGACATAAATAAAATTTTTAATTTCTAAAAGCGAAAAAATAGTTTTTTGGGATCTAACATCTTTTAACAATCCATATCTTAACTAAATATAATAAAATCTACACTAAATGCAGTATATCCATAAACAATCCACATCTTAACCCTCCAAGCGTCTTGCAAAAGGATAAAATTGTAAAGTTGTTTTCTCAACATTTTGTTTTAAATGTTAAGAAAATGTGGTTCTTTCAACTATATATATATATATTTATATATATATATATAACAAATTTTAAATTTTTTTCGCCAAAACTAACCTTTATACTATCTTAATTTTCTTATAATAATATTCCGTACTTACTTCAAATTATTAAA
This sequence comes from Maratus speculifer, assembly GCA_964019185.1. Lineage (NCBI taxonomy): Eukaryota > Metazoa > Arthropoda > Arachnida > Araneae > Salticidae > Maratus > Maratus speculifer. The sequence continues at coordinate 351,049,592 of OZ025294.1, forward strand.
TTAAAATCTTGTTTCTAGATCTAATCTGTTAATCTTTATGTAGACGATATAAATTCTTAATTCACCTTAAAAAACATTATTCCAGTATGCGTAAATTTAAAAAGATGGCTCTAAATTAAAAATATTTTTAATTAAACTTTATTTCTTAATATTCCAAATAAAACTCATTTCTTCTATGTTTTTATCAAGTCTTTTTAAGAAAGTCTTATTAAATTTATCCCAAAACCATACCTTTCAAAAATATTATTATTTTATTTTATCTATTTATTTATTTTCCCTCCGTCAACCTTTGATAGTGTGCATATCAATAAATTCATTTCTTTTCTTTTTCTCTTAAAATTAATCATCTATAAAAATCGTCTGCCTAAGAAATTCTGAGTCAATTATAAATTGGATAAATAATTTTTTTTAAATAAAATTAGCGTCTGTGGAAAATAGTCTCGTAGCTGGACAAGAATTCTGTTTACATAAAAGAATGATGGTTTGAGGTTAGAGAATGTTCTAGAATTTTCTTTTTAGATTTAAAAGAGGAAGCTCGAGAGGTGGTAAGAGATATGAGAAGAAGGATTCTTGGGTGCGCATAAGTACGACTTGATGTAGTAAACCATGGAATATTTTTTGGATGTTTCGGTAAAATATCGTCTGCAACAAGAGCTTTTCCCTCTATTATAGCTACAGTTTAATAAAATGAACTTGCAGCAGCCAAGAAGTGATTATTTTGACCTTCTACATTTATTTATTTTGTTTTGTTTTCTCGCTGGCCATGACTTCTGTGCGGAGCAAGGGTAACCTGGCGATGATGTTCTGCCCCCTAACTTCAAAATGTCACATATATATATATATATATATATATATATATATATATATATATATATATATACTATATATATATAAACTTTGTTATAAGCAGGAATGCAATCCTCCAGAGTATGAATCATTCTTCGATGTATTGAAAATTCATTAGATATATAGAATTATAGTATTTTATATATTGCTTATATTGCAGTGAAAACTGGAGCTTAGTATACAGAATATTACGTTTCAGACGAATAAATTCGGAAATTCGGACGGTTTAGAATCCGTCTAAACTGTAACATGTTTATGACGAAACTTTAAGAAAATTCTTACGTGGTGAATATTTGATAATCATTAGAAAAATAATATAAAACAATAGAGGTGTATCTATCATTACGATTACTATCATCTCAAACTCTTAAGAAATTTATCTAAAACTGAGCTCTTCCCAATCCCGTGGGATACTCTTAAGTTTTATTGTAATGAAAAACATAGATGGAATTCGACACCTCACCAGAAAAAAAAAAATAAAATAAATATATATATATATATATATATAGATAGATAGATATATTAATAAGGAAAATTAATAGACTGCACGCTATATTTTTCTATTCTCATTGCCTTTTTTACCATATTGAACACATTTTGGAAAATGTAGTAAATAGAAATATTCCTGATTACATTCATAATCGATATAATAAGTAAAATCTATTAATTGGAATGAAAAAAAGTTTCAAACAGCTAATTACTTGGTAGAAGCAAAGTAAAGAAAAATTATTCATTTAACAAGCACACTGATTTAGATTGTACTTTCAAATTATTACATTATTAATCTAAATAATTCAATCCATTGAGAAATAATGTAAGCAAACATAACTTCGATTACATAATATTTCTGTGAAGACAAATAATACCTTTTTAAACAACGTTTAAAATTTCATTAAAATAAAATAGATATAAATCCAAACAAGATTTCAAAAAAGATACCTTATTGGCAAATTTTTTTTTTCACCAGAAGCAAGAGCAAGATAAATAAATGCTTTTTACTAAAAAAAATTCCTTCGTGCTAAATACTCCATAATTAACATATTATCTCGATACATATATATCACGTATTTTCATTTTTTACTTACCCATCATACGTAGTATAGGGTAAGTATTGCAATTTTTTTTGAAAATAAATTTTTTTTGATGGATTTACACGTTTCAGATACTGGAGATTCCGAAAAACATATTTTTAGAAAAATTTGCCGTCCGTCCGCCTGTGTGTCTGTCTGTCTGTAACCGCTCTATCTCCCGAACAAATTGAGATAGAGATTTGAAACTTTGTATGTGTTTAGTATGTAAGAATGGAACGAAGCCTATTTAATATCAATAACCTCGATTATCCGGAACTGTTTTTTCGGACTCTCAAAAAATTCGTTCTGATGAAAGGTATACAAAAAATTTTGAAATGTTTTATTTTAAGGAGTGGACGTAAAAGGAAACAAAATAACACAATTTTTGCATAAAGAACGAAGTCAATCGGATTGTTAGTTGCGAGATAAGTGTAACACTGTTTTCAACATTCTTCAATTTTTCATGATCCTGTATTTCATTCAAATTTCAATTCAAAGATATGTTTTAATTGGAAATGAGGCGCTTAATCCGACGCAGTAAATTGTTAGTAAATATGATTATTATTTTTGGAGTTATAAGGATGTTTCTTTTACGTAATCCGGTACTACTTGATTATTTCGGCGTTTTATATAATTTGTCGAAATTGGCTCATCAGCAATTCATTAATAGAGCATTACTATGTATATTAAAACTATTAAAATATGCGTTTAAATTTTATTTTGGAATTGCGATGCATTTTATAAATAGTTTACATGCGTTTTATTTTCATATTTTATATTAGGCATATCCATGATGGGTAAGTATTACGGTGGTCCCCCAACGACTAGTTTCACATTGTTATTTGTCTTTTCTTGTTGCTTGCGCACCTTATTTCGAAAGGTTTATATGATTCAGTCAATCACAGTGATACAGGTTTTTGACTAGAGGCATTCCACACTGAGACGACAGAGAAACATAAAGCGCGACATAAAGCGAAAAAACCGATCGAAACAATGAAGAAAGTTCCTTCAAACCTGTTTTAAAACAGTTTTCTCTTCGAATTCAAGCGACATGTCTTACGTGTCGTCTTAGTGTGTGACTTGCCTTATCCTTCATCAATCCAGATGTCGCCTGAAGGAGACACTAAAGAACACTTTTTAAATTAATTTAAATCCTTCCAGAATTGTTGAAATTACTTCTAAACCTTTTTAATAAGTGCATGCATATCAGAAGAATCGACATAGAGTTTTCAACATCTTTGGAGATGCTTCATATAATAATACAAGTTTCTGTAGTCCCTCGTAATATTTGTCTCAGGATTGAGGAGATTAAACTAGGAGTCAGAGTTATCCTATATTTCCTATAATTCCTAGATTTATAAAACAATCTTCAAAAATGCCCTATATTGTCTTATGATTCTCTAACTGCCCTATATTTCCTAAATTTGTCTACTTTCTCGCATATTTGATATTAATATCATTACCAGCTAGCATTTACAATTGTTTCTGCTGATTTTTTTTCTGTATTTCTATGTAAGAGCAATCGCTCGGAGACTACTGACCAGACCCCTACCTACCAGGATACGACCCAGTTTAAAGGGTTTGAGTTATCTGGACAGCGGGGCAAAATTCGTCTGATCGCCGAATGGGGCGATCTACAATGACAAGTGCCTGGGTCGACTGTTATGGTTAACGGCTGCTGATCAGAGTTGTTTATTGCCTGAGTTAAGTAACTGTGTATTGGCACCACACCCCACACTCACACGTCATGCTTGATGGAATGGGGCTGAAATTATTTTTACTCCAAAACGGTGGCACTAACTTAGCAGAACACAGAGGGGCAATTTTGAGGGGAAAAAAAAACCCAGCTTAGTTGCCGAGATGCTAAGTAGTGCCGTAGAAGGGAAAAATTCCGGGCGAAAAATGCAAGGCAGACGAAGCGCTGCAGGTGGTGACGAGATCCCGCCTTTCTACCGTACCTCACCGGGTAAAAACTGGCTCTGTGGGCTGTCCCATTGGAGACTAGCGTCTAGCGACAGCAGGATTCCTAATGGTAGGACTTAGAATAGTAATCTGCAAATCTTGAACTTTCAGACTTATCCCTAAAGAGGGATATTTTCCTCTTTTAGACTGTTGTATTGTGCTGCCATCTATTAGTAGAAAATTAAAGCCTTTGTACTTACAGTTATTTAAGATTATTACTACATTGAATACTGTGACAGACAAAACTGAAATAAATTATCAATGGAGTTTAAGTTAATATTGCTCTTAATTCAACTATTTCTTGAATTTATGTAATAATTATATTTAAATATTTATAAATCACATCCATACTTTCATGTATGATAAGCTAAACAAAAACATGCTAATTTATTATTTCATATTTATCACATTAAAAAAATGATTCCCCCCCCCCAAAAAAAAAAAAAAAAAATGTTACAACATCTTAAGATAGTAATCAGGCATTCCCAGAAACGGTTTTCTTAGGGACTGATGAAAACTCTTACTTAAAGTTTTGGCATTTAAATTATTTATAGAGCTTATATTGTTCTCTATTAAAGCGCTTCTTGAATTTATGTGGTAATTACATTGCGGAATTTTCAAAATATAACTACAGTATTATAACAACATAAACTAAGCATGCTAATTTATTATTATATATTTTATGATGTACAGTTGAGTCTCTATATAACGAAACCCACCGTTCCAGTAAAAAATTCGTTATATAGAGAAATTCGATGTATAGAGAATAATGTTAAAATCGTATCTATTGTGTGAAATTTGAACAAATATTATTTTTGATCTTTTGAATTAAGAATTTGAAGTGTTTAAAAGTAACTATTAATTTAACATTTTATTTCTTAATTATTTAAGTTGTTTCAAAAAAGAGAACAGACATTTAATTGAAAGCTTAATGAAAATCAAATAAGGAAGACTTGCATTAATTTCAGACGAAGAAATCTGTAATTTTTTGTTGTTTTGATTTTAAAATTGTTACGCTCGCAAAAAAATGCTCAAATTTTACCAAGGAATGAAAAATTGTAGTTAACATTTCCCTCCATTTGAAAGCCTCTCTTATGTTCCTCTCATTGATTCATCTCTTACATGTGTATCAATCCAAATGACACTGTTTTGGGAAAGATGTGGAAAGGTATGTGGGAGGTGGAATGAATTCGTTGGATTTAAAGAACAATGAGAGAAATAATATTTATAAAAATAAAAAACTCAGCACTGACGACAAATCAAAAATAAGTGATGGAAAATTGATTCCATATGATTTCGAAGCTTTTTAAAACTGTTTTTTATGACCAATTTATGAAAAAATTCGTTATATGGAGATAAATATTTCGCTATATAGAGACTGTTTTTAATGTAATCATGCAAAAAGGGGACCGTTCCTACTAAAAATTCGTTATGTAGAGAAATTCGATGTATGGAGTTTCGTTATAGGAGTTCGATGTATGGAGTTTCGTTAAATACTCGACTGTATATTGAATTGAAATAATTGGCATAAGTAATTTAACCCCCCACGAAAAAAAAAAAAAAAAAAAAAAAAAAAAAATCATTACAGTTTATTTTAAGAGTGTAAACAAGCAAATATTCCCAGAAATTCTTTTCGTAGCAAAACTTTAAAATTCTTCGACTTTCTAATCAGTGTCAGTAAATATTAAGTAACAGATTTCATTTCAGAAGCAATCTTAAAGATAATAAAAAAACGAAAAGCTGGTTATCGCTGGTTATGATAGAAAAACCTTGATTATCGCATTTTCAATAACCCGCATTGTCAGATCGCTATCGATAATTTCCCTAGAAGCATTTCAGGAAAGAGGGGAAAATATACCTCTTTAGGGATAAATCCCAAGTTTCAAGCTTTGCAGATTTTATTCTAAGTCCTACCATTAGGAATCCTGCTGTCGCTAGACGCTAGTCCATTGGAGCGGGTCCATATGCACCTAATAAAGGGTATGCTGTCAGAAAAAAAAAAAACATGCTTTGGACCGCACAGAGTCCTTTAAGTCTCTGCGTCAATGAGGTCAACATGTGCGGTTCGGGTACTATGGACTTAATGAGCGCTCCCATAGCTCTTCAGACCGCACAGGGTCCCTTGAGTCCCTGCGTCGATGAGGTCAAATTGTGAGCTTGAGATGCGTGAATCCACAAGGGGAGAGAAGATCCGGACCGCGCTGAGTCCCTTAGGTCTCTGCGTCGATGAGGTCAACATGTGCGGTTCAGGTGCAGTGGACTTATAGGGCGCTCCCAAAACTCCTCGGACCGCACAGGGTCTCTTGGGTCCCTGCGTCGAAAGAGCAATAGTTCAATCCTGCACACGATGCTTATGATTTCAGTCAATAACAAACAAGATAGAAAGGATGTGACGTTTTCCACTGGATTTTTATGGTGAGCTGGAGCTTTAAAGCCACTACCATCAGGCTTCTCTTTTTATCTTGTATCTTCTGCCACTTTTTCTTCTTCAATAAAATACTTTCCATCACCTCTATAACTTGTCTTTTTGCTTTGAATAATATCTTTAAAATTTATATAAAATTTTTATATTGAAAAAAAACTGAAATAGGATATTGTGGTACAAAATGTTTAAAAGTGCGTACTATTTAAGCCATGTATTTGATTTAAAAATATATTAAGGTACATAAAGCAACTGGGCCATGATTTTACATTGTCAATCTGGAGATTCTGTCAATTTAGCTTCTAAAAGCTAATGTTCATTTAAATCAATGCCCGAACTTTTGTAAACGTGTTCAGTTAGGTCCACTTTGCAGAAAAATTGTTTCAAAATTACATTATAATGTCTAATAATAATAAAAAACTACATATATTTCATCTCTATTTTTCATGCGCCAGTTTCCCCATAAAGAAGTAGCAACTGAACCATGCAGGCCTATTTTTCACACATCTTTGTTTTTCTACTTTCTTCTATCTTTGCAAGAAGAAACTATTGGATCCATGAAAATTTTCAAAATCCGGTTTTCGACGGATATACACGTTTTAGGGGTCAGGGAATCCGAAAAACTTGTTTTTACAAAATTACCGTCTGTCAGTCAGTTAGTCTGTCTATATGTGACAAAAATTTTGTGAGCGCAATATGTTAAGAACTAATGCACGGAATTTCACAAAACTTTTGTTTCTGTTAGATCTTGATATAAATTAGATATGATTAGTTTTTGACGTATATCATTCAACAGGTGGCCTGCTATGCGCATTATTTACAATTTCCACAATAGCCATATCTCAAAAACTACTGCATGAATTTTTTCAAAACTTTAGATTTAGTCAGCACTTGATGTAACATGGTGCTGATTCCGTTTCAGTGCAAATCGCTCAAGAGGTGGCGCTGCCATAGTGCATTATTCGTGACTATCGCAATAGCTTTATCTCAAGAACTAATGCACGAATTTTTCTAAAACTTTAGATTCAGTTAGTCCCGGATATAGATTAGTGTTGCTTAGTTTTTGGTGTAAATCGCCTTATAGATGTACATCACCCAATATGTGACGCTGTTATGCAGATTTTTAAAAAAGATTTTGCAATAGCTCTATCTCAAAAATTAATGCACGGATTTTATCCAACTGCAGATTGAGTTATAAATTGACATAAATTGTTACTGACTAGATTTTGTTGTACCGGTTAGGTATTTTACACGTAACGTAATGACATTACGCTGTTTCAGATGTATTGAATTGATATAAATCACTGAATATCACTATGATTACGTTAAATCAGAGTGTTTATAGTATTTTTTTATATTAATTTACAGGGAGGCACAAAAGAAATCGGTTACAGTACTGTCTTTGCGTAATAAGTGCTGAAGTTTACATTATAAAACTCAATATGCTCTTTTAAATTTAATTAGTTTTTTGCATATTAGTCTTTATATATGTTACAGGCCAAACCCGATTTTAGGCCAAACTAGATTGGCCTAGGCCAAACTAGTTTATCCTAACGCCCATCGGATAGACTAATTTTTCCTAGGCCAAACCGGTCTATCCTAACGCCCATCGGATAAACTAGTTTTTCCTAGGCCAAACCGATCTATCCTAAGGCCCATCGGATAAACTAGTTTTTCCTAGGCCAAACTAGTCTATCCTAAGGCCAATAGGACAATCTAGTTTTTCCTAGGCCAAACTAGTTTGGCCTAACTCTTATAGGACAAACTAGTTTAGCCTGCTGTTTATTGGTCTGAACTAGTTTCTCCTAGGCCGATCTAGTTTATCCTAGGCCAATTCAATTTAGCGTGATTTTATTGAATTCAATGGCGCCACAGCGCCAACATTCTAGTTTGTCCTAGGCTGATCTAGTTTATCCTAGGCCAATTTAATTTTGCGTATTTTTAGCTCGCAAGCGTCAAAGCCTGAGAAATAATGGGCTCGCAGGTTCTGTATGTATGAATGTACGTACGTATGTACGTAACACGATAACTCGTGATAGAAATATCCGATTTGCTTCAAATTTTGGATGTACGTTCATTGATATAAGGTACTTTTCTGATTAGTTTTGGGAATTCATTGGATAAGAATAAAGGGAAGCAAAAGGGAGGCTAATCCCCCGCCGTTAATTTAGAGAAATGGATTTTTGATGCAGAATTATCAGTTTTTATTTAAAACTTTGGATATAGGATCATTCTGACTAGGCGCCTCCATGATTAGTTGTGGATGTTTATTGTTTAAGTGTAAAAAAGGGCAATGTAGGTTAACCCCCCCCCCATAATTTAGATAAATGGTTTTTGACACAGAATTTACGGATATGCTTCACATTTGTATATAGGTTCTTTCTGATAAGGCGATTCCCTGAATAGTTTTGGGGGTTTAATGGTTAAGTATGAAGGGAAAAATGAAAGATTACCCTCTTACATAGAAAAAACTAGTTTATCCTATGGGCATTTAGATAAACAAGTTTGGTGTAGAAAAATCTAATTTAACCAATTGGCATAAGGATAAAATAGTTTGGCCGAGGCTAATCTAATTTAGCTCGAAAACGGATTTGGCCAGTAAAAAACATATCTTTCACTATAAAAATTATAAATGTGTGTCAAGAGTCATTGCTTATAACACCAATACAGAAATTTAACATGTTCACCTTAGAGACATGATGCATTGGACATGGTGTTTGCTTATTCAAGCAAATTATTATTATTTATTTTAATGTTATTTACTTTTCTACAGACAGAGCTCTGTCTGTACAAAAATCAGTGAAAAAAGACTCAGTCCGGCTCGATCTGGCCCTACTCAATTTCTGCAAAAAAAATTCAGGTTTTACTTCACATGCAATTAAGATTCCTTAATAAAATACAGCTTATATATTTATTGGATAAATTTACAATGTATTTTTAAATTATGTTGTGTTCACAGAATGGAAAATACACAATGTATTAATGATTATCTAGATTCTTAGAATTTCAATATTCAAATACGGATTCATTAAATATTCAATGTAGTTTAGAACAAAAGAAAAAATATGAGAGGTTTAAATATCATAACTTTTGAATCCGTTCAGTAAAAAGTAGATTTGTGAATATATTTCTCTGTCATTCCTTAAGGCTTTTCTCAAATCCTAAAGATCTACATCCTAACACATTTATGAACTACTTCCTTTTCAGAAATATATAAGGTTAACAGATTCAGATAATATATAATCGAATGGCATAAACCATTTTTTCATAAAAGCGATGTATCTTTGTGAAAATAATAAAGCTACGTTTTGAATCGAATTTCCGGTTACGACTTCAAGAAAAAAAAAATTGACGCCGTGAGAAGAATAGCATATATGTCGACAGGTAATTAATTTCTCAAAAACGGAAAACGCTGTTCGATTGCAAATTTTGTTCAGCTTAATTCTGGCTCGAATATGCAATAATACTAATACTAATACTAATAATAATAATAATAATAATAATAATAATAATAATAATAATAATAATAATAATAATAATAATAATAATAAATGCAAGTCAGATCTCAGTTGGCACGAGTGTGCAAAAAAAAAGCAAACACCATGTCCAATGCATCATGTCTCTAAGGTGAACATGTTAAATTTCTGTATTGGTGTTATAATCAATGACTCTTGACACACATTTATACTTTTTCTAGTGAAAGATATGTTTTTTACTGGCCAGACCCGTTTTCGAGCTAAATTAGATTAGCCTCGGCCAAACTATTTTATCCTTATGCCAATTGGATAAACTGTTTTTTCTACACCAAACTTGTTTATCTAAATGCCCATAGGATAAACTAGTTTTTTCTATGTAAGAGATGTAATTTTTTCCTTCATACTTAACCATTAATCTCCAAAACTATTCAGGGAATCGTCTTATCAGAAAAAACCTATGTACAAATGTGAAGCAAATCCGTAAATTCTGCGTCAAAAACCATTTATCTAAATTATGGGGATGGGTTAACCTACATTGCCCTTTTTTTTACACTTAAACAATAAGCATCCACAACTAATCATGGAGGCGTCTTGTCAGAATGATCCTATATCTAAAATTTTAAAGGAAAACTGATAATTCTGCATCAAAAATCCATTTCTCTAAATTAACGGTGGGGGACTAGCCTCCCTTTCGCTTCCCTTTATTCTTATCCAATGAATTCCCAAAATTAATCAGAAAAGTACCTTATATCAATGAACTTGCATCCAAAATTTGAAGCAAATCGGATATTTCTATCACGAGTTATCGCGTTACGTACATACGCACGTACATACGTATGTACATTCGTACATACATATGTACATTCATACATACAGATCCTGCAAACCCGTTATTTCTCAGGCTTTGACGCCTGCGAGCTAAAAACACGTAAAATTAAATTGGCCTAGGATAAACTAGATCAGCCTAGGACAAACTAGAATGTTGGCGCGGTGGTGGTCATTGAATTGAATAAAATCACGCCAAATTGAATTGGCCTAGGATAAACTAGATTGGCCTAGGAGAAACTAGTTCAGACCAATAAACAGCAGGCTAAACTAGTTTGTCCTATAAGATTTAGGCCAAACTAGTTTGGCCTAGGAAAAACTAGATTGTCCTATGGGCCTTAGGATAGACTAGTTTGGCCTAGGAAAAACTAGTTTATCCGATGGGCCTTAGGATAGACCGGTTTGGCCTAGGAAAAACTAGTTTATCCGATGGGCGTTAGGATAGACCGGTTTGGCCTAGGAAAAACTAGTCTATCCGATGGGCGTTAGGATAAAATTGTTTGGCCTAGGTCAATCTAGTTTGGCCTAAAATCGGGTTTGGCCTGTAACATATATAAATTCTATACCTCAAATATATGGATGCACAAAAATATTCGCATGCCATTCTCCTTATTAGAGACAATTGCTGAAGGGGAATTTTCTGAAAAATATGTATCTCTTAAATGAACTAAATTTTGAAATGCATGTTGTTAATAGATACAAATCTCTATACCATACACAGAGCTGCAAAAAATTCGGATAATTTTCCGATTGTAGATGGGAATAGTTGAAATTCGGTTTTGAAATACGTTATACATTTCCATATGGTGAAATCAGACATAATACTTTAATTTTTTTGAAGGGTGCAGTTTTGTTACATTATTTTGAATGTGTTGGAAAGTGCTACATATATATGCTTGACACATGATATTTTCTTTATTGTTATTTCTCACGTGGCAATCCTGCAGTAGAGAAGTAATTGTTCTAGTAAGAACTTTATTGTAGATTGTTAATTGTTGGCACTTGCTATAACGAAAAACATTTAAATTTGATAGGAAATTGCCTTTTAAACAGGCGTTTTTTTATTAATTAAAAATTGTTCATAGATTATTTCGATTCCAGATTATTTTAGTCTCGTCGGTTTGGTTTGCTTTATTTTATGACGGCCAATTATCTACACGAGAGATATAGACCTTAAGGGAGTGGGGTGCCTTCCTTGGAGGGTCTTTCTAAGGGAACCTAATCCGTATGCACGCAAGGATATCCAAAATTTGAAGAAAACCACGGAAAACTCCAAACGATTAGGCCGACGGCCGCGATTGGGTTCGAATCCAGCACCTGCCGCCTAGCAGTTGAGAGGTCAGAACCTCTCGGCTACTAGTTTTAGTCTCTTCGGACTGGTTTTAATACACATGTATGTAACTTCTCGTAATTCTAGCTTCCAAGTTGTGGATTTAGAATTACAGACAGACAAATTTTTCATTTTAAGATTTCGTTCATCTGACGAAAACTTATTCGTATCTGTCCTCTGTTTGTCGCCCCACCAGTGATTGAGATATTCTGCTCTCAAGACGGGTTGACGGGAGGTGCTGGGTTCGAACCCAATTGCTCCCGTTGGTTTCGTTCATCTGACATTCATGATATTTTAAAAAATTCAATTTTCTCTTTATTTAATTTTTTTTTTGCAATTTATTAATGATTCAGTATTTTAAATAATTTTATTCGCTTTTAGAAATTTAAAATTTTATTTATATCTCCGCTAAATTTTTTTAATTTCGAATTTTCAAAAAATTTCGAATTTTGGATTTTTTTTAACATGATTTGACTTGAAAATTTTTAATTTAATTCAAATAAATAACTTCCTTTTATATTTATTTTAAAATTAAATTTATTGATGCTACCATCTATGTAAGAATTGAATAATTATAAATTAACAATTTAGATTTATCAATTAAAAGATAAATTGTTTTGAAATAAATATTAAACGAAATCTTCTTTTCGATTTGAGATCACACTTACCCATTTGTTATATTATAGATAGCAATGTAACCGAGCACTTTAGAAAAAATTAAGATGATAACATTCAAATAAATGCTTTTAGGCTCTTTTCCCAAACATTAATTTTTGCAACTAAGAAAAATATTTGTTAATTTACTTCCAAAACGTTAATTTATACAGATATTTCGATTTCCTTAACCCTTCCCAGAAAGCTTTAACGGAACACCTTTGAAAATCTATCTTCAATTTTCAAAAATACAGTTATGTATGTGGTGGCACAGTACTTAATACTAAAAATTTATTAAATTTTTTTAAAAATCCCATAAAACAGCCTATTTTACTAAAATTTAATAAAAAAATTAACTTTTAAAAAATTTCTACTATTTTTATAAATATGAACATTTTGATTTCGATTTTTTTGCCCATTCATTAGAATATACTACATAAAAATGAGTATGGATTTTTAAATATATGAGATTTTACATTTAATATCATTTTTTTCCTCCTGTATAAAAAAAAAAAAAAAATGAAGGAAATACAACAAACTCCCAATTTAAATATTTTTCAAAAAATAACTGTAAACTTGAATATTAAATCCATACACACAAATATTAAATACCCTATGGAGAACAAGCAATGAAAAAAAATTCAAACCTCTATCTAAATTAGCAAAAAAACTTTAGTGTTTATCGAACAAGCTATAAAAATATGAACACGGTGAAAAATCAGTTTAAAGTTTTCATTTGTATGCGTCATTGCCCTGGATCTATTAACAAAATTTACAATATCTCGCGGTATAATTGTCGTATAGGTAAAAATGAGGTGTCAAAACATTCACAATTAAAGAAACTTTCGGTTAATATTTAATCCTTTCGGGTCTAATGTACTATTAATAGTACATGTCTTTTAATAGAGTATTATTTTATTTTAAGAAATACTTTTGCTACTATTTACATACAGTAATGTTAACATATGTCTACGCATTTACTATATGACTTCATTTATGGTTAGGCATTTAATAATACTACTAATTATTATTATTTGCTTAATTATCTTTGCGCCGTTCGCGATTCTTTTATTTTAAACTTATATTTCACTTTTTAAATTTAAAATAAAATTTACTTTCCTGTAAGAATCATGAGTAATTAAGCGCAAAAAGTATTAGAAAGTTGTAACATAAATTAAATCGTATTGTAATACAACATTTTCTAATCATTTCCATCTTCCTTAGCCTATTGTCATATGAATATGAATTGAATAGTAAGCAAAACAACAACATTCTTTATCTTTTAGATAGTGAAATATTTGTTAAACACTAATTAATCTATTTGGATAGCTAGAATTAATGTTATTAACGTAAAAGTAATTTTTTCTAAAAAATGAAAAAAAAAAAAAAAAAAAAAAAAAAAAAAAAAAAAAAACCCTCAGACCCGAAAGGGTTAAAAATGAAAATCGATATTTTGACCAATTTCAAGGTACTGTATCCCTTTAATCTCGAAAAACTACAAGAAAAAAACTTTTTTTTTTTTTCCATTATAGAAAACACCATATTTCACTTTTTATGATTCATACATTTTATTGATCACAAGTAAATAACTGATTTTAATGGAATTGCAAATAAGTTTAGCCTTTCAGTTGCCGAAAACTTTACGACAAATGCGATTTTTCCGAAACTTTGTTCTCACAAACGCCATCAAAATGAAAAATATAAATTTCATTGCTACTGATATGTTTTCTAAACATGATTCTTATTACCATTATGAGATATTTTACATTTGTAACAGCGTAATAGCTGACCACACACACATAAAAAAATAAAGGGAACAACTCTTTGATTGACTTCCTTGTTGCAACTTCCCATCCAGGATGCATGTAAGTGGCTTACCGAGACATGAGGGAGCCATTGGAAAATTAATTTTAACTGTAGCTTAAAACTGCATGATGAGCACACCCGTCGAAAAGGCTAATTAAGACCTGTATAAATTTTGTGCTTGTAAAAAACTTTTTAAACAAATTTAGTCCCATAGCAAAAGTCTGTTATGTTACTGTTTGAGACGAAAAACTCTTTTTGCACGCTCTATTCTTCATAATTCGCCATTTTATCATGAAGAGTTATTTTCAAAATTGATGAAACGTTAATGCAGTAGATCTTCTTTATTTTCCTTTTTTTTCTGGTTGCTTTCTGGGGGGAAGGAGATTCTGCATTAAATGCCCTTTTTTGTGTACCATTATATGTAGGTCAATAACAACAATTGTAATTTTCTATCATTAAAACTCCCTGACTACCCGCCAAAAAGGCAAAATTGTGATGCTGTTTTCTCTGTATTATACATATGCTGAGAAAAAAAATCCTAATGTATATATATAACTCTTGAGAGTATTAATCATAACTTAATGTTTTTAAATTGCATTATATCACTGGAATTATATTAATTTAAATAATTCTCCTACTGCTGTGAAATCAGCAGCTTAGACTGTAAAATTTTCGGTTCAATGTTTCCCCAAAAGATGATACAAGTATATCTGCCACCATAGAATGTCAAAACCTGTCTCCATTCTTTGGTGCTTTGTTTGAAGCATTGTTTGACAATACATTGAACTATGGTTTGGTAATAAGTTCAATCATGCTTGGGTTATAAGCTGAACCAGTGCTTGGAAACAGTTTGAACTATAAACTGAATTTAAGTTGAACTATACTTTCGAAATAAGTTGAACCATGAACTGAATTTTGATTGAATCATACTTTGGAAATAGTTCGAAACATAAACTCTATTTATGATGTTACTCCTATAAATATATAAAGATAATCCGAAGCATTTTTTTCGAAGCTGAAATAAAATAAAATATGTATTTATTTTTTTAATTTAATGATAAACTCATATAAGTGTATAAGGAATTTTTTTTTTTTTTTTTTTTTTTTTTTTTTTTTTTTTTTTTTGCAAGCACAAATCCAATTTGAAAAATTCTGTTTAAGGCATGTTATCTGTCAACAATTTAACTGTATTTTCTCACCTTAAAATTTCATAAATTCAAATTTTATAAAAACATATTAGAACATTAAAATGTTAGAACATTGCTTATATTTAAAGTGAAGTGTTTTAAACTTCAATGTCTGGTTGTCATAACTCTCAAATAGTAATGTTTTTTACACACCATTTAAAGAATATTTATCAGATTGAAGTAGTATATTCTGTTTAATGATTTATATTGGTGCATTTTTATTACTTTTATTCTTGAATCTCTTATTCTGTATCTGCCGTTTGATGAAAATCCCTGCATTAGTTTCTGAGATAGAGCTAATGCAGAAAATTAAGAAATTCGGAATAACAGTGCCACTTGTTGAGGGATGTACACCAAAAACTAACCAAGATAAATTTTTATCAGGTTCAAACTGAATCTGAAATTTTTTGAAAATCCATGCATTAGTTTTTGAGATACAGCTATAACAAATCGTGAAAAAAGCACAGCAGAAGCCCACGTATTGGACGACTTTCACCAAAAACTAAACAATACCAACCTATATCAGGGACTAACTGAATATGAAGCTTGATATAAATTCGTGCATTAGTTCTTGAGATAGAACTATTGCGACAGTCATGCAATTATGAGAAAAATACAGTATAGCAGCATCACCTCTTGAGCGATTTGCACCAAAAAATAATCATCACCAAACTATATCAAGGACTAACCAAATCCAAGGTTTCATGAAAATCCGTGCATTAGTTCTTGAGATAGAGTTATTTTTGAAATCGCGATTAATGCAGAACAGCAGCGCCATCTGTTGAGCGATATTCATCAAAAACTCATTAGTTGCAGCTTATATCAAGGTCTAACAGAATCTAAAGTCTTATCAAATTCCTTACATTAGTTCTTGAGATAGAGTGTTCATGAGTGTTCACAAAAATTTTGTCCCATACAGACTCGCAAAGTGGCAGAATGACAGACTCACAGACAGGTATTTTCTAAAAAACATCAAATCTGTTTCCGGACCTTCTAAATCGTATAAATTCATCGAAAACCGGAAGTCGAAATTTTTTACGAATATAATACTTTTTTTTGTAAATTTAGAAGAAAGTAAAAATAATTGACTAAAAGGTACTTTTTTCAGCTCTGCAATAAACAGAAAACTACACCTTCTCATAAATATTGCAATTTTCTAAGATAAAATTGTAAAGTGCAACGAAATTACCTTTATTAAAAAGTCTATATTTGCTTGTCTCCAGGCTTTTTAATTTGACAAAATTTAGGATATTTATTTTAGCAATGACAATTCAAAACTGCTCAAATGATAAATAAAACTTTGGCATGAAACATTAACTTATTATCGCCGTGAGTTGAGAATTCTTTGAATAATTTATATTAATTGCTGTCTTGGAAGTAACAGTAATAAATGAAATCGTTTGTATTCATCGGTCCAATGGAAAACTAAAAATTCAGCCTGGGTCCGGCCCATACAAAAATCAGTCAAAAAAGGCCTGGCCCGATCCGACCCGATGCAGAAATTAAAGAAATCAGACAAGACTCAATCTCCAGAAAAAAAATCCGATTTTTCTTTTAAAAAATTATTTTTTAGAATATTGCATAAATTACTTATGAAAAAATAATTAGTATATTTTTCCATTTTATATTTTTTAAGGATATAAAATTATTTTTTACAGATTAATTTTTGATTAATTACTTTTTATTATAAGTATATTACGATTTTGTGTATTAACAAAGGATCCACACAGCGCATGAGTATTACAAGGGAACACAGGGCACGTGACCTAGCACTACACTCATAAAGGGCGCCAAAATGCATTTTATATTCTCGCTGAATAACATACGTAAATGAAGATTTCTTTTTACAATTGGCATCAAAAAAGTATTTTATTTGTTTGTCATCATTAAAGTATTTGAGTGTTTTCAAATAAATTTAAAGAAACTGCCAAATTTTTGAAAATTGAATATTCTGACAAACATGCTTGTGTGAATGATTTAAATTATTTGGATTGTAATTAGCACCACAAGAAAAACTAGTTGGCTGTGGCAATCCCTAAACTTTCTTCTATCTTATATATATTAATACTTTAAAATTCGCTATCACAGTACTAAAATTAAATATATAGCTATCATGTATATTCTAATGATATGAAATTCCTAGCATTAGTTCTTGAGATATGACTATCACTAAAATCACGCAAATAACAGAAAATGCAGCATAGCAGAGTCATTTATTAGGTGATTTACACCGAAACATAATCTGCAACAATTTATATCAATATTTAACTGAATATGAAGTTTGATGAATATCCGTGTATTAGTTCTTGTGATAGAGCTATTGTGGAAATCGTGAAAAATGCAACATAGTAGCGTTACCTGTTGGGCGATTTGTACAAAAATGCTAACACGAAGTCTTATTAAAAACTAACTGGATCTGAAGTTTGATGAGAATCCGTTCATTAATTCTAGAGATAGAGTATTGCGAAAATCGCAAAAAAATGCGCATAGCAGCGTGCAGTTTATATAAAAATCTAATCAGCTCCACTTTATATCAGGGGTTAACTGAATATAAATTTTCATTAAATTTCGTGCATTACTTCTTGAGATAGAGTGTCCACAAAATTTGTGCCACATACATAAAACCGACAGACAGATAGCCATTTTGTAAAAACATGTTTTTCGGTACCTCTGACCCTAAAACATGTAAATCCGTCGAAAACCGGAAGTCGAAAATTGTCATGAATCCAGTGCTTTCTTCTCTTAAAGATAGAAAGTAAAGAAGCGAATTTTTTGAAGAAAAAAAAATGGTATAAAATTTTAACTGAACTATGATGCTGTTTGTTATGTTTGTAATGCATTAATTCTGTAAATCGAGATTATTTTGAGCAGAAAGTGGGTATGTGTGTCCCGGGCTCGCGTGGAGTTGATAGGGGTATAGGCTACAGAGTTAGTGTTTTAGCGATTTATGGATTTCGATATGATTAAAGACACAGTTATAGAAAGAGTCCTTGTAATGATCGAAGTATAAAAGATTCATGAACGCGGTAGAAAGTGAAAAATTATTTATTTTTAATTCATGTTTTATATGTGTTTATTGTCAAACGATATGAATTAAAGTTTTTACATGTCAAAATTATAATCCTCTAACGCAATCCTTAGCAGGCCTGCTAATTTAACTGTATCTAAGACGCTTGGGTAACATATGTCACCCATGACATTTGAAAAATTTGGAAAGTTGATATCTTTTAATTCTTTCGTTCGATTCTGTTTCTCTTGTTTATAATTAAATTGTTTTAAAAAGTAGTAACTTTTAAAGATTAATTTTGAATGTGTATTTTATTGTTTTGAAATGCTGCTTTATTACTACTTTTTTTAAGTATAAAAAAAGCATATTAAAAATGGGTCACGTATGTCCCTCGTTTGATTAAATCTATGACAAATATTCGCGCGTCTAACGCAGGCTTAAAATAAAATAAATTTAGAAATTAAAAAGTGTTTATTTATCTTAACCACTTTTACGTTTAATCCATTTGAGACGTTTTGATTTGTCGGAAACAAATTAATATACAGGGTGTCTATAAAAGAACTCCGGGGTTTTAAAAATTCATATCTCACTAACTGTAAAAGATTAGCTCTGAAAAGAGTAGCTCAAAAAGTTTTACTCATACGAATTGGGAATGTTTGCATCAACTGTTGGCGGCGCTGCAGGTCGTTGACCTTGAAATGATGGCGACTCCGGAACAAAAGGCTCAATGTGTTATTTGGATCATAGAAACGATAGAAATTTCTTCTGGGGGCATATCAAGAATCTTGTGTATGCAGAGAAAATTCGTGATGTTCAACATCTCAGGGAACGAATAGTCAATTGTGTGGCAACCGTCCCCCCAGACATGCTAGCCAGGACATCGGAAGAGGTAGAATACAGTTTAGATGTCTGCCGTGCCACTAACGGGGCTCATATAGAACTTTACTAAGTGTTAAAAAAAACTTGAATATGTAAGCTTTTCAGTCATGTATAAAACATGTATGTATGTTTTTTATTTCATTAAAATATTTTGCCTCAAAACCCCGGAGTTCTTTTATAGACACACTGTATTTTTAGTTATCATTCCTTTAACATCTATCACGTTTAATTTACACAAGTTACAATGAGAGTAATCATATTAGTACCATGGATTAAGCATTGTGTTATATGCATAGCAGTTATAATTAAACAAAGAACCGAGAAGAGGAGGGGAGGGGAATCAGGCACAAATAGGTTAAGGCTGTTTGTTCTCAAATCAAATGGGGCAACTTTATGGCAGAGTTTTAATTCTTTTTTTTGTTCGGAAACGCATGAAACTGGCAGGTGTTGTTATTCAGAAACTATGTGATTAAAAACGCCCCCCCCCTTTTTTTTTGTAAGCATAATAGATTAAAAAATATATACTATCAAAGTTGGCGTTTTGAACCGAATTTCCCGATGAAAACAGAAAAAAGTCAAAAAAGGAAGAAAAACGCCCCCCCCTTTTTTTGTAAGCATAATAGATTAAAAAATATATACTATCAAAGTTGGCGTTTTGAACCGAATTTCCCGATGAAAACAGGAAAAAGTCAAGGAAGGAAGAAAAACGCCTCTTTATGTGACCAAAAACGCTTATAACTCGATAGTTTGTTTATTTATCAAAAAATAGAAAAATCATTTCGATTCCAAATCGCTTCCGTAGTTAAGTATGACAACTTTATGTCTTTATGTTTTAAAATGTGCACGTCATTGAGTTAGATAGTTTCGCGTTTGTTGAGAATAGTCGAAGGGCCGACAGCACAAAACCCTATGTTATCAAGCACAAGAAAAAACTCTTTATTTTACGGAAGAATAGTAACAGGGGAATCTAATCATTCATGTCTGCCGGAAGCGAAGTGGTGCATAAGTCCAAAATGAACATCACTAGTGGTTGACTCGTAGGTTTAGCATTATGTTTTTCTGCAGCCAGTTTTCCATGTTTTCATATTTTTTATTGTAGGACTATGATAAACCTACGAGTCAACCGCTAATTTTTGGCTTAGCACCACTTCACTTTCGGTAAGCAAGGATCATTAGATTCCCCTTACAGCTCATATTCAAAATATTAGAATAATTACCTTTTTTTTAGAAATTGAAAATATCGTTTGGTAATTTAATGTCTTTTAATGAAAATATGCAAACGATATTTTTATTAAGAACTTATTGTTGATTAAACTTACTTGTTATCTTAAATTTAATATCATTTTTGAAAAGATTAATTGCAAAAAAAAATTATTTTGAAAAGTCAAAATATTAGAATATTTATTCAAGTGGTTCAAAATATTAGAATATTTCACATTAATTCTCCAATAATTATTACCAATTCTTAACTGGTGGCATCATTGATTAAATTCAGACTATTTTATTTAAAATCAGTATTCTTTTTTGCAGTTTGTTTCTTTTTCGTCTTAAAATGGGCCGTGTGAGTGATATTCCTGAATCTACTAAACTTCGTATGGTTGATTTGTATCGGCACGGTAAAAATCAATGTTTTATAGCGAATTATTTACATTGTTCGCAATCGAGCGTTAGTAAAATACTAACACAATATTCAAAAATTGGAAAATTTCAAAATAATCGCCGAAATGGTGGCCGAAAACCAAAAACATCTGCTAGAGATGACAGGAAACTGAAGCGTATAGTTAAGAAAAACCGTTTTAAAAGTGTGCGATTCTTGCACCGAAAATGGAAAGAAGAAGAAGTTGAAGTTTCTACATCGACAACATTAAGACGTCTCCATAAATTTAAATTTGAATCTCGTGTACCGAAAACAAAACCTCTCATGACTGCAAGACAAAAGCGTATAAGATTGAATTGGTGTAAATCAAGACGTTTATGGAGCAATGAAGATTGGAAAAATATATTATTTAGTGATGAAAGTATGTTTTGTGTTTCATATGGCAATCAAGGTATTCGAGTTTGGAGAATGAAGCAAGAAGCATTTGATAAAGAATGCCTTAAACGTTCCGTAAAATTTGCTGCTAGTGTCATGGTTTGGGGTTGTATGAGTGCAGAAGGACCTGGAAAGTTATGCATCGTCTACGAAAAGGTTAACTCTCTGATATATCAAGAAATTTTAGAGTATTAGATGATTCCATCATCAGAAGATTTATTTGAAGATGATTTCATCTTTCAACAAGATTTAGCGTCCCCGCGTACCTTGGTGTCAACTAAGAATTGGTTCCGCCAACGCAACATTAAGGTACTTCCTTGGCCACCAAATTCACCAGATCTTAATCCCATCGAAAACTTATGGTGTATAATGAAGAAAAAACTTCAAGAAAATCCTCCTTCAAGTAAAACTGAGTTAGTGGCACGTATAAAGTCTATTTGGGCTAATATTGATAGAAATGTTTGTAAACACCTTGTATATAGTATGCAAGATCGATTGTACGCTGTTATGAAAGCTAAAGGGGATGCTACAAAATATTAACTACCCTATTACTTCATATTCATAAGGTAATATTGTTGCGTAAAATAAAATATTCTAATATTTTGAACCAATCTAAATTTTATTCTAATATTCTGGTGTGTTTAAGGAAGCTGTATACCTAATTTATTGTGCTGTATTTTATATTTTATAAATGTTAAAATCTTATCCAAACATTCCAGATTTAATTTATAAGAAATTTAATTGCATTTACTTAGTATAAAAAATAAATAAATGACAAATAATTTTTTCTTATTACTTTTTCTCAATTATTCTAATATTTTGAATATGAGCTGTATTACTAATCTTCCATAAAATAAAGATTTTTTTTTTTTTTTGTGCTTGTTTAACATAAGGTCTTCTGCTGTCGACTCTTGGACTAGAAGTGAACTTCAGAAATAGCCTTAAATAAAATCTGACGATATTTCCTCCCGATAATTCCGATTCTGTGTGCAGATTTTTCTCTGCGTGTTGATTCTCCATATGATAGATCCATAGCATTATAATACAGTGTTGTATATTTTATGTTACTCTGTTAATTGTTCCGTGTATTTTTGCTGACATTTTGTTACTGGAATACTTGAAAACAAACTGTAACAAATAAAACAGAAAATTAGATGTTGATTTTTTTTTTTTTTTTTTATTTTTTTATTTTTTTATTAGCACTTTCTAACAAAATTAAAAAGTGCTTACGCATTCGTTTTGTATGTCCACGTTCTATCTCCTGTAAATATACTCGGATTTTATAGAACAATAAGGATTATTTAGGGTCATCAAAGCATGTTTGGTATTGAATATGAAGTATGTACGATTAATTGTTCATTTACAGGGACACTCAAAAGAATTCGATTACATTATGGTGTATGGGAAAAAATCGTTTGGAGAGTATTTTAATGACATGATATTTCATATGTATCGAAACTGATATAAATCACTGAATTTCAAAAAGATCACGTTAAAACAGAGCATCCATAGCAGTTTTTATTAATTTACAGAAACACAAAAGAAATTGATTACAATACTGTATTTATGTAATAACTGCTGGAGAGTTCGATTTAAAATTCGTTATGCGCTTTTAAATTTAATTAGTTTTTTGCACATTACTCTTTATATATAAATTTTATACCTTATATACAGAGCTGCACAAAAGTATTCGGATAATATTCTCCCGATTAGAGAAAATTGCTGAAGGGTAATTTTCTGAAATATATTTATCTCCTAAATGAACTAAATTTTCGAATGCATCTTGTTAATATATACAAATTTCTGTATCATATACAGGGCTGCTAAAAATATCCGAATAATTTTCCGATTGTAAATAAGAATAGTTGAAATTCGGTTTTGAAATGCGTTATACATTTCCATTGGTGAAATGAAGCGTAATATTTTATTTTTTTTAAACGATGCAGTTTTGTTACACTTGTCTGAATATGTTAGAAAGTGCTTCACAATTTACGTTTGACGCATGATTTTTTTTCTATCTTGTTTTGGACTTACATAACAGTACTTTAAAAACTTTAAAACTTTATATATTTGAGCATGTTGATTAAGGTTTTATTTTAAATCCATCTTAAGGAGTACAAATTATCTTTTTAAGACTGAATGAGTGGTTGTCTACTTATAAGAGGGAAGTTGGTGAAGTTACTCTTTGTGGAAATTTTACTATGCGAAAACAACCACGTGCGGATCACCCACGTAACAAAGTTTTATCCCCTTCCCCTAAAGGGAAGAATAAAAAGTATTTTGATATTCAATAAATATTCGATCAATATGTTTGTCATAAAACTCAAACATGAAAGAGAAACAAATTCATGTTTATCTTATATGAACAGCGGAAAAAAGTACGAGTTAATTACTCTCGGCGAAATTTTTAGATGGCCCCTCTGGGGAAAATGCTTTTGAGAGAATCACAGTTGCATTTACATATGATTAGATTTCATTGTTGTCATCTTAGGCATAACGGGAAAAGAAAAATCCTTTATTGAAACATTCGCTTTATTACAAATCCTTAATTTTCAGTTTTTTCTTTCTTTCTTTCTGGTGCCTAGTCCCATTTCTTGTTTTCAATCTTGTTCGAAAATTCAACCGTGTTAAATAAATTCCCAGGGAAGAAGAGCACGGGGCTTTGTCATTATCTCTTGGATTACTTGCTCTCGAATTTTATTCTTTTATAAACACAATCTAAGATTTTATTTTGCTCTGACATATTGCCAAGAATCTTAAGGAGACATTCTAATCCTAGGCAAGATTTTTCATTTGTATTTTTATTTTCATGCAAAAGCTTTTTCCATGTGACAATCCGTGAGAATGGCAACGGCTTCCCTTTTCTTCCGTTATTTCGTAGTATGTTCTTTTTCTTCGCGATTTAAGACTGAAGCAAGCGATAGGTGAATTACCTCTTGAGGTTATTGGCATGGAACATCGAGATTTAAAAAAGTGAATAGAATTGGTAGATAGGATTACACTTTCGATTTGGTACATTTCGAATCGTTTCTTGATAAAACGGAATTCATTTACTTGTGACTTATTGTCATTTCACTTTTGTCTGCTTAAAACGTTTTAAGATAGAAGTTGTAAATGATTGTCACATTCGTTTTTAGTTTTCCTTTTTTTTTTTTTTTTTTGGTAAAAAATATTTATTAAAGTGCGCTTTGTTGCATAGCTTAATATTTTTCTGTGACTGATTCAATTAATTTACAAAGTTAGGCTTTAGGTTAAGTTCACTTATTTCCAAAAACGTTAAATTCTTCTTTTAATTAATGGCAAAGTTATTCATTAAGTTACTTCTTAAGGATATCATATTCTTTTTTTAGCTACCCCCTTTTTTTCTGCAAAAACTAGTTATTGAAACCTATTTTGTGTATTGTTCATAATTTTATTTATCATACGATCTGTCAATTTTGAATTTTGACTTTTATGCTAAATTCAACTAAGTCAAGTTCAATAATTTTCATACAGCTTCCATTCTAAATCTCTCCATTGTGTTTTTAAGTTCTTCATCACGTTAAATTTTTCAATGATTTCTTAAGTTCAATATTAGTTAACTTAGGAATTAACAGTGGAATTAATAGAAATGCCATTTATTGTGTTCTTAAGCTCTTCATTAAGTTAAGGATTTCTTCATTACTCTCAACAGAACAGTATTCACAATAAAACTCAGGAGTTCTTCATTAAACTCTTAAATTTTTCATTAATTTAAGTCCATGCAAAGCTTTTTCCACGTTTTTAACCCGTGAAAATGTCAATGGCATGCTTCTGTTTCTTCCATTACTTTAAAGGTTCTTTTTCTTTGCCAAGTCTAACTAAAACTATCAGGGGCTTGCAAAGAGAAAACTACGCCCGGGGCAAAGTTTCAATTTTGGCGTACCCCTCCCCAAATTTTTCTTGTGACCGGCCAAAAATGACATTGGTAGTATAAATTTAGCGCCCCCTAAATTTCCGCGCCGGGGCGACCGCCTCACCCCCTTTCGCACGGCGCTGAAAGCGATAGGTAAATGCAGGCGTTGAGAGCAAGAATAGACCAACCTAACCGGCTATGATTTCGAGAAAGATACTTTCCAAAATTTGCACAGATTTTCGTCAAATTCTTTTAGGTCAATTATGTCAGTGGCCAGAAGACAGGGAATTTCTTCAGCAAACATATGATGATTAAATAGTCAATGCCAGAATGGACCAAATCACTTAATTAAATCTTGCTCTGACAACTTGATATCCAAGTTCCAGTTGACCATCTGTTAAACTCGCGCAATCTCTTGAATAGTTTCAAAATTAGTAGCATTCATTACACAACAAACAGATGGAAAGCCATACAATGCTTTGACTATTCAAACTACTGTTGCCAGTTGAGATGTCACAAGAAAGCGGGACAGGAAAACAAAAACTTCGGGACAAGGTCTTCTATATCGGGACATAAAAATACAGAAAACCCTATAAATTTTAATTCATACATTTCTGTAACTTAATCTTGTCTTAAATGTAAAAACATTGCCCTAACAATAATAACACCATGCAATCTGTTGAGACAAAAGTCTCTTTAAAGTGGAATTTGTTTCCTTATATCTTAATTCCGTGATAAAGAGGATCCGTTTATGTAAAATTTACAGATGAAAACAGTAGTAAAAACCACAATAAAGTACTTTTAGGCAGGTGGATTCATAAGGTATTCCTTGTTAAGAAACAGTGAAAAATTTCTGTTACAGACAGGTTCTGTCTTCAGAGATTTCACTGTATTAAGGTTAACGATGAAAACTAACAATAACAAGACAATAAAAGAAGTTAAACAGAATTTGTTTATCATGAAAAATCGGAACTTTTAGAATCCTGTGCAGTGTTTATGCAGGACAAGTGTCGGAACCCCTGAAAATTGGGACATCTCATGTAAATTCGAACAATGCAACTTCAAACTCATCTTTCCAAAAATATGGAATAGTCCACTCTGATTCTCAACGCCTCAGTTAATTATCTCTTAAGATTATAGGCATGAAAAAATTTATGAGGGGTTTAAAAAAAGTAAATGAAGATAGGGTAGATAGGTGTTGGTAGAAATTGGTAGATAGGTTTACGCTTTCAATTTTATACATTTCGAAACTTTCCTAGATATATAACGAAATTCCCTTACTTGCGACTTATTGTCATTGTACATTCAGATGACAATAACTTTTTCAGATAGAAGTTATAAAAAATGTTTCTCCCTAGTCCTGCAAAAACTATTTATTAAAGTGAGCTCTAGGCATCACTTGTTGTTATCATATGCCATTGGTTCAATTAGTACCCACATTTAAATTCCTGAAAATTATAAATACTGTTACCGATACATAATGCTTTAATTAGCAGTAAATATCTGCAGCGAGGAATTTACATATGCAATAAAATTTTTGTTCGGCTTTTTTGATGGTTGGATTCCGTTAGAGGTTTGAATGGAAGGAAATTTTTAGACCAGGGTCCGACCGGCCCGACCAAAATCTATATCTTGGGCTGGCCGGTCCAGTTTAAGAATTACAAGCTCGACTCGTTTATACTTTTACAATTTACGGCCCGGACTGGCCCGTTGTAAAATCAGACCCTACCAATTAAAAAATCAATGAAATCAGGCCCTGCCAGTGAAAAAATTAATGAAATCAGGCTCTGCCAGGGAAAAAAAAATCAATGAAATCAGGACCACTTCGACCCGACACAATTATACAAACAAATTTGACTTTTCTTAAAATACAATCAATATTTTTTAATGAATACTGCATACATAATTATGGAAAAAAATTTAATCATTTTTAATCACAGTATGCAATAGCCCAGGATATTTTAGATTGCTTATGTTCGCAAGCTATGGAATTCTGAAAGCAACATATGATCTCTTGGACTTTTAGACTACTACATTAAAACAAGAAGAAAAATTATACGTTAAACATGGATCATGAAGCAATTTTCAACACTTTCAGAAATAAAACTTCGTTATTTAGTGGAAAAAAAATAAGCTATCTAAGTAAACATTTTAGAAAATACTTAAATTATTTGAAAAACTGATTTCAGGCATTACTATCCATAGCCAAGTATGTATTCTAATTCATTTGTACAATACTGTGGTTGATCTATAGATTGGTATGCATACAATATAATACAAAAAAAAAAAAAAAAAAAGATTTAGCACGAAAAAGTGTAATAGTTTGAAATTTCACTTTCAGCAGTTCATAAAAATAGACGGAAACTTGCGTGAATGCTATTGTACAACCCTGTGTATTACTTATTATCTTTATATGCAAGCGAATATTTAATTAAAATTTAATTCCGAATAAAAAATGCTTAAAGTTACTGAAATCACGCTTCTAGAAGTTATCATTCATAAACGGTCATGTATTCAATTCTTTGCGTGGCCTTGTATATAAATTTATTTATATTTTACAAGCATCTTTTAGTATACTAAATATAGTTCAAGATAAAAATGTCTAATTCATTTAAAAACAAAATCTTTAAGCAATTTACGCTCATGCCCAACCCTTACGAATTCGTTTGTGTATCCTTGTACATGATACATTTATATAGCATTCATACACACCACACAGTATGCAAAAATCTAGTTTAACTTAAAAGCGCATATCATAACTAAAAAAATGTCCTTCCAGCGATCATCGCTAACATACCTTATATTAAATAGAAAGTGGCTTATAGTAAAACTCAGAAACGTCTATTAATTTTATTAATTTATAAAATAGTTTAACATAATCAAAATACACCGGAAATAATTTCCACCCTATACTATTATGAAAAAGGAATTCTTACGTATGGCCCAGCAGTTTAATAAAACATATTCTTTGCACCGTATATTCTAGAGAATGTACATTTTAGTACACTTCACAAATGCATACGAATTTCATTATGTTTGAAAGAAAGTATCATCATTAAAATACACTTGAAACGATTTTATTTCTCCAATGGACATAATGTAATGTAATACATTTGATCTGTAAAGAGACTATACATGCTGTAAACTTCATTTTCAATAAGAATCGTACTATAGTAAGTGTTAATAACATAAAAAAAGATCAAGGTAATGCAAGTTTATTTATGAGAGTTAGAATGCGGATAGATGGACAGAAAAACCGAAGTCATAAACACGTTTCAACTGTTAGGTTGCAAAGTGTTAAAAAAGACATTAAAAAATTAATGTAGTTTAGAATAAAAGAAAAATGATAGTTAAAAGCATCATAACCTTTGAAGCTGTGTAATTTTTTAAAATATAGAATTTTAAAAAATATTTCTGTATAACAAAATTAAAGTATATTTCCAAAGAGATTCTGTTATCCGAAGTTTATTACTTCTATTGCTGTTTTTACAAAACAAATCGATTGCTTGTTGGTCACGTACTGAGATCGATTAATTCCATTTCTGACTAGACCCATGTAAAGTGAAATATAGAATGAAATTTAAGCCAACTCACGGCCTTGCCCGAATCTGTTGAAAAAAATTACGCCCGGGTTCAGACACAATGTAATTGTCCGATACCCATCTGACTATAGGAGATATTATATTTCTATACTGATGTTGTTAAGCTAGCATCAATCTGGTTATAAATTGTTCAGATTTTATCAGCTTAGTTTGGGTCTTGTGAACCTTGTTATATTAGGCCGATAGTCCCGATGATTTTTTTTTTCTCGATCCGGTTAGTTAAAAAATCAATTTCATTCTGCCAGCTCGGCCCGTTTGAAAAATTGCCCTCATTTTGCTGGTCCGACTCGGGCTTGTGCAGAATTTCAACTCAGATATGGGTTTTGGTTGTTTGATATATATACCCGAATATATTTTGACCGAAATAACTTATTGAAGGAAGGAATGAAACACATATCAAAATGATCAATTTAAACATGAATTCAAAATATAAAGCACGAAAGTGCAACTAATTGAATATAGGACGCATCGCAGTAAAAGTAATCAATAATGTTTGAAGGAAGTTGTGCCAACTACATTAATGCCGAGAAGTAGATGCCAGCCTATTTAAAAATCTTTTGGCTTTATGTAAGTGGTAATAAAAGAAATTTCATTCTTTTTCCTAAAATCATACTTGAAACTTTTATCAATTACACTATCCTTGTAAAGCATTTTAGGATAAAATTTAAAAATATGTACATATTGCTTGTTTTGAGAAAACCTTTCCAACGATATATAACAAGAACCCCATTCCTATTTGAAATTTCAAAGTTGGAAGCTTTCAATGGTCCACATTTATCAATCATAATTTCCTAAAAAGCATTGTAGGGCTAAAAATTTTTTTTCAAAGAAAACCTTTTGAAGGTATATCACTAGAATCACCTTCCTATTTGAAAATTTAAAGTCGGAAACTCTCGATGATCTATATGGTTCTCAATCATAATTTCTTTAAAAAGGATTGTAGAAAAAAAAATCTTGAGGAAAACTTTCCAACGATATATCATAAGAATCCTCTTTCTATTTGAAATTTTAAAGTTGGAAGCTCTTGATGGTCCACATTTATCAATCATAATTTCTTGAAAGACATTTTAGGATTTACAAAAATATGTTTTGAAAAAATCTTTTGGACGCTTTATCACAAGAGCCACCTTTCTATTTGAAATTTTAAAGTAGAAAATTTTCGATTGCCTATGTTTATCAATCATAATTTCCCTAAAAAAGCATTGAAGAAAAAAATGTTTATCTAGAGAAAATCTTTCCAAAGGTACATCATAATAATCTTCCTATTTGAAATTTTAAAATTGGAACTCTTGATGGTCCACATTTTTAAATCATAATTTCCTTGAAAAGCATTGCAGGATAAAATAATAATCATAAAAGAAATGCCTGTTTCGAGAAAACTTTTCCGATGATATATCACAAGAACCTCCTTCCTATTTGAAATTTTAAAGTTTGAATCTCTCGATGGTCTATACAAGCCCCTCCCCTAAAATTATGAAACTAGTCGTTGGGAGCCACCGTAATACTTACCCATCATAGATATGCATAATATAAAATATGAAAGTAAAACATGTGTAAACTATTTATAAAACGCATCGAAATTCCAAAACAAAATTTAAACGTATATTTAAATATTTTTAATATACATAGTAATGCTCTATTAATGAATTTCTGATGAACCAATTTCGACACATTATATTAGTCGTTGGAGGGCCACCGTAATATTTACCCATCACGATGGATATGAATAATATATTATATGAAAATAAAACGCGTGTAAACTATTTATAGAATGCATCGTAATTCCAAAATAAAATTTAAACGCATATTTAAATAGTTTTAATATGCATAGTAATGCTCTATTAATGAATTGCTGATGAGCCAATTTCGACAAATTATATACAACGCCAAAATACTCAAGTAGAACCGGATTGCGTAAAAGAAACATCCTTATAACTCCAAAAATAATAATCATATTAACTATCAATTTACTGCGTCGGATTAAGCGTCTTATTTCCAACTAAAATATATCTTTGTATTGAAATTTGAATGAAATACAGGGTCATGAAAAATCGAAGGATGTGGAAAACAGGATTACAAATATCTCGGAAACTAATAATTGGACCGACTTCTTTGTTTATGCAAAATTTGTGTTATTTTATTGTCTTTTACGTCCACTCCTTAAAATAGAAAATTTACAAAACTTTTAATATACCTTTCATCAGAACGAATTTTTTAAGAGTTCGAAAAAATAGTTCCGGATAATCGAGGTTACTGATATTAAATAGGCTTTGTTCCATTCTTACATACTAAATACATACAGAATTTCAAGTCTTTATCTCAATTTGTTCGGGAGATAGAGCGGTTACAGACAGACACAAAGACGGCCGGACGGCAAATTCCCCACCCTAAAAATATGTTTTCCTTTCGCCAGTATCTGAAACGTGTAAATCCGTCAAAAATTTTCTTTCGATTTTCAAAACGATTGCAAGACTTACCCTATACTACGTATGATGGGTAAGTAAAAATGTAAAAAAAAAGAAGAGTTCTTTAAGCTGAATGGACACCTGTTTCACAGTTTTCCGAAATCCAGACGTGTCCCTGAGAAGTTCCCTGTTACTGAAATCCAGACGAAAGAGATACAGAGGCGGGAAGAGGATTTTTGGAAGTTCCTGTATTATGAAATAAAGATCGACATTTAAAGCCGAAATCATAATAACAACCAAACCAAATGTATAACTATGCGTATAAGCAAATACAAAGTTTCAATTAATCCCAAAGTAAGGAAGTTTGAAGCGAGCTAGTATTACAAATTAAATATATACACTCTTTTACCGCACATACAGCGAGTAGGACATAGACAATCGTGAACTGAAGAACTGACATATCAGAATTTATATGACAATAAGTAAAAAAGAAAACAATGAAAATAAATATCAGTAATTGTAATATAGTCTCTTAGACAATCTAAACAATGGATACACATATCGTAACAAGATGTTATGATATATTATTTCGACGAAATGCCAGGTAAGTTTACATGGCATTTCCTGTTCCCGATAGTTCCGTAAAACAAGAATAATGAATGATTTTATACACAGCTCAAAGAAAATATAAGATTGGATAAAGAAAAAATAAAATAAATATCAAAGTAAAGTATAAAGTTATGC
Organism: Maratus speculifer; assembly: GCA_964019185.1. Lineage (NCBI taxonomy): Eukaryota > Metazoa > Arthropoda > Arachnida > Araneae > Salticidae > Maratus > Maratus speculifer. The sequence goes on from OZ025294.1 coordinate 351,081,713, forward strand.
TGCTATCAACTGATAATTAAAATATTCCAGCAATATCTAAAATATATTGTTATCCTGTGACAATACCAACTACAAGTGGAGATTCATTCCTTTTAATGAACCTAATGAACGATTTTCACTGAGTCGATTATTAAGAAATATTGCTTATAGTATATTTAAACAAGTATTTATATGAGAGGCATAAAAATGTATAATCATGTTCGAAAGAAAGAAAATAGAATTTTTTTAGTTAAATATACTTGTATAGATAATAAAATATAATAAATAACTAGAAATCAGTCAGTCCAAACTGAATTGACAATAGCAAACTATATTCTGAAAACAATTTACAAAACACAATTTCAAACCGAAAGTCAAAATGAATAAAAAATAAAGAAAACATTGCGCCATCATAAACTAAACGTACAATGTACCCAAATGACTAGTAATAATCAATATTACAAGCAAGAAATAAATTTAAGTATTTAAACCGATTTTAAAGAAATTTAGAAACAGAATGGTATCGATCATATGGATAAATTTACAAATATTTTCTCATAGACACGACTGATATCAAATCACTTAAATGTTTCCCAATTTTTTACACTTGTTTATAACTTACAATAATATATTTCTTCGTCTTAAGATAGTAATAGCTTAATAATTTCAGAGATTAAGCAACACTTTGCGCCTTTCTGTAATCACAGAAATTAGTGGCACAAAAAATAATCAAACTTTTAAGTTATTAACAAATGATACGGAGAAACATTTTCTTCTAATGCAATTTTTTTTTCTTTTCAGGAAGAAAGTGTTTAGAAGAAAGTCAAAGAAATTTTTTTCTTCTCTTTTAGATGAACTTTCTACATTAAATGACGGTACTTTTAAACAAGAATCTGCCTTTATGCCCTAACTTTTCTCATTTTATGTGTGCTGTAACAGAATATGTAATATTTTTAGGCTCTTAGCAAATTTCTAGAGCAAAAAGTATTTCATATTTATAAAAAATAGGAAAAATAAGAAAACTTTAACTATCTATGATTTACTTTAACCTCTTCCGACCCAATGTATCCTAAGAATACAGATCTTTACGATTCTTTTTTCATGTATATAAATAATGTTAAAAATAAAGAAAGAAATTGGTGTGAATGCAGCCTAACAGATAGAAGAATCAAACAGAATAGTAACTTATTTCTTATATTAATTATAATTCATTATGGCAATTTATTTCTAATAGCAATTTGTTTTTTTAAAGCGAAATATAAAAATGGCTTGCAGCAAAAATGTACGAAAGGTACAAAAAAAGAAAAGGTAAATATTCTTTCTGTACGTTAAAATACCACTGGTCGGTCGAGTCAACTAGTAATAAAAAAATATTAAAAGTATAATTATTTCATGTTTTTCATTGTTTTGCAATGCAAAAAATTAATTCTAACAAATTGTCAAAAAATTGATTCATTGAATCCCCACATATCATCAAATTTTCTGTACAAAAATAATTTTTTTTAAATCTTTTTTAATTATCAGTTTATTTACAAATTCATAAATTATGTAAGGGGAAAAAAAACTAATTGGGTGTGGCAATCTTAAAATTTTCTTCTATCTCATGCATGTTAATACTTCAAAATTTACTATTACAGTGCCGAAATTAAATGACATTGACAATCTAAGCTCATCGTGAGAATTCTAAAGGCACGAAATTCCGATTAGTTCTTGGAATAGTACTATTGTGGATATTGACAAAATTGCAACGTAAAAGTGCCACCTGTTGGGCGATTTATACCAAAACATAAACAGCAATAATATTTATCAAGCTGTACCTGAATATGAAGTTTGATGAAAATTCATGAATTAGTTCTTGAGATAGAGCTATTGTAGGAATTAGGAAAAATTCAGCATAGCAGTGCCACCTGTTGGACGATTGACACTAAAATGTAAATAGAGCTAGTTCATATCTAGGATTTACTCAATCTGAAGTTTGATGGAAATTCGTGCATTAATTCTTGAGATTGAGCTATTGCAGAAATCGTGAAAAATGCATTATAGCAGCGTCACCTGTGTAAAGATTTACATCAAAATGTAAAAAAGATCAATTCATGGCAAGGATCGACTAAATCTGAAGTTAGATGGAAATCTGTGCTTTAATTATTGAGATAGAGCCGTTGCGTAAATAGTAAAAAATGCAGCATAATAACTTCACTTGTTGAGTGATTTACATGATCAGCATCAATCTATATAACACTCTACCTAAATATAAATTTTTATTAATTTTCGTGCATTAGTTCTTGAGATAGAGCTATTATAAAAATCGTGCAAAAGGCGGCATAGCAGCGTTTTCTGTTGAGCGGTTCATACCAAAAGGTAACCAATGTTAATTCATTTCAAGGACTAATTGAAACTGAAGTTTGATAGAAATCAGTGCATTAGTTATTGAGATATAACTGTTGCGTAAATCGTAAAAAATGCAGCATAATAGCGCCACCTGTGGATTGATTTACACCAAAAACTAATAAGCATCAATTTATATGTGTGACTACATGAATATAATTTTTTATTAAATTTCGTCCATTAGTTCTTGAGATAGAGTGCCCACAAAATTTATGTCACATATATACAGATTGACAGAGTCAAGGACTCATAGACAGACATTTTGTAAAAGCATGATTTTTGGAATCTACGACCCCTAAAACGTGTAAATCTTTCAAAAACCGGAATTCGAAAATTTCCACAAATCGAAAACTTTCTTCTAATAAAAAAAAAAAAAAAAAAAAAAAAAAAACAAAGAAAGAAAAACAAAAGGAAAAAACAAACAAACATAAGTTTTGAAGTGTGAAGAGATTATAACATAAGACCTTATGCGCAAAATATGCATACCTGTCAAAGAAAGTAATTGCATAGAGTTATCTGACTGCAGTAAAACTTGGCGAAATGGACCCTGCAACACTGCCTTCATCTGTAAAATTTCATGATTTCAGATCAAAATACAATAAGATTCGAATAGGCTACAACTTAAGTAGTTTGCTAAAATAAAAACCTGTTTAAAATAAAATTTATCCTCAGTTTTTCTGATTGTACAGTGTTAAAAATAATGATTGATTTTACAGTATAATACTGGCAACTGGGATACCTGTATTATACAGTAAAGCAAACAGTCCTAAACTAAAAATAAACAGTAGTACGTATCTAAATGAAGTTCGCAATGTTATGCTTGCACTCTGTGACAGAATGGCCGAGTGGTCTAAGGCGCTGCTTTCAGGTCACAGTCAACTTGTGTGGGTTCGAATGCCACTTCTGACGTACGATATTTTTATCAGAGTCGTCTCAAATATCAGTATCTATAAAAATCATCAGTGAGAATGTTACTTATTTAATTAAATAGTTTATGCTACAAAGAAATGAAGATATATTGTGTTATCTTCTGCTTTGCTAGAAAATTTTACTTTCGTAATTTACTGTCCAGATATTTACTCAAATTTTAATATCTAAATGAAGCTGGCAATGTTATGTGCACCCTCTGTGTCAGGATGGCCGAGTAGTCTAAGGCGCTGCGTTCAGGTCGCAGTCTACTTCTCTAGACGTGGGTTCGAATCCCACTTCTGACATACGATATTTTTATCGTAGATATCCGATAAAATCAGTGTCGTCTGAGTCGTTTCTTTATCTGCTGGCAATGAAGAATCATCAGTGTTGTGTTTGCATGTCATTATGTCTAAATGAATCAGCTTCATTTAGACATAAGAATCATCCGTGATAATGTTACTTCTTTAATTAAATAGTTTATGCTACAAAGAAATGAAGATATATTGTTTTATCTTCTGCTTTGTTAGGAAATTTTATTTTCGTAATTTACTGTCCAGATATTTACTCAAATTTTAACATCTAAATGAAGCTGGCAATGTTATGTGCACTTTCTGTGTCAGGATGGCCGAGTGTGTCTAAGGCGCTGCGTTCAGATCGCAGTCAACTTCTGTGGGCGTGGGTTCGAATCCCACTTCTGACATTCGACGTTTTTATCAGAGTCGTCAGAAATATCAGTATCTATAAGAATCATCAGTGAGAATGTTACTTATTTAATTAAATAGTTTATGCTACAAAGAAATGAAGGTATATTGTGTTATCTTCTGCTTTGCTAGTAAATTTTATTTTCGTAATTTACTGTCCAGATATTTAATCAAATTTTAATATCTAAAATATTTAAATGAAGCTGGCAATGTTACGTGTACTGTCTGTGTCAGGATGGTCCAGTGGTCTAAGGCGCTGCGTTCAGATCGAAGTCCACTTCTGGCATACGGCATATTTATCAGAGTCGTCTGAAATATTACTATCTATATGAATAATCAGTGAGAGTATTTTTTATTTAATTAAATAGTTTATTCTACAAAGAAATGAAGGTATATTGTGTTATCTTTTACTTTGCTAGGAAATTTTATTTTCGTAATTTACTGTCCAGATATTTACTCAAATTTATATATCTAAATGAAGCTGGCAACGTTAAGCATAATGTCTGTGTCAGGATAGCAGAGTGGTCTAAGGCGCTGCGTTCAGCTCGCAATGCACTTCCGTGGGCATTTGTTCGAACCCCGCTTCTTACATTACGATATTGTTACCAGAGTCGTCTGAAATATCAGTATCTATAAGAATCATCAGTGAGGATGTTACTTATTTAATTAAATAGTTCATTCTACAAAGAAATGAAGATATGTTGTGTTATCTTCTGCTTTGCTAGGAAATTTTACTTTCGTAATTTACTGTCCAGATATTTACTCAAATTTTAATATCTAAATGAAGCTAGCAATGTTAGGTGTGTCCTTTGTGTCAAGATGGCCAAGTGGTCTAAGGCGCTACGTTCAGGTTGCTGTTCACTTCTGTGGGCGTTGGTTCGAATCCGACTTCTGACATAGAATTATTTTGTCAGAGTCGTCTGAAATATCAGTATCTATAAGAATCATCAGTGAGAATGTTACTTATTTAATTATATAGTTTATGCTACAAAGAAATGAAGGTATATTGTGTTATCTTCTGCTTTGCTAGGAAATTTTATTTTCTTAATTTACAGTCCAGATATTTACTCAAATTTTAATATCTAAATGTTAGGTGTACGCTGTGTGTCAGGATGACCGAGTGGTCTAAGATGCTGCGTTCAGGTCGCAGTCCACTACTGTGCGGCCCCACCAGTGGCCGAGAGGTAAGGACCTCCCAACTGGTAGACGGTAGGTGCTGGGTTCGAACCCAATCGCGACCGTCGGCCTAACCGTTCGAAGTTTTCCGTGGTTTTCTTCGAAACTTGCGTAAATACGGGTTAGGTTCCCTTAGAAAGACCCCCACGGAGGGCAGCCCACCTCATAGGGCCTATATCCCATAGCGTAGATAATCGGCCGACAAAAATACACCACCACTCAACTGGTAGACGGCAGGTGCTGGGTTCGAAACCAATCGCGGCTGTCGGCCTAACCGTTCGGAGTTTTCGTGGTTTTCTTCGAACCTTGCGTAAATACGGCTTAGGTCCCCTTAGAAAGGCCCCCACGAAGGGCACTGCCCCCTGGTCCTATATCCCTATCGTAGATAATCGGACGAAAAAATAATCGAATCCACTTCTGTGCGCGTCGGTTCGAATCTCACTTCTGACACACAATATTTTTATCAGAGTCGTCTGAAATATCAGTATTTATAAGAATCATCAGTGAGAATGTTGCTTATTTAATTAAATAGTTTTTGCTACAAAGAAATGAAGATATATTGTGTTATCTTCTGCTTTGCTAGAAAATTTTACTTTCGTAATTTACTGTCCAGATATTTACTCAAATTTTAATATCTAAATGAAGCTGGCAATGTTATGTGCACTTTCGGTGTCAGGATGGCTGAGTGATCTAAGTGGTCTAGCGTTCAGGCCATTGTCCGCTTCTGTGGGCGTTGTTCGAATCCCACTTCTGGCATACAATATTTTTATCAGAGTGGAATGAAATATCAGTATCTATAAGAATAATCAGTGAGAATATTATTTATTTAATTAAATAGTTTATGCTACAAAGAAATGAAGGTAGATTGTGTTATCTTCTGCTTTGCTCGGAAATTTTATTTTCGTAATTTAGTGCCCAGATATTTACTCAAATTTTAATATCTAAATGAAGCTGGAAATGTTATGTGCACTTTCTGTGTCAGGATGGCCGAGTGGTAGAGGTCTGCACTTGCCCGGTCTCGGCCCGCGGCCCGGGCCCGGCGGAATCGTTTCGAATTTTCTAACGGGCCGGCAGATTTAGAATAGTTTTTTCAACGGCCCGGGCCGGGGCGATAAAAAAAATTTCGGGCTTTCCGGCCCGTTCTCAATATTTTAGCAGAGACGATAAAATATGAGCTATATTCAACGAAAATTGTTTTAACGAGAATAAGTATAAATGTGGCCATACTAGTTTGACAGCATCAATATAAAAATGCATAGTGCATCGGAGAATTACATTATGTGTAACCCGTTTTAATATTTTTTTATCTGACTCATGCCGGTCCGAGATCACGCTTGCATTATTTTTCTACATATAGACTGGCCGGACCGGTACTAGACTTAATTATTGGCAGAAAACATGATTTGTAAAATTATTAACAGCGACAAAGAACTTATGTTAGCTTAGTCTTTGGATATATACTTCTTGATGATTTTTAAATTAATTTCTCAATAATGCGAAAGTTTGACACATTTTCTGATTGATTTTAAATTGTAAAAGTATAAAAGTGATAAGCCTAACTATTGAAGGGATTTGGATTCGAATAGCGTTTTTTAATTTGGTAAATAAAATACTTGTATTTTACTTTGTTACTCAATTACTTTGTTGAGATATAATAATTTCTCTAATGATTGCAGGTTTTTCTCCCTTCCCTTGCTATTGTTTCCGGAAATTCTATTCAAAACGCTAATTATGACAGTATTTTATTTGTTTGCAGTATTCTTAAATTACTTGTATCAAAAAATGGATAACGCCATTCGATTATATAGTTTCTGAATAAAGATATCTGCTAATCTTATGCGTTTCTGAGGGGAAAAAATGAATTTAGAAATGTATCAGAAAGGAGCTTCTTTGAATTTAAGATTGAAATTGGATTTGAAATCTATAATAAAATGATATAGAAATATATTTATAAATCTTCTTTTATTAAGTAGCTTCAAAATTAGAGATGTTTTTAGCTTTCTTTCTTCTTTCTTTTATTCTAAGCCATATTAATTTTTTAAAGAATCTTTATTCGAATGTTGAAAGCCTAAGAATCTAAATAATCATTAATATTGTTAATGTGTATTTGCTGTAAAATATACTGTAAAATCATTCCATAGATATGTATGCAGTATTCTTTAAAAGAATCTTAGTTATATAATAAAAATCTGAATTATTTAGAAATCGTAGTAATTGTAACGGGCCAAAACGGGCCGGGCCTGTTTTCGCTGATTTTTGCACTGGCCGGGCGGGGCCTAAATACAAAAATTTAAACGAACCGGGCCGGGCCCGGGCCGAACTTTTGAATTTTAGAACGGGCCGGGCCTGGAAATTACGGCCCTGGCAGACCTTTACCGAGTGGCCTAAAGCGCTGCGTTCAGGTCGCAGTCCACATCTGAGGGCGTGGGTTCGAATCCCACATCTGACATACGATATTTTTATCGTAGATATACGATAAAATCAGAGTCGTCTGAGTCGTTTCTTCATCTGCTGGCAATGAAGAATCATCAGTGTTGTGTGTTTATGTCATTATGTCTAAATGAATCAACTTCATTTAGACATAAGAATCATCAGTGATAATGTTACTTACTTAATTAAATAGTTTATGCTACAAAGAAATGAAGATATATTGTGTTATCTTCTGCTTTGCTAGGAAATTTTATTTTAGTAATTTACTGTTCGGATATTTACTGAAATTTTAATATCTCAATGAAGCTGGCAATGTAAAGTGTACTGTCTGTGTAAGGAGGGCTGAGTAGTCCAGGGCGCTGCATTCAGGTCGCAGCCCACTTCTGTGGCCGTGGGTTCGAATCCCACTTCTGACATACGATATTTTTATCATAGTCGTCTGTAATACCAGTATCTATAAGAATCATCAGTGAGAATATTACTTATTTAATTAAATAGTTTATGCTACAAAGAAATGAAGATATGTTGTGTTATGTTCTGCTTTGCTAGGAAATTTTATTTTCGTAATTTACTGTCCAGATATTTTTTCAAATTTTAACATCTAAATGAAGCTGGCAATGTTAGGTATACTTTCTGTGTCAGGAAGGCCGAGAGGTCTAAGGCGCTGCGTTTAGGTCGCAGTGAACTTCTGTGGGCTGGGTTCGAATCCCACTTCTGACATACGATTTTTTTACCGTAGATATACGATAAAATCAGAGTTGTCTGAGTCGTCTCTTCATCTGCTGGCAATGAAGAATCATCAGTGTTGTGTGTGCATGTCATTATGTCTAAATGAACCTGGTTCATTTAGACATAAGAATCATCAGTGATAATGTTACTTATTTAATTAAGTAGTTTATGCTACAAAGAAATGAAGATATATTGTGTTATCTTCTGCTTTGCTAGGAAATTTTATTTTCGTAATTTACTGTCCAGATATTTATTCAAATTTTAACATCTAAATGAAGCTGGCAATGTAAACAGAATTGCCTGTCTCAGGATGGCCGAGTAGTCTAAGGCGCTGCGTTCAGTTCGCAGTGCACTTCTGTAGGCTTGAGTTCGAATCCCACTTCTGACATACGATATTTTCATCAGAGTCGTCTGAAATATCGGTATCTATAAGAGTCATCAGTCAGAATGTTACTTAGTGAATAAAATAGTTTATGCTACAAAGAAATGAAGGTATATTGTGTTATCTTCTGCTTTGCTAGGAAATTTTACTTTCGTAATTTACTGTCCAGATATTTACTCAAATTTATATACCTAAATGAAGCTGGCAATGTTAAGGGTACTCTTTGTGTCAGGATGGCCGAGTGGTCTAAGGTGCTGCGTTCAGGTCGCAGTCCACTTCTGACACGCAATTATTTTATCAGAGTCGTCTGAAATATCAGTATCTATAAGAATCATCAGTGAGAATGTTACTTATTTAATTAAATACCCTGCTATCCAAAAGTTAAGCATGATTGGTAATTGAATAAGTAATGAAAGAAATATAACTCGAAATGTGGTGAAACTCCAGGTGTGTAAAAAAAATAGTGTGCGTCATATATTTTCGTGAAGAGTTTTCCCCGAAATTGAACAGGGGACCGTCAATAAATTGAAAAAGAACGAAGATCTTTTGGATATCCTTGTCAAAACTACCCACATAGCATGCATGGTCACAGTGACGTCACTGTGACGTCACTGCCAGTCACTGTTGTCACATCACATCTGTGACCAAAATGCCACCACTCTGTGACGTCGCATTGTGACTTAGATGTGAACTTCTTAGAAAACTTAAAATAATTACGAAAATTCTTTAAAACATGATGTTTCCTGTAAAATTATGTTTTGTTTTGACAAATAAATAATAATAAAAAAAATACGTCACTGTAATATCATTCCGTATAACGTTCGTCACAAATATATGACCACCACATTTTAAAATCGCAATGTAACATATATATGAACTTGAAAAACTTTTGAATCAATTCTTGAATCAATTTTTAGATGATATGTCAAGCAAAAAATGTTTTCCAGAGAATTATTGTGGCGCTGATTTGGTGAAAATGATTCCAGTCTATAAAAACTTTATTTCAAGGTGCCTCTGTGCCTCTGACCAAAACTTTTTAATTTCATATAACATAATCTTTAAACATTTAAAAAAATGTAAACTATGTTTTATCTAATAAACTCTAATTGTTAATATTATTTACAAAAATAAATAAATAAATAAATAAAAATAAAAATAAAAATAAAAAGAACTTATGAGCCATTTTTAACTCGAATTGTTTTGAAACTGGGAAAAATAAAAGATAGATTAAATTACTAAATTCACCAAATAAAAAAGATTAGCTAGAGACACTCTTATAAAATTATTGTGTATTCAATTTCCAAATCTGTTGTATGCGAAATGAAATTAACGGTCATGCGCATTAAACAATTTATGACTGTTTGCAGACGATTTTTTAACGAAGAATAAACACAGAGATCTAAGGTGCCAGAAATAAGTTCACTGGAGGCATATAGCAGTTATGTACGCATATTGAAACCGATTTAAAAATTTAAACAAGAAAAACCTCAAGAGCTCCTCATTTTTAGCTGAGATATTAAACAAAAAATAAGTTCAAGAGAGTTATTGTGGCGCTGGCTTGGTGAAAATGATTCCAGTCTGTGCCACAATAATTAATATTGAACTTAACTTACACGGCCAAAAGCAATTTGGATAGAAAAATGTCAACAAAAAATAGGTATGATTTTTTTTCTTTTTCCTGTTTGCTTTATCATTATTATTAGAAAACTTTTAGTTAGCTTTTTAAAAACATGTTAAAATTCTAAATGTTTCATAAATTTAATAGTGTAATACATTATTTATTACAAACTTTGATGTAAAATTACCCCTTCTAAATATCTGCAACATGCCCAAAAGTCAATTACTTTTACAGTGAGCTTAAAAATAAAATTTTATTTATTTTTACTACTTTCCAACATAGTAATTGTTTCCAAAATATAATTTTGATAATTCTCAACATATTTATATTATTGGTACGAGTTATATTTGTTTTCATACCAAAGTTACGTTTATCAATGGACTAGTTTCAGATCGTTGTTAGTAAAATGTAAATTTAAGCTTTGTAAATTTTGTAAAATTAAAAAGCTAGAGATAGCTAGGAATAGATAGTTGCAAAAGTAAGTTTGTATATTTTATAATTTTTTATTTGTATATTGACAATATTGATGAGAAATACGTCATTTTCTGTTTATCACAAGTATACCAAATATCCATAATTTATTATTTTTATGTTTGATTTTATTTTTTTAGTATCTAAAACAACATTCGATCATTTGCAGTTTCAAAATTAAATTGTATAGTTGTTTGTTTTAAAAACTGTGTCAACATATTTATCATATATGTTTCTACACTTTTTAAGCTCCTTGACCGTGTTTTTCAGTCACATAATTATAGAATTTAAGGCGCAACGCTAGTCTGAGAAAAAGACCCGGATGATAATATAAAGTCTATGGGAGCGCTCCTTTCAAATATCTCGCTCAAATTTTAATACGTTTACATGAATTTTTTTTGCATAGGATAACTGAGGTCGATCCAACAATCAATCTAGTTTTTACTTTTTCGATTTTCGTTTCAGATTTTAAAAAGAATACATTAAATTTCAAAACCGCTTTAAACCGGCTCTGAAATTGAAACCATCATAATATAAAAAATATATAAGAAAATCAAAAAAGTAAAAACTAGGACGGTTGTAGATCGTCCTCAGCTATCCTATGAAAAAAAAATATATATAAATATTAAAGTTTGAGCGAGATATTTAAAAAAAAAACATACCCATAGACTTTACATTATCATCCGGATCTTTTTGAGTGACTATTGTGGAGCCTTACGGGCTTATTTAATACAAAATTTATATTAATGTCCTTTTTTTTGCATTGAATAAAATAATCACTATTCTGTGACGATAGTGACAAGACTGGGGAGACACTTTGTGACATTTTTGTGAATATTTTGTGATTTGTGATGATTTTGTTACTAACTTTGTGATGGTGGCTACATTGCCAGTGTTGTAATGTTACCATGGAACATAATTATACAGTTATGAACAATGATATATAGTGTAAAATAATTTACATCTTTTACAAAACTTTATTATATTTTGATTATATCTCAATTAAAACTTGAGAGCTGCTATAAAAAGAAAGTTTCTGAATCAAACTGCAATGCCATACAGACTTTATCAAAACAAATTATGGTTTGGTTGCTAATATTCTATGAATCATTAAATACTCACGAAAAAATCTGAAGGCCTCTTAAAAGGTTAAACAGAAATGTTTCTTACATAATTTAAATGCTTTTTAAAAAACAAATAGCTAAATTTAAAATAATTGTGATAGATTAAATATTTAATTGTCCTAAATATTCCCATTTATTGCAGCAGAAAAAAAATATGTAACAAAGATTAAAATCTGTATGGCATTGCAGTTTGATTCAGTAACTTCCTTTTGGTACTTTCTTTTTATAGCAGCTCTCAAGTTTGAATTGAGATATATTGCCAAAATTTAATAAAGTTTTGTAAAAGATGTAAATGATTTTACACTATATATCAATGCTCATAACTGTATAATTGTGTCCCAATGTAACATTACAACACTGGCAATATAGCCACCATCACAAATTTAGTAACAAAATCGTCACAGATCATAAAATATTCACAAAAATGTCACAAAGTGTCTTCACAATCTTGTCACTATCGTCACAAAATAGTCACAGTTTCAAAGACAATTTTGTCGCAAATGACACATTTTTCACATTTTGGTCACACCGTGACTTCACAAAGTGGTCACAATGTGACGTCACAAACGAGCTCTAAAACGGCCATAACGACTTCACATTTTAGTCACTGTGACTTCACATCGACGTCACGCGACGTCACATCGACGGTCACAAAGTCACAACGTGACTTCACAACGACGTCACTGTGACGTCACCATGTCTTACGGGTAATGTAGCAAAAGCGTTCAAACTGCAGATTATGATTAAGTGGCTTATTGTAATATACTGTGTTTATTTTTATAAGGATAGCATGTATACTCGTAGAGAAATTAAGGTTTTTATAAAAACAGTCCTAAGTTTTTTGCTTATAATTTGCAGAGTTCTTAATATAAAATAATGTTCTTTTCTGAAAATATGACAAACATCATTGTACACAATACCCTGCCATCAGAATTTAAAAATAATAAAAATAGTATGAAAAATGAGTAGGTATAGTAAATAAGTCTTCATTGCGCATGCGTCAACGATATTAAAATTTCATTTGCATTTTGTGTTAGCTAAATGTATAGAGCAACTTCTGTAAAAGTTTCAAAAACATAGCTTGAAAATTCTGAAAATGATCGTCTATAGAATCAACTCAAAATCCGTTATTCCTAAAAGTAAGCAAAAAAATCAAGCGTTTTATACAAATATAGTTAGTTGTACGTGCAATATTGTGTAGGCACTAAACAATGGAATATAGATGCAGCCCCTCTCTTTTTGCTTCATTTATGGAATAAAAGATTTTAATCTCATTCTACCAACAATAATTTTCAGAATTTTTAAGCTATGTTCTTGACACTTTCATAAACGTTGCTCTATACATTTAACTAACATAATATGCAAATGAAATTTTGATATCGTTGGCGCATGCGAAATGAAAAATTATTTACTAAACCTACTCATTTTTCATACAATTTTTATTATTTAAAATTCTGATGACAGGGTATTGTGTACAATGATGTTTTTCATATTTTCAGAAAAGAACATTATTTTATATTAAGAACTCTGCTAATTATAAGCAAAAAACTTAGGACTGTTTTTATAAAATCCTTAATTTCTCTACGAGTATACATGCTATTTCTATAAAAATAAACACAGTACATAACAATAAGCCACTTAATCATAATCTGCAGTTTGAACGCTTTTTCTACATAAGTTTTGACAGGGTTATCCAAAAGATCTTCGTTCTTTTTCAATTTTTTGACGGTCCCCTGTTTGATTTCGGGGAAAACTCTTCGGGAAAATATATGACGCGTACTATTTTGTTTACACACCTAGCGATTCACCACATTTCGATTTATATTTCTTTCATTACTTACTTCATTACCAATTATGCTTAACTTTTGGACACCAATGTAGTTTATGCTACAAAGAAATGAAGCTTATATTGTGTTATCTTCTGCTTTGCTAGGAAATTTTATTTTCGTAATTTATAGTCCAGATATTTACTCAAATTTTAATATCTAAATGAAGCTGGCAATGTTATATGCACTCTCTGTGTCAGGATGGCCGAGTGGCCTTAGGCGGTGCGTTCAGGTGGAATTCCACTTCTGTGGACGTGGGTTCGAATTCCCTTTCTGACATAGGTTATTTTTACCAGAGTCGTCTGAAATATAAGAATCATTAGTGAGAATGTTACTTATTTAATTAAATAGTTTATGCTACAAAGAAATGAAGATATGTTGCGTTATCTTCTGCTTTGCTAGGAAATTTTACTTTCGTAATTTACTGTCCAGATATTTACTCAAATTTTAATATCTAAATGAAGCTGGCAATGTTAGGTGTTTCTTTTGTGTCACGATGGTCAAGTGGTCTAAGCCGCTACTTTCTGATTGCAATTCAATTCTGTGGGCGTTGGTTCGAATCCTGCTTCTGACATGGAATTATTTTATCTGAGTCGTCTGAAATATGAGTATCTATAAGAATCATCAGTGAGAATGTTACTTATTTAATTAAATAGTTTATGCTACAAAGAAATGAAGGTATATTGTGTTATCTTCTGCTTTGCTAGGAAATTTTATATTCCTAATTTACAGTCCAGATATTTACTCAAATTTTAATATCTAAATGAAGCTGGCAATGTTAGGTGTACGCTGTGTGTCAGGATGACCGAGTGGTCTAAGGCGCTGCGTTCAGGTCGCAGTCCACTTCTGTGCGGCCCCACCAGTGGCCGAGAAGTAAGGACCTCTCAACTGGTAGACGGCAGGTGCTGGGTTCGAAACCTATCGCGGCTGTCGGCCTAACCGTTCGGAGTTTTCGTGTTTTTCTTCGAACCTTGCGTAAATACGGGTTAGATTCCCTTAGAAAGGCCCCCACGAAGGGCACTGCCCCCTGGTCCTATATCCCTATCGTAGATAATAGGACGAAAAAATAATCGAATCCACTTCTGTGCGCGTCGGTTCGAATCCCACTTCTGACACACAATATTTTTATCAGAGTCGTCTGAAATATCAGTATCTATAAGAATCATCAGTGAGAATGTTACTTATTTAATTAAATATTTTATGCCACAAAGAAATGAAGATATATTGTGTTATCTTCTGCTTTGCTAGAAAATTTTACTTTCGTAATTTACTGTCCAGATATTTACTCAAATTTTAATATCTAAATGAAGCTGGCAATGTTCTGTGAATTTTCGGTGTCAAATGGCCGAGTGGTCTAAGCCGCTGCGTTTAGGTCGCAGTCCATTTGCGTGGGATCGAATCCCATTTCCGACATATGATATTTTTTATCAGAGTCGTCTGAAATAGCAGTATCTATAAGAATAATCAGTGAGAATATTACTTATTTAATTAAATAGTTTATGCTACAAAGAAATGAAGGTATATTGTGTTATCTCCTGCTTTGCGAAGAAATTTTATTTCCGTAATTTACTGTCCAGATATTTACTCAAATTTATATATCTGAATGAAGCTGGCAATGTTAACTGTACCCTCTGTATCAGGATGGCGCCTAGTGGTCTAAGGCGCTGCGTTCAGGTCGCAGTCCACTTCTGTGGGCGTGGGTTCGAATCCCACTTCTGACATTCGATATTTTTATCAGAGTCGCCTGAAATATCAGTATCTATGTTACAGGCCAAACCCGATTTTAGGCCAAACTAGAATGGCCTAGGCCAAACCGGTCTATCCTAACGCCCATCGGATAAACTAGTTTTTCCTAGGCCAAACCGGTCTATCCTAACGCCCATCGGATAAACTAGTTTTTCCTAGGCCAAACCGATCTATCCTAAGGCCCATCGGATAAACTAGTTTTTCCTAGGCCAAACTAGTCTATCCTACGGCCCATAGGACAAACTAGTTTTTCCTAGGCCAAACTAGTTTGGCCTAACTCTTATAGGATAAACTAGTTTAGCCTGCTGTTTATTGGTCTAAACTAGTTTTTCCTAGGCCGATCTAGATTATCCTAGGCCAATTCAATTTGGTGTGATTTTATTGAATTCAATGACCGCCTCAGCGCCAACATTCTATTTTGTCCTAGGCTGATTTAGTTTGTCCTAGGCTGACCTAGTTTATCCTAGGTCAAAGTAATTTTACGTTTACGTAAAATTTTACGTTATGTTACGTCTTTATCTCACAGACGTCAAAGCCCGAGAAATAATGAGCTCGCAGGTTCTGTATTTATGTATGTACGCATGTATGTACGCATGATTGTACGTATGTACGTACATATGTACGTAATGCGAAAATTATTGGTAGAAATATTCGATTTGCTTAAAATTTTGAAAGTAGTTTCATTTTGATAAGGTACTTTTCTGATTAGTTTTGGGAATTCATTGGATAATATTAAGAGGGGGTGAACGGGATCCTAATACCCCATTGTTAATTCAGAGAAATGGATTTTTCATGCAGAATTATCAGTTTTCATTTAAAATTTTAGTTATAGGATCATTCTGACAAGATACCTCCGTGATTAGTTGTGGATGTTTATCGTTTAAGTGTAAAACAAAGGGTTATGTAGGTAACCCCCCAATAATATAGATAAATGGTTTTGATGCAGAATTTACGGATTTGCGTCAAATTTGGATGTATGTTCTTTCTGATAAGGATTCCCTGAATAGTTTTGGGGAGTTTAATGGTTAAGTATGAAAGAAAAAGTGAAGGATTACCAACTTTCATAGGAAAAACTAGTTTATCCTATGGACATTTAGAGAAATAAGTTTGGCATAGGAAAACTAGTTTATCCAATTTGCGTTAGGATAAAATAGTTTGGTCTAGGCTAATATAATTTGGCTCAAAGTTCGGTTTGGCCGGTAAAAACATATCTTTCACTAGAATAAGCATAAATGTGTGTCAAGAGTCATTGCTTGTAATATCAATACAGAAATTTAACATGTCCATCGTAGAGACATGATACATTGGACATGGTTTTTGCTTATTTTTATTTTTCTTTCTGCAGACTCAGGCCATGCTGTGATAAGCTTGCTTTTATTATTATTATTATTATTATTATTATTACTATTATTCGAACCAGATCGCAGCTGAACATAATTTGGAATCGAACAGCGTTTTCCATTTTTGAGAAATTAATTACCTGTCGACATATAGCTATTTTTGCCACGGCGTCAAGTTTTTCTTTTCCGTAAAGTCGCAACTGGAAATTCGATTCAAAAACGTAGCTTTAATAGTATTTTCTCAAAGATACATCACTTTTATGAAAAAATGGTTAACGCCATTCGATTACATATTTTCTGAGTGAGAATGCCTGTCAATCTTTTGCATTTCCGAAAAGGAATTTATTAATAAATGTGTTAGGATGTAGATCTTTTGGATTTGAGAAAACCCTTAAGGAATGACAGAAAAATATATTTACAAATCTAATATTTACTAAACATATTCAAAAGGTATGATGTTTATAACACTCCTTTTTTTTTTTTTTTTTTTTTTTTTTTTTTGTCCGAACTATTTAATGAATTCCTATTTGAATATTGAAGGACTAAGAATCTAAATAATCAATAATACATTGTGTATTTTCCATTTAGCGAACACATCGTAATTTAAAAATACATTGTAAATTTATCCATAAATATGTATGCAGTATTTTTTAAAGGAATCTTAAATGTATGTGAATTAAAATCTGAATTTTTTGCAGAATTTGAGTAGGGCCAGGTCGAGCCGGATTGAGTCCCTTTTCACTGATTTTTTTACAGGCAGGGCTCGGGCTGAGCTTTTAATTTTTATACCGGGCTTCGAAAGTCCGGCCCGTGCAAGCCTGTAACAGTATTTTACTACCCTTCAAATAAAATACATTATATAGGGGTGATAACAAAACCACTTTGCACAAGGTTACCAAGCAGTAGTCGGGGTTAATATTAAAAAATATATTGCCCTGTTAAAGTAATGGCTTTGCATTCACAGGCTGTTTACACTAATTGTGTATTACAGACTTTTTTTTTAAATATCACCCTCGAAAAAACAAGTAAGGGAGATTACTTTTTCCCATTTCCCCTAATTATACTTAACTATTGAACCCCAAAACTGATCACAGATACGCTTTATAAAATTGAACAATTATCCGAAATTTGAAGCAAATCAGATAATTCTGCTCAAAAACCATTTATCTGATTTAAGGAGGGTAATCCTACATTCCTCCTTTTATACTTAATCATTAAATCCTCAACACTATTCAGGGATTCGCCTTATGAAAAAAACTATGTTCAAAATTTAATCGGCAAATCGGATAAATCTGCTTAAAAACCCATTTATTTAATTTAAGGAAGGCAATAAATCGTCCACTACCCCATTATACTTAACCAAAAGAAAAATTAATTAAAGAAGCGTCTGATCAAAATGAATTCATGTCCAAAATTTTAAGCAAATTGGATAATTCTGTATTATAACTAATTTATCTAATTTATCTAATTTAAGGAAATAAATTGTACGCTTCCCCTTTATATACTTAACCAAAGAACAGCCAAAATTAATCAGTGAAGCGCTTCATCAGAATGAACAAATCAAAGATTTGCAGCAAATTGGTTAATTCTGCATGAAAAACCAATTTGGCAAAATTAGGCGGGAGTCCCCCTTTCTTCCATTTGTTCTTAACCAATTAACTTCCAAAGCTAATTAGGGAAGCACGTTACCAGAATAAATCTAGTTCAAAAATTTAAGCAAATCAGCAAATTCTGCTTGAAAAAAGCATTTACATAAATTATGGAGCGTTACCTATATTTCCTCCTATCTTTATACTTAAAACAATGAACATCCACAACTAATCATAGAGGCGCCTCATCAGAATGCTTCTATATCTAATTTTTTATTATAAAATATGCTAATAATGCATGGAAACCCATTTATTTGATTTAAGGGAAGGGGCGAATCAGCCTCTCGATCTTCCTCCTCCTTATTATTCTCCAATGACCTCCCAAAATTAAACAGAAAAACTCCTCATAAGAATAAACCTATATTGAAAGTTTGATGCAAAACGGGTATTTCTATCAAGAATTTTTGCGTTACGTACTTACATATACCGTAATATCGTTATATATCAACATTTCTTTAAGACCGCGGTAACGATATTGAGATTTCAATCCTTCCGATATATCGTTTCAAACGGTATTTCATCCCACTTTCGGAATTAATTACGGAGTTATGGAATTTCGAATCTACCTCTATCGGCGCAAAAGTTGTTTACTTTTGCAAATGTTCGCGCCGTAATCGGCACTTGCGTGATACTTCCGGTTTTGAGCCTGTGTCGCGCACACACTGTAATATGGGCGAACAGTCTACTTTTTGCGCTGGTGTCGCGCACTTACCGGAATATGGGCGAACCGTCTACTTTTTGCGCTGGTGTCGCGCACATACCGGAATATGGGCGAACAGTCTACTATTCTGATGTACCGCTTTATTTATCGGAGTTCGTTCGAGGATCGGGCATTTCCGATACAATCACTTGTTGACTCCATATCGGTGGCTGACTATTGTTTTCTTGTGAGCTTGTGTACAGTTATTGCTGATGGAATACAGAATAGATTGACATATTTTCAAGAATGTGAGCACAATTAAACGATATTTCTTGTATGTTTGTTTTTCATTTATTAATAGCATTAATAAATAATTATATTAAATCACATATTATTTTACATTTTTTATTAATAACATTAATAATTTACATGTATGATAATTCTATTATGTCATTTATTTTAAGCAGAAATTTTACTTAAAGCGGAAGTTTTTCTTTTTTCATTGTGATTCACCTTAGTTTTAGAGTTTATTGGATACGTATTTTTACCCGTTTTGCGTACGGGTTTTTGAAAAAATCCCCCCCCCCCAAATAAAAAAAAAAAAAAAAAAATTGAAAATATTTCTCAAATTAGGAAGGAAAATACTTTTCATTTCGAAAGACTAAAACTCTCTTCTAAAACTCTATGGATGGTGTCTTTCTGCTTGGCAAAACATATTACCCATCCACAGCAGATGACAATATGATTGTATAAACATTCAAGTTTCGATTTCGCTGAGTTCGATAAACAAAAACAAACGATGGATAGTTTTCTAAGTTTTCTTTGAGGTTCTGTACTGGACACTTGTAAAAGACGTTCAAATTTTGTAATAACTTATTATATTTTAATAAAAATTCATCACACAGCCTAATTTACTATTATTGCAAATTGCTGAAAGTTTGAAAAAAAATCGGTAAATTAACTTAGGAGTTATGAATTTTTTTTCCCTTTTAATGGCAAAGAATAAAAGGTTTTGTTTTTCTTCCTCCCCCCCCCCCTTTTCGTTTGTATGTGCCGTTGAATGTGTTTTTCGCGCACTTAAACAACTGAAATTAGTTGATACTTTCACAAAACCCTTTTTATAAGTTAAAAAAAAATCGAACAGTTTATTTCTCATAAAAGAATGAGGATAGTTTTGATTTTGAATATCACGGCTCCTTTTTATTTCAAGAGTTCACTAATGCAAAAACATCCGCTCAATGTTAATCTTATTTTTTTTATAACTCGTTTGCATTTCCATATGTTTGTTTATTTATTTATTTATTTATTTATTTAATGTTTTTGCATTGCACATCTGAGGTTGATCTCTTTCAACAAAAGCCGTTTTTTAATATATTTGTTTTCAAGTTTTTTTTCTTTACTGGAATACTTTCATTTTTGAAACTGGTTTCGAAAGTAAAAGCATCCTAGAAAAAAAAATCTGTAAACAAAATCGAAAAAGTAAAAGATCATTATAGAGATTAATTCAGCATTATTATAAAAAAAAAAAAAAAAAAAAAAAAAAGAAAAAAAACAACGGTAGTTAGCAAAACGTCCTGATTTGGGACTTTCGTGTTTTAAAATGTTTCGTGTTGTTTTCGTGTTAAGAAATTTCGTGTTTTCTTAAAAATATTTGATTGTTCTAATGCTTTCATTTGTATTCTGACTAATAATAGAATTATTTATTATAACAACGAAAAGAAGGTGTTCCTTACTGCCCAAAATTGCAGAAATGCAATTTTTTTTTTTTTTTTTTTTTTTTTTTTTTTTTTTTTTTTTGTATTGTAATAAAAAAATTCTAAGTTTATAGGGAATTAAAGTATTTTCTTCCAATGTATCTAATGTCTATTTGTTGTCTTATATACATTTTCTTGTTTCATTTTAATGATTTATAATGTTTAACTTTCCAAGAGTTTTCAATAACACATATTTTAGATCAGATTTGCAGGTAAAAGGTTTCCATATTTTGAATCAATACATAAAAATTAAAATTTATGTTCCTTGGTTAAGATATTGATATTTTTGTTTTTTCTTGATAATTAACATACTCACACACACACATATATATATACTATTATGTGTTTGTAGTATTTTATACAGAGGACAGTTACATTTATGATCCTATAATGGAGTGACATATGAATTGAAATATATCGATATATCGAAAATATCGATATTTGGTCAGCGATATATCGCGATATTAAAATTCTGATATCGCCCAGCCCTAACATACATAGATACAGAATCCACGGGCACATTATTTCTCAGGCTTTGGTAGTCTGATGAGATAATAACACGTCAAATTACATTATTTCTATCAAGAGTTATCGTGTTACGTACATACGTACGTACATACATGTATACATACATGCGTACACACAGAACTCGCGAGCCCATTATTTCTCAGGCTTTGACGCCTGTGAGCTAAAAACACGTAAAATACATTGGCCTAGGATAAACTAGATCAGCCTAGGACAAACTAGAATGTTGGCACTGAGGCGGTCATTGAATTCAATAAAATCACGCCAATTGAATTGGCCTAGGATAATCTAGATCGGCCTAGGATAAACTAGTTCAGACCAATAAATAGCAGGCTAAACTAGTTTATCGTATAAGAGTTAGGCCAAACTAGTTTGTCCGATGGGCGTTAGGATAGACCGGTTTGGCCTAGGAAAAATTAGTTTATCCGATGGGCGTTAGGATAGACCGGTTTGGTCTAGGCCTATCTAGTTTGGCCTAAAATCGGGTTTGGCGTGTAACATCTCTAAGAATCATCAGTGAAAATGTTATGCATTTAATTATTTCACAAAATAGTTTTTGCTACAAAGAAATGAAAATAATATACAGGGTGTCCCCTCTCAACGGTGGCCAAAGGCTAATTTCTAAACCGTTGGTCATAGACATATAGTTCCAATTGCGAAAATGCTTTAAAAAAGGTAAAGAATTATTTTTTAAGCGATTTAGGTCAAAAAAATGTTTTACTAAAAAATTACGAAAATTAAATTTTTATACGGTCCCCCTGTCCTATGAGTGATATTTAGAAAATTTTTACAACTACTCTAACAAATAAGGCAAAAAAAGTCCCATTCCTCTGCGATCAAAATTGACCGAGTTATAGCTGTTCAAAGTTGAAGCATATTTTTTGCTGCAAAATAGGGGTCAGTCACAAATTTACTGGAAATAAAAATAAACATCAGATAGAAAATTTAACTTTAAACATTGAGAGTAAAAAAAAAATTTACAATGTTGTTTCTGAATTTATGTTGACATTTACATGTTAAAGTAAAATATGCAATTTGTGCTAAAAAATATAAGTAAAAAAATAACAGAATTTTTTTTAAATTAAACTATGAAAAGCAACAGTCACAAATCGTTACATAATGATACATATTTACAGCTCTATTAGATTACTCAACCTAATAGAATTTGATGTAGTCCTATAAAATAAATAAATCGAACACACCAAAAATCGTATTAATATTACATTGTCAGTTTAAATAAGTATGGGAATTGAACCTCAATCAGATATTTGGAAGTGAGTTAAAAGTTGAATATAAGTTTTGAATTAGGAAAATTTACATACGAAAACTATGAATAAAATAAAAGCTTATGAAAATAACATACCTTTTTAAAATAAAATCACGAAAAGAATCAGCTTCATTTGCTTACAAAATAAAACATACGTAAAAATACAATTGAGGATATGAATTTCAAAACTCGACTTATCGCTTTTTGATTTCTCTATCAGTCTATACAAACCTCCACTGTTGTAACAATGCAATCTCAAAATTTTTAATGAAAACCAATAGATGCATTTAAAGTTTTTTCGCTATTTCCCAAAATTTAATTTTTTCGATAAAGAGAATTCTGAAATTCATGTCTTCAGTTATTTTAATAACCAATCTAGAAGTTAATTAATTATAATTAACACTATCGTAAAACTTATACGGTGACAGCGCCTTCAGTTAAATCGCTCATTTAAAACATTTTGTAATTGGAACTATGTGTCTGTGACAAATAGTTTAGGAAGTAGCCTTTGAACAGCGTTGGAAATCGACTCCCTTTATAATACTTTAAGCACTTAGTGTACGTTCCCTTAAAGCTCAGCTGAACTCATCCGTTTTCAGCTATAGAAAAGTGGTTTAAGTCATGAAATTTAAAGTTTCATAACTCAATCAATTTTAATGTTACATGAATGGGACCTTTTCTGTATTACTTGCTAGAGTGTTGAAAAAATTTTACTAAATATCACTTATAGGACCGAGGGACCGTATAAAAATTTAATTTTTGTAATTTTTTAGTAAAACATTTTTTTGACCAAAATCGCTTAAAAAACAATTCTTTGCCTTTTTTAAAGCATTTTTGCAATTGAAACTATATGTCTATGACCAACGCTTTAGAAATTAGCCATTGGCCACCGTTGAGAGGGGACACCCTGTATTATGTTATGTTCTGCTTTGCTTGGAAATTTTATTTTTGTATTTACTGTCCACATATTCACTCAAATTTTAATATCTAAATGCAGCTGGCAATGTTATGCAAACCATCTGTGTCAGGATGGCCGAGTGGTCTAAGGCGCTGCGTTCAGGTCGCAGTCCGCATCTGTGGGCGTAGGTTCGAATCCCACTTCTGACATTCGATATTTTTATCAGAGTCGTCAGAAATATCAGTATCTATAAGAATCATCAGTGAGAATGTTACGCATTTAATTATTTCACTAAATAGTTTTTGCTAACAAAGAAATGAAAATAATATATTGTGCTATGTTCTGCTTTGCTAGGAAATTTTATTTTTATATTTACAGTCCACATATTCACTCAAATTTTAATATCTAAATGCAGCTGGCAATGTTATGCAAACCATCTGTGTCAGGATGGCCGAGTGGTCTAGGCGCTGCGTTCAGGTCGCAGTACACTTCTGACATTCAAAATTTTTATCAGAGTCGTCAGAAATATCAGTATCTATAAGAATCATCAGTGAGAATGTTACGCATTATATTATTTCACTAAATAGTTTTTGCTAACAAAGAAATGAAAATAATATATTGTGTTATGTTCTGCTTTGCTAGGAAATTTTATTTTTTTATTTACTGTCCACATATTCACTCAAATTTTAATATCTAAATGCAGCTGGCAATGTTATGCGCACCGTTTGTGTAAGAATGGCCGAGTGGTCTAAGGCCCTGCGTTCAAGTCGCAGTCCACATCTGACATTCAAAATTTTTATCAGAGTCGTCAGAAATATCAGTATCTATAAGAATCATCAGTGAGAATGTTACGCATTTAATTATTTCACTAAATAGTTTTTGCCAACAAAGAAATGAAAATAATATATTGTGTTATGTTCTGCTTTGCTAGGAAATTTTATTTTTGTATTTACTGTCCTCATATTCACTCAAATTTTAATATCTAAATGCAGCTGGCAATGTTATGCAAACCATCTGTGTCAGGATGGCCGAGTGGTCTAACGCGCTGCGTTCAGGTCGCAGTCCACTTCTGACATTCAAAATTTTTATCAGAGTCGTCAGAAATATCAGTATCTATAATAATCATCAGTGAGAATGTTACGCATTTAATTATTTCACTAAATAGTTTTTGCTAACAAAGAAATGAAAATAATACATTGTGTTATGTTCTGCTTTGCTAGGAAATTTTATTTTTGTATTTACTGTCCACATATTCACTCAAATTTTAATATCTAAATGCAGTTGGCAATGTTATGCAAACCATCTGTGTCAGGATGGCCGAGAGGTCTAAGGCGCTGCGTTCAGGTCGCACTCCACTTCTGACATTCAAAATTTTTATCGGAGTCGTCAGAAATATCAGTATTTATAACAATCATCAGTGAGAATGTTACGCATTTAATTATTTCACTAAATAGTTTTTGCTAACAAAGAAATGAAAATAATATATTGTGTTATGTTCTGCTTTGCTAGGAAATTTTATTTTTGTATTTACTGTCCACATATTCACTCAAATTTTAATATCTAAATGCAGCTGGCAATGTTATGCAAACCATCTGTGTCAGGATGGCCGAGAGGTCTAAGGCGCTGCGTTCAGGTCGCAGTCCACTTCTGACATTCAAAACTTTTATCAGAGTCGTCAGAAATATCAGTATCTGTAAGAATCATCAGTGAGAATGTTACGCATTTAATTATTTCACTAAATAGTTTTTGCTAACAAAGAAATGAAAATAATATATTGTGTTATGTTCTGATTTGCTAGGTTTTAGTTTATTATAGTCGTCCGATTATCTGCGCTAGGGATATAGTACCAGGGGGGGGGTGCCCTTCGTGGGGGTCTTTCTAAGGGAACCTAACCCGTATTTGCGCAAGGTTCGAAGAAAAACACGAAAACTCCGAACGGTTAGGCCGACAGCCGCGATTGGATTCGAACCCAGCACCTGCCGCCTACCAGTTGAGAGGTCCATACCTCTCGGCCACTGGTGGGTCCCTGCTTTGCTAGGAAATTTTATTTTTGTATTTAATGTCCACATATTCACTCAAATTTTAATATCTAAATGCAGCTGGCAATGTTATACAAACCATCTGTGTCAGGATGGCCGAGTGGTCTAAGGTGCTGCGTTCAGGTCGCAGTCAACTTCTGACATTCAAAATTTTTATCAGAGTCGTCAGAAATATCAGTATCTATAAGAATCATCAGTGAGAATGTTACGCATTTAATTATTTCACTAAATAGTTTTTGCTAACAAAGAAAGGAAAATAATATATTGTGTTATGTTCTGCTTTGCTAGGAAATTTTATTTTTGTATTTACTGTCCACATATTCACTCAAATTTTAATATCTAAATGCAGCTGGAAATGTTATGCAAGATATCTGTGTCAGGATGGCCTAGTGGTCTAAGGCGCTGCGTTCAGGTCGCAGTCCACTTCTGTGGGCGTGGGTTCGAATCCCACTTCTGACATTCGAAATTTTCATCAGAGTCGTCAGAAATATCAGTATCTATAAGAATCATCAGTGAGAATGTTACGCATTTAATTATTTCACTAAATAGTTTTTGCTAATAAAGAAATGAAAATAATATATTGTGTTATGTTCTGCTTTGCTAGGAAATTTTATTTTTGTATTTACTGTCGACATATTTACTCAAATTTTAATATCTAAATGCAGTTGGCAATGTTATGCAAGATATCTGTGTCAGGATGGCCGAGTGGTCTAAGGTGCTGCGTTCAGGTCGCAGTCAACTTCTGACATTCAAAATTTTTATCAGAGTCGTCAGAAATATCAGTATCTATAAGAATCATCAGTGAGAATGTTACGTATTTAATTATTTCACTAAATAGTTTTTGCTAACAAAGAAATGAAAATAATATATTGTGTTATGTTCTGCTTTGCTAGGAAATTTTATTTTTGTATTTACTGTCCACATATTCACTCAAATTTTAATATCTAAATGCAGCTGGCAATGTTATGCAAACTATCTGTGTCAGGATGGCCGAGTGGTCTAAGGCGCTGCGTTGAGGTCGCAGTCCACTTCTGACATTCAAAATTTTTATCAGAGTCGTCAGAAATATCAGTATCTATAAGAATCATCAGTGAGAATGTTACGCATTTAATTATTTCACTAAATAGTTTTTGCTAACAAAGAAATGAAAATAATATATTGTGTTATGTTCTGCTTTGCTAGGAAATTTTATTTTTGTATTTACTGTCCACATATTCACTCAAATTTTAATATCTAAATGCAGCTGGAAATGTTATGCAAAATATTTGTGTCAGGATGGCCGAGTGGTCTAAGGCGCTGCGTTCAGGTCGCAGTCCACTTCTGTGGGCGTGGGTTCGAATCCCACTTCTGACATTCGAAATTTTTATCAGAGTCGTCAGAAATATCAGTATCTATAAGAATCATCAGTGAGAATGTTACACATTTAATTATTTCACTAAATAGTTTTTGCTAACAAAGAAATGAAAATAATATATTGTGTTATGTTCTGCTTTGCTAGGAAATTTTATTTTTGTATTTACAGTCCACATATTCACTGAAATTTTAATATCTAAATGTAGCTGGCAATGTTATGCAAACCATCTGTGTCAGGGTGGCCGAGTGGTCTCAGGCGCTGCGTTCAGGTCACAGTCCACTTCTGTGGGCGTGGGTTCGAATCCCACTTCTGATATTCGAAATTTTTATCAGAGTCGTCAGAAATATCAGTATCTATAAGAATCATCAGTGAGAATGTTACGCATTTATTTATTTCACTAAATAGTTTTTGCTAACAAAGAAATAAAAATAATATATTGTGTTATGTTCTGCTTTGCTAGGAAATTTTATTTTTGGATTTACTGTCCACATAGTCACTCAAATTTTAATATCTAAATGCAGCTGGCAATGTTATGCAAACCATCTGTGTCAGGATGGCCGAGTGGTCTAAGGCGCTGCGTTCAGGTCGCAGTCCACTTCTGACATTCCATGTTTCTATCAGAGTCGTCTGCAATATCACTATCTATAAGAATCTTCAGTGAGAATGTTACGCATTTAATTATTTTACTAAATAGCTTTTGCTAGAAGGAAATGAAAATAGTATGTTGTGTTATCTTCTGGTTTGCTAAGGAAATTTTATTTTCGTAATTTACTGTTCAGATATTCACTCAAATTTTAATACATATACCGTTTTATAAATGAATATGCAGAAATGTACCATATATTACTACTTAACGGTTTATTAGTGTTTATTATTGTCATTTAACGATAATTGTTGATTTTCTAACATTATACTGGCGCACCATCTGCCAGTATAATACTGTAAAATCAACAATTTTTTTGCAGTACATATTAGCAAATTTTTGTAAATATTTTTTTTTATTAGTTGGCCTTTAAAGATTTTTTGAAATAAAGAGTTGATGATTATATTTTTAATAATGTATTTTATTTTCATAAATTTGATGTTAACATTAATGTTAACAAATATCACAGAGGTTAACACGTAGTGGAATATGTTATTCAAATTGAAGGCTTCTTTTAAAAATTTTTGTTCTGCTAGTGTGGAGGTTTTGATTTCGAACTTGAAGCGAAATAACTTTTCAACCATTCTCAAATTTCCTATATTTGAAATTTCATAAATTTCATTTTTTACAAATATATCTCATTAGTAAAAAGAAAAAAGTATTGAACACTGCATTCGATGATTTTTCAAAGATGTCAGACTAATAAAAATATAGAATGTCTGACTAATAATAGACCGGGAGGCGACAGCACAGGCAGTCACCTTATCAAATTCACGGATAAAAATCTAGGATTAGTTAAATATCGATTAGCATATTCAAACGCAATCGGTCTGCCAAGTCCTATCTTGATGGAAAACGCGTAAAAAATGTTGGAATTTTAGAAAATTTTTAATTAGATTTTGTAAAAATTACTTGCTACCCATACGTTCTCCTCTATATTGGAATTAATGGGATATTCTGTCAGATCTACGCCAACCATGAACCATAGAGCCAAACTTTTAGAAAAAGTGCCAAAAAATTATATAAGACAGATTTTTGACATCATGTAAATCGGGCACAAGCAGAATAAAAGGGATTTAAGAATAAAAAAAGGTTCATAATTTCAACAATTCTCAAGATATAAAATCCACTTAATTTTATTGGAAATATTCTTAATATTATCTTCAACTTTTATACTGACAAGTTTCTGATAGGACTAACTCTTTCAGTAAATAAATAAATAAATAAATAAAAACGGAAAAAAGGGAAGGGTATTGCAAAATGTTATAATTTCGTCAACTCACAGGGTATAAGATTCGCTTAAATTTATTATAAATATTTTTAACATTATCTACAATTATTACACTGACAAGTTTATGACAGAATCCAAGTCACAGAAGAGAAATTCCATTTTAAATAGCATTTTGCTTGAGCAGGTGTAACTTTACAGCAGGGAAATTTTATCGTTTAAGACAGTATTCCTCTGAGACAGGTTCCGTTTTCATAGGGTTTCATGTATTAATGCGTTTGGAATTAGAAGGCAATGTCCCACTTTTTTTTGTCTCGTTGTTCTACTTTTTGTGACGTACGACCTGGTAACTTTAGTTGTCACATAGTTCAACTTCTCACTATATATTCAACTTGGTGAAATTTGTTTACATAGCTCCCTAAATTTCTTCGACCAATGCTAAGTTCTTTTGAAACCGCATGAGCACATGAAGACAAGACCGGGTGGATCCTTTTGGAGATGCCACCAGTATCCGAGAGGTTCTGACCTTTAAACTGGTAGACGGCAGGTGCTGGGTTCGAACCCAATCGCGGCTGTCATCCTAACCGTTCAGAGTTTCCGTGGTTGTCTTCGAACCTTGCGTAAATATGGGTTAGGTTCCCTTAGAAAGTCCCCCACGAAAGGCACTCATCCCCTGGGCCTATGTCCCTAGCGTAGATAATCGGCCGACAAAAATAAACCAACCTTTTGGAAATATGCGAGGTTGAAGCTCCGTATCCCCGAAAACTACCTTACTGATTTTGTTGAAATTAGGAACCCATTATTACTGGATTCTAAGTATATAGTGCATTAATTTTATCCTAGTTTAAAATTAATTTGAGTGGGTGCAGTCTCCTAGTCATGTATTCCCTTAACTTTTAAGAATGCTGCTTTCATTAGCCTAGTCTTTTCCACTGTTTCTATTTACTTACTGTAGATGGTATTTAAATCGAAAAAAGTTCCGGTGAACATTTTCTATGCATATTTTATTACTATTACATTTTTTACTTTTTCCAGTGGATATAGAAATTTTTCATATTTTTTTAATTCGGTTTTAAACATTTTCTTCTCTTCACATTGTCAAGGGATTTTTCGAATCTTATTTCAATTCTAGTAGCTTAACAAATCTAAAAGAGAAATGTTGTGCAAACATTTTAGTTCCTTATATAAAAAAAATAACTTACACCAAAATAATGCTTTTGGCCTTATATACTTTTGTCTCATTATGACAGTAAAAGACCAAACCAAATTTGGAACATTTAGTGAGTAAAACTAGGTAAAAGTCTGCTAAAAAAATTTCTTTATAAGATATAAAAATATTTGAAACAAATTGGTACAATTTGCCAAAATGTTTTTAGCTTATTAAAAAAAAGCCCTCAAGCTTTATTGTAGTGTGTTGCTGCTTGCTGCCACTGTGCACCATAATTTTGCGTTGATTTTTTGTTGTAATCAGTTATCTAAGCAATTAATAAAAGTCTAGTCATGTGACTCTCTTCAACAGTTCTGGAATGACTTCTACACTTTTCATATGCAAGGCGGTAATTTTTAATCACAATTATTTTTTCAAATAGAACTGCATACAACTTACATTTTTAGAAAGATCGTTTAAAAAAATTAGTATTTGAGAAATTAGTTATGTTCAACTGGCAATATTTTCAATGTTTTCTGAGATAATTTTAGTTGAAATCAGGTTAAAAGCCCAATATTTTATTCCATAAAGTAAACCTACACAAGAGATTGCGAGTTATTGCCATTCATAAATTATTTAACCATGGAGGTAATCATTTGAAAATTAAACTCTTTAGTGATAAATATTGCAGCGCTTCAGAAAAATAACTTGCGCTTAGTAAAAACTCAATAAAGAAATAATTTCGCGCGCAAATCTCGTCATCCCCCCCCCCCCCCAAAAAAAATAAATAAATAAAGTGCCAACTTTTATATTTCGTTTCTTTAAATTAGAAAAAAAAAATCTTTGATGTCAAAATAAAGTGTTTTGTTTGATAGGATTATTTTTCTTGTTTTTTTCTTTTTAGCAGTTTAAATGAAATTAGTGAAAAGAATGTATTTTAAATGAAAGGAGTAAAAGACTTATGCTTTAAATGTTTGTTTGTTTGTATGTCGGCCAATTATCTACACTATGGGATATAGGCCCTATGGGATGGGATGCCCTCCGTGGGGGTCTTTCTAAGGGAACCTAACCCGTATTTACGCATACGTCCGTCGGCCACCGAACGGTTAGGTCGACGGTCGCGATTGGGTTCGAAACCAGCACCTACCGTCTATCAGTTTGGAGGTCAGAACCTCGCGGCCACTGGTATGGCTTATGTTTTAAATGAAATAAATGCAATATGCATGTGTTATGGGGACAATATTTGGCGTCTTATCACCTGCAGTTGGCTAATACAAAGTACTAAATAAATCCCAACTATATCAAGAAGAAGAGCAAAGAAATAGAAAATAGAAGAGTGTGTATGTGTGTGTATTTTGTGACGGCCGATTATCTACGCTAGGGATATAGGCCCAGGGGGAGGGATGCCCTTCGTGGGGGTCTTTCTAAGGGAGCCTAACCCGTATTTACGCAAGGTTCGAAGAAAACCACGAAAACTCCGAACGGTTAGGTCGACGGCCGCGATTGGGTTCGAACCCAGCACCTGCCGTCTACCAGTTGAGAGGTCAGACCCTCTCGGCCACTGGTGGGGCAGAAAATAGAAGAGAGTCTGGGAATTTTAATAAAATTGCTCTCGAAAAAACAAAAATGGGCGATACTGTGATAGGAATTGTGTTTTTAAGGGAATGATCGGAAGTGTCTCCTAAAAGTAGTATGTTTCACCAAACTGTGCATTCTGAAATTAAATAATGTTAAATTACTGTTTTCAAACATGATTGGGATTAATAAACAAGATTGGCAATTGACAACCATTTTTGCCGATCTATCTCATGGTCCGGATTATATGTAAGCATCACAAATGAACATGAAACATAAATGACTAAGTGAGGCAGTTATTGTGAAGAAAGATTTAACACATAAGAACAAGCAAGATACGAAATGCTGCCCTCATGGTAAAGAATTCTCGATTTCTGTATCAGAATTTTCCGATTAAGAAAATAAATTAAATTGTAAATAAAAGTAACATGCTGAAATATTTAGCATGCATTTCAAGGCGACTAAACTGGTCGTCAGAGGCGACTAGTTTTAGATAGAATGTAACTTCACATCTGTGTAATTTCTTTGTTAGAAGAATTTCAAAAATGTCAGCTACAATGAGAATTTATTTGATCTCCAACTTTTCGAAATAAATAAATAACTTTTAAAATCATATTATAATTTTAGTATAACAATATAATTAAATTATTATTTTTAAACAAACAATTTTATTTATTTGTTTATTTAGGTTGCGTTTTACGCATCATAAAATGATTAATTTACTGAAATTGCGAAAATCCCCACTTCAAACACATATGTATAATTTGAACTTATCTACTAAAAATTAAATTTCAGGAACATGCCGACTTTTGAAATAAAAGTTAATCCATTGATAACTTCGAAAACGTTGATGCATATTGAATAAATCTGCAAAAAATTCTAGTGTGAAATTTGGAATTCCATAAGCGTTTCTCTATATGATGAGTAAGCTTTGAAAAATAATACAACACCAAACACACAGGGTAGATGTATTTATACGAGTCTATTTTTTTTCTTTTTTCTTTCTTTTTTTTTTTTTTTTTTTTTTTCTTTTTTTTGTCGAAAGCTTCACGTTTTCACGAATAATACTCTGAACCTACTCATACCTCACGATGATATTGAAATCATTTTGAGTTTGAAATTCCAAACTCGTAATGTCAGTGTTCCTACCATTTTATTTTTCTGAAAGCTAACTCTGCTTGCAATGCGATGCTTACTATGCATTCCTGCATAGTTGTCTTCTTTTTTTCTTTTCTATTATTTAAACTGTATGCTTATACAATGATATCTAAAACTGCCCCACAAATTTTAATCTAAAAAGCTTTGCAAATATAACATTAACAACTTTTTGATAATT